>CM034149.1:690842832-691330222 GCA_019776745.2 Taxus chinensis | reverse complement strand
AAGAAAAACTGCTAATCAAAGTTAAACGAACATCATAAAAATATGATTATCCTTAAATATGCTATCATGTAGTGTACTATTGTCCATCCATATTTGTATATAGTGACCAATTACCCCGAAGGATAGCTACTCTTTGTTATGGCATTCGGAAGACTTCCCACTTTGATCAACCTTCTTTTTATCAACATTCCCAAAAAGCTTCCCACATTGATCAGCGTTCTTCTATTATTATTCTTTCCCCTTCCCAGAGTTGGGGCATAGACTTAAGAAACACCACCTTTGAAGAACCTTCTTCCCGCATACAAGTTACATCTCAAATCCCTAGTCATGTCAATATTAGGTTTATGAGAATATTTCATCCATATTTCCCTCATGGTCTTTTGGTATAACTAAATATCGTTGGTTGTGTTAACACCTACTATTGGTTGCAAGTGTAATGCCTTAAGTGGTACCGTATCTTTGTTTACCTCCTATCCGGTTTGAAGCATGGTTTTCTTACATGCCCTCTATTACGATCATGTGACACTCATCTCCTCCAAGTCATTCCTTTTCATAATCGCATTCTTCAAAATCAAACTTCAAATCATAAAAATGCATCCATTTATTTACTCCCTAAGGATGTCCCCTATTAGCGTCATCCATAAAATCATGAAATCTATTACTATTTCTACACACTCTCCTTGATACACTATTCGGTTTGGGAATTCTACTTGATCTCCGTTGTAGTTTGTGAATTATACTTGAGAACATCTCTCAAGTAGCATTCATTATACAGTAGCTCCTTATCCCCCACCATAACCAATGTGACCTTTCTCCATCCATCCTCTCGCATCGTCCTTCTTCTCTCGCCAATTATCAACCCATTACCCTTCTCATCGCTCTTATTCATGTCGATCACCCAACACAGACACCATCTTCTTCACCATTCCAAGATTTTCATCCCCAGCTTTACACGTCTATGTGACTCTCCAAGCGGCACGAAAATCCTACTCGAAGTAGACATGCCCTTTTGGACAAGTTCTCATTCTTAATCACATTTTTTGACCATTCCTTCCTCCTAGTCTCCTTTTCCAACCCAGTTTTCTCCTTAAATTCACACCATCTCATTCTCCGCTGCTCTTCTCACCCACTTTGTCCTTTTCTGTTGTTTCTTCGATCCTTCACCCATCCTCCACCCTAATAATTATTTTTGTGTTTTTCTCTTAATATCCTTTTACTAGCATCTATTTTATCATTGTGTTTCCCTTTCATTTTTCTTTCAACTTGACGATTTTACTTAACCACTCATTTCGCGCAGACTTCTTAATTGCAATACATCTCTTTTCTAAGATCCTGCTGCTATAGAAACTCCTCCACCATTTTCTATTCCATTGAACGACATTCATCACTAGAAACTTCTTCCTGCTCCATAACTTCTACTTAACTCTCTAGCATCATCACTCGCACAACATGGGAATTCTAATTAAGGATTCCCCTCACATTATCCATCCTACACCACATACATTCCTCCATCCACTCATGTCACACTCCTTTGTTTCCTTGTTAGCACCTCCTTTCCTCTCTCGTTCCATTTTGGTATACACTGCTTAGTCTTTTCATCATTCTTATTCTTCTTCGGCTTGGTGATCTTACTTAACCATTCTTACGGCATGGTGATATTACTTAAGAGTATGTCTTAGGAATGATCTGTCTCCTTGCCTTTCCCATTCACTCCACATTCCCACCGTCCGCATTTTCTCTTCATTCCCCATAAACACATCCTCTTCCCTCTTTCTTCCTCGCACAAAATATCTCAAACTTTATCACATATCATCCCCATCATCCCTCATTTGGAAATCTAACTTAACCACTTCATACCATTTCTTACTATGTCTCGTTCCTTCATCTTTACTTCCTTCATATTCATCCACATCCTCATCCATTACATCATCTCCTCATGGTTATCTCCACACCAATCATTATCCCTCCTTTCTTTACTCTTTCCACTCTAGTTTCTAGAGTTCTCCCACATATCTACCCCCCATACTTACCCGTCATTGTCATTGTTCATCTCCTAATATTATTTCATCATCATCTTCCATTTTCATGCTAATAATTATCAGTGGACTACTCCTAAATTTCATTTATCCCCGTTCTACACGTCCCTATTCACTCCTTTTTACCTCCTCCATTTTCTCTTCCTTCTTTTTTTCTTTTATGCCCTTTGATCATTATCAGAGGATTTCTCCTAACATCCATCCGTTGGCATTGCATTTCTATCTTCCCTTCACCTTCTTCAATATCTCTATTGTCTTCATTATACACCCTCTCCCTATGTTCTCATTATCAATTCCACATTTGTTTCAATCTGTGTCATTCCTTCCCTCCAGCTTCTCTTTACATCCCTTACAATGCTCACTCTTCACTTCTTATCTCCCATTTTGGTTTCCTCCCTTTTGCATCATTTTCTCTGTTGCCCTCTCCTCCTTTCTACTCCTGGTTTTCTTTCACTTTCTATCATCTTCATCCCCTCTTCTCCTCACACTTTCGCCTTACTTCTTCATTAATAACCTGGCTCACCAGCGTTTTCCTATGTTTTTTATCATCCCACCATCCACATGCATTTCCATGTGTTTTGTTTCATATTCTTTACCTGGATCTTACCCCTAACACCTTGGTTCAGTTCTCTTCTTGTTTCAGCTCTATCATATCTTCTTTCCCTCTTATCTCCACTTCCCCATTACTGAACCTAATTCTCTACCATCCCTATCTTTTTCCATCTCTATACATCAATTTATTTTCCATTATCTCATTTCCTCTACAACCTCTTAGCTCCTCATTGTTCCTTTCTTTCTCTTCTCTATTCTACCTCCTCTCTCATCTTCTTTAACTTCTTCATCTTCTTCATCCCCTTCATCTTTCCATCCTTCTCTTCCTTTTCCTGATGTTATCTCCTACCCTCATCACATCTTATTATTCATCTCTCTTATCATCATTCTCTAATATTCTTCACCTCTTCTTTTTCTCAGCTCTGTCATCTCTTTTGTGATCCATTTTTTCTCTCCCTTTATTTTTGATCTTCGTCCCCCATTCACCATCTCTTCTGTCGGTTTCTTGCCTTCTTCTTCTTTTTCCATCATTTCTTTCTCCCACCATCTCTCCTCTTTAATACATATGTTGCTTCTTTACTATGGTACATCTCTGTACGTTCATTATCTCCTCTCATCTCTTTTCTCTTCTCATCTCATAGTCTTCTTGTTTGTTCTTCCTCCTTCCCTTCTTCTCCTATTCTTTTTCTCTATTTTCTTTTTCTTTAGGTCCATCATGCCTTCTCTATTTATTTCCCCCTTATCTTTTCCCACTACCTTCATATTAACTATCATTGTCTCTCTTTTGTGCCTTCATATATCTTCTCACCTTTCTCATCATCCTTCTCTATTATTCTCTCCCTCTTCTTTCCATCACAATCAAACACAGTTCACACTCCTCATTATCCACAGACGATGGTTTCTTTGTCCTACTACACCTCATCCTCTTTATCCTCTTTCATTTGTTTCCCCTCCTCCACCACATCCACTCTACGCCAACCATGTCCTCTTCCTCTTATCTCTGTCATATATCCGCTACATTCCTTATCCCATCTTCCTTTGACATTTTTTGTCTTGGAGGATACCATAACGGTCATCACCTATCTGATCTTGTTCTCTTCCACGAATGTTTGTTCCAATTTTTCACAAAATTAGCTCAACTCCTTTTCTTATTTGTCAAAGAAGAAGGATTGCTTTCATTTTCTTCGCCCCATTATTCATTTACCTTCAACTTGCAAACCTTTCTTAAGAAACATCTATTCAACATCCTATTTAACACCCTCTTAGGGAATTTTATCCAATCTGTTCTTCATATCCACTTTCGTGGTCATGTTCTTTCCCCCTAGGATATCTTATTTCAACATTCATCTCCCATTATGCCATTTTTCGTGTCCTATGTTGGGGCAACCTTTCATCCATGTACTTGTCAATGCATATAACTCACTTTTTGTCATTTTTGTGACCTGTGCTGGGGCATCATTATTTTCATCCTCGTCCCGTTTACAGACGCATGATTTTTAACTTGATTCCTCACATACGAAGAAATTTGTATACCTTTCACATTCAATTGCGCATATTTTGATGTTTTCCTATGACCCATTGGTCATCACAGTTTACATCCATACTACAGTGGTCTTCACCCACTCACTAATCTGTAGAATATTGTCACTTGTCTCCGTTAAGACCACAAGTGTCCTCTACCGATGTGATATTGGAGTCACCGCCATATTTTTCATAGATATTGTGATCCTTTTTCACCTAGGGCATCTTGCCTTTGGTCATGTTTTTATTCATCCCCATCCCTTTTACAAAAATATATTCATCTAACCCTTTTTGTTTTTTGTCTTATGGCTTGCTATCGCAAACCACTCAACAAAAAGGGGCAAATGTAGACACCAGCTTTTGGCATAAAGTTCGTCCATCATCTCACATTCATTCAACTATCACTCTCATTTTTCTTTTTTTTAAATTTAAATAAATCCCATCCATTTACTTACCCAAATTTAATTAATTATCAAATGGGCTCCATATAAACCCATTTAATAATTGAATTTTTTTGGCCTCTCTCACAATTATTCAATTCATGGGCAATAATACACCCATCCGACATCCCACTCTTAATTTCAAAAATGGAATCTATTATTTCACCTAACTATATCAATCATACTCCCCACTCCATAACACATCCTTATCTTTTTAACCTCATAAGTCAAATTGTGAGCCCCGTTGAATCACATCACCTCTTTTAATCAGGTTTACTTTACCCAACCCCGATTACCTAATAACCCACAGTCTAACCTCACCCTTAGGCTATAAATATGGACCTTCCCCCCTCGGAAGAACAAGTTGGAAAATTTGGGAAAATACTGTTTTGACTTTTAAGCTTCTTGTTTATCATAATATCCTCATCATGTCCTTGTAACGACATTATAATCCTTACAATACATTTCTCATGATTTGTTGGTTCGCATAGCATGGTTCACATTGCACATTGTGTTTGAATCATATCAATAGCACCATCTACACACCAGCATCGTCATGTTCCTTTGATCATCAATTTGCATGTTATCTGTTTGTCTTGTATTTTATCATTATTCTTTATCACATGGGGGTTGACAGCCACCGAGGAAGTTAACGCTTCTAGGATCTGCTTTATCAAGCAGCCCCCCATATAAAATCTCTAACCAATATTTCTCTAGTGTTTGTGAGCTTTAGGTTTGTTGAGATTGCAACGAGGAGTTCAGCATCGACTTTGCGGCTGTATCATTCATTACCATCTGCAAGGTATTAATCCCTTACATTTTCGAAGTTTTTTTGTGTTTGTTGATTTCTCGTACACTAATCTACACAGGAATCAAGAAACCCCCATCAACAGAAGGCTTGGCCCCTCATCAAGCTTCCTAGACTAGAGGCTATTCTTAAGCACTGTAAATCCAAATGGGAAAAATGTCTTCAGAGGAAGGAAGCCAAGTGGTCTCTTTCACCCCCTCCGGGTTTTGTAAGGTTAATTTTGATGGGGCTTCTAAGGGAAACCCCGGGCTTTTGGGGGCGTGATGCATCATTCACAATGAGTTGGGAGAGTTAATCAAAGCTGGATCATATCACCTTAAAGAAGGATCTTGTAACCAGGAAGAAGCTCAAGCAATCCTCTTTAGGGTGAAAAACGCAGTGGAGTGTGGATGCTCTCGTCTCCTTATAGAAGGGGACTCACATATTATAATGCAAGCAATCAAAACCAGTAAGGCCTCCCATTGGTCTTTGGATTCATATATTTCAACTACACTCTTTTGGCTAGAAAAGATGGACACAAGGAGGATTGGTCATGTATTTGGAAGAGCAAATGTAGCAATGGATTACCTCACCAAATTTGGGGTGATGCAAAAAGAGGAAGCCTTACTCGCTAATGATATAGCAAAATGGCCCAATTTAGCCATCATTACGAGGAGTAAGGCAAGTTCAATTCCATTTAATCAATAAGATCTGAATCGTGCAAATAAATCTTTTTAAGTACTTCCACGCCCTTCTCTTTAGCATTTCAATTGTCTTTTCTTTTCTTGTGATAGGGCCTTTTGTTGTTAGCAAAGTTGTCATGGTGATTCCTCTGTTTCCTAAGCTTTTTCTCATGGGGGATTCGAGAGAGATGGCCTTTTATGGCCCCATCACCTCTGTCAAATTGTGAAAAGTACTCCGCATAGGCTCAGGTTCGGTGGAAAATGTTGTAGTGCACATTCTAGGAGAGGATTATGTCCAAGGTAGTGGTCGAGCTCATGTTAACGCTGAGATTTCCTTCGTTTTCATTACCCGCCTGTTGTTTCTCAGCATGCGGTAGGATTAGTGGAAGCAGTGGACAATTTATGCTTTCCTTCGGCTTTTATGCAGGCCTCCTTTGTAGGGGATGGGGATATGGTTGCTCGGGCTCATGTTTTAGAATTGGAAAGGAGGAATAAATCTCTGTGGAATTTCATTGGTTTCATTCACCAAAAAATTTGTATGAAAGATTAAGGTCAAGCCTTCATTTCCCCTCTTGGCCTAGAATGGAAGCACTCTCAACTCCAATCGGCCATGTTCCAGACTGCATTTCCAAGCTAAAGGTAAAAGGAAAGGCTTCATATACCTTTCTGTTAAGGGCAACACATGCTACTGGTCAGGGTCGTCGTTCCAACACCCGTCAGAAGGTTCTAGCTACAGTGGATGCCACAGTAGCACAGGTGAAAGAAGAAGTAATTGAACTATCAAATTAATCTTGCTCCAGATATTAGCTATATAGTATAGTTTTTAGTATGGTTTTTTGTATGTCATTGTATCGAGGCAACCAAGTATATACTTTCCTCACTTTCTTGTATATGGATTGCCTTGCCTTCTTGATATTATGTATACAATGTTTTGTAAGGGAAGGGACCCAAGAATCCCCTGGTTCAAAGCTTTGTTCAAAAGTGTTTATCCATCTATATATATAATCACACATTGGTTCATTTATACCATGTTGAATTATTTGAAGATGCTCAAATCCAAGCTTAGGACCCTTATTGGTGCTAAGATGAGATAAGAAAACATCTTTTAATCTACGAATGGAATATATAAACCCACTAGGTAGGTACTTGAACCAATCTAGGGCATGATATATTGAGTTCCTATGAGAAATTTTAAGTAATCACTCGTCATCATGTACATTTTTCCCAAGCTTGCAAAAAGAAAAATGTGTAAGGTGTAAATGATGATCTCCATGGCCATCAAACAAGTGAAATTCAAGCAATAAAAATCCTCATAGATAAGGAAAGTTAAGTACCCTATGAAAAATATGTGTGTGGCTTGAAGAAGGTCTATAAAATATTTTCTCTCTTCTCAATAATATAAACTAGTATATAGATAGAATACCATTCTAGGGCCCACACACAAACAAAATTTGTAATCAAAGGTTGTATGAGTCATGGATTTAGAAAAAGTTAATACATACTCTATGAAATGCATAAGGTTCCGAAGCTTAAGTTTGGGATGGAGGATGGAGTCTTACTAGGATGCTAGGTTATAAGATATCTAAATTAAGGTTGTAAGAAATAGATACGGTTGTAACCCAAGTGTCAAATGTAAGGCAAGGGTCGATAAACATAATGCAATAGACAAATAATATGCTACTTTATCCTAGTCTATAACATGATACATCAATCATAATTGATCAAATCATCATATAACATAAGTAAAAAGAAGGTTAAAGATACTTACCTTTGTGAAGACATTGTTGGCACATTAACTCCCAGGGTTAGTAGCACCTTATGAGAGAGTTGATGTGGGGGGTGCAAGATGGATGGAAAGAATACCTAAGCAAATCATAGTTGGAAACTCCAAATACTTGTTGAACCTTGTTAATGCATCTCCTATTCTTAAGTTTTCTAGACCTAATGCTCCAAAGATAATCCTCCAAGTGTAAGCAAAACTAGTCTCAGACCTTTAAGACCTTAAAGGTAACTTCGTGAGTGCAAGTTGTTGTCTCCCAAAAACCACTTTTCGTTTTCCAAGTTAAATTTGAAATTTCAAGCTCTCGCCCTCCTAAAGTATTCAAGCCAAGTTGAAATTTCGATGAAGTTAGCAAAATCCGTGCCCTAGTGCTGTTTAAATCTTTGTTTTACTCGTTTTGAGAAATTCTCCATCTCCCGGTCTATGCACGTAATATCCTCTTTACAATCTCCATTTTTTATTGAAATTGTTCACTTGTTCTATGGCCTAGGTCGTCAAATCATTGTTTTTCCTCCATGCCTCTGGCTCGCAAAGGAAATTCAAAAATTGGACTCAAAATGATGAAGCTCTCTTCTTCTATGTATTTTCCCACAATCGAGAACGATGTGTGTTTTCTTCCCCATCAAATTTTGGCCCCATCATCCACAGGTACGTGGACACACCTAATTGGAAGCGGGTCGGCGAAGAAATTTGTGTTTTTGAGCCTCTTTGTAAAAAAGGTGAAAAGTAAAAAAGTGACTCGCAGCCCCGATCAGGCTATAAAGGTAAAAGTCAAATTTTGAGCCCACAAGAAAAAAGTCAAAGTTGAAGCCCACATGGAAAAATTCAAAGTTGAAGCCTGTAGGGAAAAAGTCAAAGGTGAAGCCCACCGTTGAAAAGTCAAAGTGGGATAGCGGAACAGCGGAGAACTTTGAGTTTTTGAGACTTTTTCCAAAAAAGGTGAAAATGTTGAGAAAAGGGCCGCGACCCCATTTCCAATGAAAACGTGCCACGTGCCTAAGTTCAAAAATAGGTGCGGGGATGTGGGCCAATTTGTTCCAAATTGCCAAATCTCTAAAAAATCACAAAACACAAAGGGCTTTCCCCCATACCTGCTCCAATCTCTTCCTACCACGTGGACGACCCGATTTCAAAGTTATAAGAGAAAATCAAATGGTCTGTATTCAAACTAGCAAATCAAATGTAACATTCACATTGCAAGATCTGGTTTTTAACCCGCCATGAGTGTTTTCTTCACAATGGAGGAATTTGAAGAGGCGTAAATTATTTGTAAAGTTGTAACCCTTCTGGCATGAGATATAATGGCTCCTCAAAGCCATTCCAGGGGCTGGTGATTGATTTCAAAAAAAAATACCAAAGTGCTCTTTACCTGGATGAAAGAGGAGGACGAGCATCGAGGGATGCACCAAATTGTGAGAAAACGTGAGATATTGGACCATTATAAGTGGTGTCAAGTTTGAGTCACGCATTTCTAATCAATATGGTAATGTACTACGAGAGTCTAGCTAAAGGTAGAGATTAAAAATTGGGGATGATAGTCAAAAATACATAATAAAGCTCAATCCTATATCTTGTTTACTAGCTAGTCCTTCCCCTAGCCATCCTCTCTAGCTTCACACCCCCCTCACCACCAAACTTCGTGCTTAGAAGTATTTCTTTAGACAAGGAATACTGTGCACACATGCATAATACAACATATTAAGTGAAGAATTTCACACTTAGCCAAATGACCACAAATTTCCACTATGATCTCAAAGAAAACTGGAAAAAACAAGAATGTGAGGATGTAAGAAAAGATATCTTGTCCATAATAATGGAACGTAAGGTTGTCAATATAACCTTGTATGTCAAGAACTTCAGCGATAGGGTTAAAAGATGGGAGACCATCCATAATATCAAGGTGAAAGTTGGTGTGTTCATAAGAGAATGGATCATGGATGTGATAAAAATTGGGAAGATCCTCTTGTAAAATTTGGTCACGGAAAAGTAATAAGGAATGGGAAGATCCTTTTGTGGATCTCTAACCATGGTTAAAAGATGAGAAGTGGGAAGATCCTTTTGTGGATCTTTTGTCATGTAAAAGTGATAAGAAATGGAAGTTTCTTTGTGGATTTTTGGACCATGGTATAGGGGTGAGAAATGAAAAGATCCTCTTGTGGATCTTTTGTCATGATAGAAGGTTTGGGAATAATTTCAAGAGATATGTCCTCAATAAGGATATGATGGAAGTGTCTAAATTATGGGAAAATATAGTAGACATGATTGATTGTGAAACATTCTAAAAAAATTGCATTTATAAGTTAGAAAAAAAATTGACAAACAAGATTAGCTTGGAAAAAGGATAATGTTAATGAGCTACAATGGAAAATAAGAAGTTTATATTAGAAAATGTTAATATGACTCACTCAGCAGTAGAGTAAGATTCATGTTGGATTCCCCAAAATGTATGTAGACTAAAAAGGTCTAATATTAACCTCTATTTTCTCAATAATAAAGATTAAAATATAGATTAAACACTATTCTAGGGCCTACACACAAACATAGATTATAACCAATGTGTGTACAAGTAATGGATCTAGAAGACAGTAATCCAAACTCTATCAAAGTTATATAGTTCCAAAGCATAAGTCTAGAATAGGGGATGGAAAAATTCATAAGATCCTAGATTGTAAGAGATCTAGACTACGGTTGTAAGATAAGGGTTATTAGCTAAGTGGCCAATTGAATGCAATGGCCAGTTAGAATAATGTGAAAGACAAATAATATGTTACTCTCTAAAACATGATACATCAATCGTAATCAATCAATTCAAAATATAACACAAAGATAGAGAAGGTTAGAGATATTTATTTTTGTGAAGACACCGTTGGCAAATTAAGCCCTCCAGCCCCCATGGTTAATAACACCTAATGAGAGAGTTGATGTAGGGGACCACAAGACAGCGAGAATGAAAACTTAAGTAAATCATAGTTGGGCACTCTAAAGACTTGCTGAACCTTGTCAATGCAGCTCTTATTTTTTAGTGTCCTAGACTCAATGCTCCAAAAATAGTGCTCCAAGTGTCAACAAAACTAGTCATAAACCTTTGTGGTTTTAAGATTAGCTTGGTGAGTGTAAATAAACCTCGAAGAACACCTATACTAGTGGGTTATAATTATTTATTTCAGCTCTTCGTATTCGATGCCATCGACCATGTGACTATTAAAAAAGTATAGCCATATGATGTTTAACATGGTCAATATTGTCATGATCATAGCAATGTAGCTTCTAATCTAACTATAAATGCCTACTACATGATGCAAATATTACACTAGTAAAGCCCTATATATCTACCTAGGCGAGTACTATTAGGTATATAAACATAATTCTACAATGAGAAACAACATGTGGCCTATCTAATATTAATTGTATCCAAGCAACTTTGATCATGCTCATTCATTTGCTTGATAGTATCAAGAAGTGTATTGTTAAAAATAATTTTGTATCACTCAATATATGTTCTACATCATTAACAATAAAAACTTCAGACGAAAGCATAGAAGAATAACTATTTTCTTACATATTATTTTAGTGTTGATTTAACTTAATTCTATTGCTACCATCGTACAAAGATACATCATTGGTTTAAGAGGTAATGAGATAGAAAACAAGGTGTCTATGGAATGAGTCATTGATAAATTATAGTCTTGATGGTGTGCATAAGAGGTAATGAGTCTAAACCAATGTTACGCAAGGACATTCCCCCCCCCAAAACAAATGTGAAGTCTAGGATGTCCCAGACATTTTGGGGACACTGAGACGTGGGGGAAACACTTCCCTTGCGTTTCCGAAGAGGGGGGCAAAGGAAACACCCCCAGGGCGTTTGGCCAGCAAGGGGGGCATCTCGGGGACGGCAGGGACATCTGGACGTCCCCAAAACATTTCGGGGACTTTTGGTTTTTTTTTCTTAAATTTTTGTTTATTTTTTTAATTTTATTTTTAAATTAATTTGTTAATTGTTTTTTCTTCATAAATGTTTCCCTGTTAACCATAACCCCACTGTATTGTATTATAAAGACATATTAAGAAACACGAGTGATATATGAATACAAAAATTTTCAAGCACAAATGCACATGGACTGTAACAACATGCTATGAAAACCAACAGTGTGGATATTAATATTAAAAGCTATATCGACATATAACATTAGTATAGCTATATGTATGCTGCGAGTTTTTAATATGGATGTCTGAAAGTGAACTACATGCACATGGTGGATTGATATATAAATATGAATTACTATTCATAAAAAAAAAAAAAAATTATCCGTATATTTTTAATATTTATGATTTTATATATTATTTTAATAGTCGTCCCCCTACCATCCCGAAATTTTGGAAATTTTTTGCCATCCCAAAAACTCCGTCCCCGCGTCCCGCCATCCTGGAATCTAAGGTAACTATGGTCTAAACCCTAAAAGAACATAGCATAATACACAAGACCTAGCCCTAATGCAAGGGTTTACATAGAGACCCTACAAAAAATGAAACCATATGAAGGAAAATCTCTATGCAAAATGAATCCCTAAGAGTGAAAACCCCTAGGCAATATGAAACCCTAAGTTAGTATTGAATCAATGATGGGATTCACCAAAATATTTTGCTTATTTTACTCCTAATGGCATAAAATAGAACAAAACTAATTGGATAACTCATATCAGATCTAAATTAAGTAAATGAGAATAATTGACTAATTTAGAACAAGCAGGACAATAAAAGGGATAATGTACATCTTAATGAGTTAATAATGCATTGTTTGTATTTCACGGAGATTGCCACAATATTAGAAAATACTCGGCAAATGATGGATAGTTCCTGGAAATGGCAAACCACTTGGAGCTTCCTATAGCCAGGGTGGACGTAGAAAGTGTTGTTGAATGACAATGACAGAGGTCAGCAGCAATGTCTCTGCTACTGAAAACCCTACCAAATAGATTGTGCATGGTCACCTTCCCCTACCTTAATGGAATTTCACTTCATTGTAAAACCACTGTAATGTCTTCTCCTCTGCAACCCAAGCAAATGTCATTGAACAACATAACACTGAAAAATCTCCAAGTGTGGGTTGGGCTCGACTAACCTCAACATTCCCCACTGCAAGCATTGCACTGTGTACCAATGTTACGATGAGGGTTCAAGCCACACATAGTCTCCGCAAGTCCTATTTCTATTAGATGCAACCATATGTAGTTTGCTTAGGTCCTCCTCTGGTACAAGTATGCAAATTGTGTGTGCATTCAAATTTACTCCCTAACAAAACTTCAAAAATGTTGTTGTAGGCAACTGTAAAAATTAAAATCAGCTGCATTGGATTCCAAGCCATTTGATTTTTACCGAAGTTAACATTTACACTTGCAATCCAATGCTGGAACATTTATCTGTTTCAAAGTTTTTGTACATGAATTTTGTCTGTTGTAAAATGTTAAATATTTTCTTTAGGAAGGACCATTTGATTGTACCTAAAATAGAATTTGAATCAACTTACACCATGATGATTCAGGTATACTGTACAAATTTTCAAGAAGAGAATAATTCCACTCTTTTTGAAGATACGTGCCACAGCTGAGAGAGGATAAAGGTCTCTTTTCCAAGAGCGATGCTCTTCTATGGCAGTGTACCTTGTAAAATGTACCAGAGGATTTAGTTTGAATCAATGCACAAAACACTAATGGAATGTCATCTTCCTGAATTGAGTTTGGCCTTTTCATTCTTTACTTTTGGACACACAAACTTATTTTTTTGAGGTGTAATATCAAACATTGGTGTGATGGTTTAAAAGTTAAATGGACTCCTAGCTGGTATCAACGAGGTCCTGTTAATAGGCCAGGGCACCTTTGTACTCACATGGTCCTGGTGTCATATGATTGTAAAAAAATAATTATAAGTGGTGAAACTTGGGGCTCAAATGTTTGCATACTCATTTAGATTACCACCCTAGACACTAGGAGAGCTCCCTGAGCTGTCGCCGCAGTCCACCACCCCTAATGTGGGCTTGTACAACAGTCTCATTCACATGAAATCCCACCGACTTGGGGAATTTTCCAAATCACAAATGAAACAGAGTGCTTCCGTCGATATATCTCTCCTTCTGTCTGCGAATGGTTAAAGCCCAACACTTCATCTCTGCATACCCTACAAAAGAGTTTTCCCTACCCATATGGGCATTGGCTAAAAGACTGTCAACCATGTACACTTTTGGCTCTGTCCCTTTAAAGGATGCATAAATATGTAGGTAATTAAGTAAATCTTATACATACAACCATAGTTCAAAAAATCATTATCGACGATTAATCGGTAAGTCAAATTTTGAATCAGAAATCGGCAATTTATCGGCATTAATCGGCAACTTTATCACTACTTTTAAAAACATTTAAATTCATAAAATAAACTTAAATTACATATAAAAACAATGTTTAAATGATGCAAGAAGTGACTCTATAGAATGTCATAGGCCCATATGCATATTAACAGTAGACTATAATATATTAAATATATACAAAAGTAACAAAGATAATTAATATATTAAATAAATACTATTTACAATTTAGTATTAAATTACGTTATTAACATGTTACACTTACAGTAGTATATTAAAAAAATTTAAGTCGTGTACACTATAATAACTAATATGTATAGTAGTATACTATAATACTGTAATATAATTATTAATATTGAAGATCTTTAGAAAAAGGAAAAAAATACTGTAACTGTAATATTTACCTGGAGCCACAAGCTGTTGGGCCACACGCTGTTGGGCCACAAGCTGTTGGAAACCAGTTCAAATGCACTCGAAACCACTTTGAAAGCCCACGAAACCACGTTTGGTAACCACGTCGACTGCTTGCAAATGGAGGAATTATGAGTCGCACGAGCAAAATAGAGTTGAGAAAGAGAAAACATAAGAAAAAAAGAGATGATTTGGTCTTTTTTCGCATTTAAACCTAAGCCACGATTTCACCTGCGATTTTCAACGATTTTAGCTGCAATTTTTCACAATTTTGCAAGTTTTTTATCACCAAAAATTGCCAGTTTATTGGAACCCCACAAATCGCAATTTTTAGAAAGATAAATCGTTTTGCCTACCTAAAACAATTAATCGCGATTTTCAAAACAGAGCATACAACCCTTGATGTACTTCCTTGCCATCATTATGTAAATATTTTTCTTCTACAAGATAAATTTAAAATGAGAATTAAAACCCAAACACAAGGTACCAAAGGAACAGAAGAACAAAACACAATTTGAATATTATTAAAATATTATTGAGTCAAATGGAAACTAAAACTGTAGCATCCTAGTAGCTATATGATTTGACAAAGAAAAACTCAATAAGAGCCTGAAGGACTGAGGCCAGTACAGACTCTGCCGCAAATACTTAATTGTCTATTTGAGTCATCTTTGACTTTCTTGGACAGATTTTGCAAACACTGCTTAACTATAGTCTTGCCTAATTTTCAGGATGAGATTATGATTGACAGCATGAACAATCTTCTGAGTCAGCTAAAAAGCTAAGACATATATGCCTGATTCAATTGATCTTGGTTGTACCGTTCATGCATCCCCTGGAGCTAAAAAGATGCATTGTTAAGTAAGGAGCCAAAGGATATTTATTTGATTGGGCTATGGGACAAAGGAGTACAAGGATCTCTCAGTAATCCCAAGCGGTTACCTACAGAAAACAAATTGGTACCAAGAGATAGAGGATTGCAGTAGGGACCTCGAAACAGGAGAAAACCAGACACTGCAGGATCAAGCACATCATTTGTTTCAATGAGTTTATAATTGTTGATGGACTTTCCCTTCCCCGAGATGTTTCCAATAAGATAGTAGATAAATTGAGTCGGGCCTAAATGGACATGCAAGGAGAATCTCAGGTACAGTGGATGAATGGAGTCCTCAAAAGTTTCTAATCATCAAACTCAACACTCTAAAGGATGCTCCTGATTTTAGCTGAGGAGGTTAAGACGAGACAAATTAACACTTGGTAAAAAGAATTGACATTCATTTGCTTTTTCAAAGTCACAAGTAACTACAAAATTGTGATTTACAAAACCGCCTTCATCTTATAGCTCCACCTTTGTAATGTTAGATATTTTATAAAGCCATATATTGTGCGATGTCATGTGTGCCACTACCAAGCTGTATTTTGTTCACGTTCAAAGTCTTTGGCAATCTAATTTGTCGATAAACAGCATTCAAGAACGATCTCAGGTAAAGTGGAAGGATCGGTGGAGTCCTTGAAAAAATATAATCATCAAATTTAAAGCTTAAAAAAATGCTCCTGATATTGCCAAGGAAGTTAAGACAAGACAGAGATGGACTCAGTAAAATGAAATCACATTCATTTGCTTTTACAAAGGCAGAAGCAACCACAAAATTTTGATATACAAAAAGTTCCTCAATCTTACGGCTCCCCTCTTGTAAGGTTAGATATTTTATAAAGCTATATGTTGTGAGATGGCACATATGCCATTAAGGCAATCCAAGTAGACCATGTCCATTGAAAAGCATGTGTCATACCTTGGTTTAAATTACCATCATAATTAGTTTGGAAGAGCTTAAACAACCGGTACATTCTGTTGGTACGGTCTCAAGCCAAATCAAAGATAGTAAAATTAGCAATAACATATATAGTTATGCTGCAGTTGGTGCAAACCTTCATAGTGTGCTATTTTATGACATTAAGATCATTTATATTTCATTCGCTTTGGGTCCATTGGTGGCACTTTCCTCCCTAACTGCTGTCGAAAGCCAGCTAAAGTTTGATGAACACTCAAATATAATTCATGTACTACATGATAAAGCTAAACGGACTATTATAGGAGTTTAGCCTTTGAGAAAGGACTAGTATTTGTTGAAGTTGTTTAGTTAGAAAATAAGTATTTCAACTCATTAAATGTAGAAATACATAACAAATACATACCTGATAGGGAGGCTCGTATTCCTTAATAGAAGACAACCCATCACGGTTCTTACTATACAGCTTCATGTCTTGATCAAAGCGGCACATCAACTCCTTCCGTGCTTGACTAAGGCGTAGGCTGGAGCTACATTCACAAGCTGGGAGTAGCGTATGAAGGTCGTCAAAATGCAGTGAATGAAAAGTTATTGAGAACAGACTCAGCAGCAACTTGTTTGTATTGGTGGTTGTACCCAGAAGTCAACTCCAGATGGGGATATGTGCGAGAGTTATAATATAAAAGCTTCAGAACGTAGCATTAATGAATTTTCAAACTGAAATGATGCAAGGCAAGATGAACTACATGCAAACAAAAAATGATTGTGGCTCCAGCCCCACCATTTCTCTCCCAGCTTATGATGGCAAAGATGACACTATAAGCATTCATTTGTAAAATTGTATGCGAGAGTTTTTCAAGCTCACGGATTGCATAATGGGTAAGAGCAGTAAATTGGATGTGCTAAGAAGAGCATTGATGTTTGGCTTGTTAGTCTTAGTAGCTTGGACAGCTGTTTGTCCTCACCCGAATATAGCAGCATTAGTTATGGGTAGTTTGGACAGCTATTCGTTCTGGCCTAAAATTTAGAAAAATAGTTGTTTTTGTCAAACAAATTTTGTTAGGATAAAAACAATTGTTATTTAATATTGACTCCTTTTAGGTGACACCTCATAACCAAGGTTGTTAATGGTTATTGAGTTGTCTTAATCTCAGTCGTTCATTTGTATTAATCTCGGCCGTTGATTTTCAACGAGAGTAGTATATAAGGGGGTCATTGGGTCATTTGTAATAAGGAAGTTTTTAGAGAAACTTGCAGTGTTAGTAAGGGCGCAGTGATAGCAGTGGAGGAATATCAGCAGGAGGATTAGGAGATTGTCGGAGCTCTGCCAGTAAGAGGCAAGCAGTATTTGTATCTCTTGATTTGCTGAAGTTTAATATATTTCTCATCTGTAGTACTGGTTTTCCCTACGGGGTTTTTCCAAGGACAATTGTCCGAAAATATTGTGTTTACCTTGTTGGGTATTTTTTATGTGTTTGTATTTGTGAAGTTACAGTTGTGTTATTTTCCAATATTTGTTGATCAAATAATCTTACAAGATAGGAGGTTAATAATCAGTAACTGTAATAGATTTTTCACATGGTATCAGAGCTAAGTTCGAGTAGAAGAGATTTACCCTAGGTGAAAGAAAGTGAGGGTTTATAAAACCCATTTTAACCTCTTCAAAATTATTATTATTATTTTCTTTTAAGATGGCCTCAGCAGGTTTAAGATATCAGGACAAATTGGATGGAGCCTCGAATTTTGGTGTCTGGAAAGCCAGAATTTCTCTATTGCTAGAAGAGAATGGTATCAAGGAATATGTGACCACTGTTATACCTGTACCTACAGATGCAACACAACTCTTAGCATATAAGAAGGAAGATGTCAAGGCGAGGACGCTGATTCTTGACGGTGTCAAGGATCATATTGTTCCGCATATTGCAGAGTTAGATACAGTGAAGACGATGTGGGATGCCATTATGAATCTGTACCAGAATGCTACCACTAACCGGAAGCTGATTCTCAGAGAAAAGTTGAGGAATACCCAGATGAATAAGGGAGAAGACGTCACAAGTTACCTCACCAGACTTAGACTTGTCAAAGATGAATTGGCAGTTGTTGGAGACAAACCAAATGATGACGAGCTAGTGAGAATAGTCCTAAATGGGTTTACTAAGCAGTGGGATGTCTTTGTTCAAGTCATCAATGGACGAGACACCTTACTGAGTTGGGATCAACTATGGAGTGATTTCACTCAGGAGGATCTTAGACTAAGTCTTGTCAATGGAGCCAACAATAAGAGTCAGAAAAGTGAGGTGGAACAGGAAAATGTTTCCCTAACGGGTAAAGGGAAAGCAAAGAAGGGGTCTAGTAAAGGATCAAATTCACAAGGTGAAAAGAAGAAGAAAGATTCTTCGAAGATCAAGTGCTATGGCTGTCATGAGTTTGGCCACTATGTCAGCGATTGCCCAGAAAGGAAGAAGAATGAAAAGAAAGGCAAGAAGCAAGTTGTGGCTTCAGCAAGTGCAGATGAGCTCTCTAGTAGAATGGAAGATGAGTTTGCACTCATAGCATGTATGGTTAGCTCAACCTCACAGAGTGTTTGGTACATAGATAGTGGGGCGTCATATCATATGACAGGAGTTAGAGAATACTTCTCCAGTTATAAGGAAGAGAGCACCAGAATCCAAATCTCTATGGGGAACATGTCCAAACTCAACTCAGTTTGGAAAGGGACTGTTCAGTTTCAGAGGGAGAGTGGTAAGATGATTCCCCTTCATGATGTGTTGCATGTTCCAGGCTTAGGGATGAATTTGATTTTTGTATCTGTCCTTCAGGACAAAGGGTACAATGTACTCTTTAGAGGGGCATATGTGTTGATCAAGCACAAGGATTGGAAATCACCCATAGCTATTGGAGTTAGGAGCGGTCGGCTTTATAGGCTGCAGTTTGATATTCCTAAGGCACTCATGAGCAATAGTAATCTTAGAGATCAATGAGAGCTATGGCATAGAAGGATGGGCCATATCCATCATGGAGCCCTTAAATTACTTCATGAGACAGTGATATGTGTTCCTGAGGTGAGCACAGAGCACGATGATGTATGTAAGGGATGCGTGTTGGGGAAGTTTGCTAAAGCATCTTTTCCAAGGAGTGACACCAGATCCAAGGGTGTTCTTGATCTAGTACATTCAGATGTATGTGGACCAATGTCAACGAAGTCTCTCAGATGGTATTAGTACTTTGTTACTTTTATTGATGATTTCTCCAGGAAGACATGGATATACTTCTTGAAGACCAAGGATGAGGTTTTCAGTCGCTTCCAAGAGTTCAAAGCTCTTGTGGAGAATTCGACAGGAAGGAAGATAAAATTTCTTTGGTCAGACAATGGAGGCGAGTACAAAAGCAATGAGTTCCAGGAGTTCTGTACCAAAGAAGGAATCAAGAGAGAGTGGACAGTTCCTTACAATCCGCAACAGAATGGAGTTTCTGAGAGGACGAATTGGTCTATAATGGAGGCATCAAGGGCTATGTTGCATGACCAGGATATACCCCGTTATCTGTGGGCAGAGGAATGCAGTACCGCAGTATACATACAGAATAGAGTTCCACATAAGGTACTAGTGAAGATGACACCAGAGGAAGCATTCACTAGGAAGAAGCCAGATGTCAGTCACTTTAGGATCTTTGGGAGTTTGGCATATTGTCACATTCCTAAGGATACACGTACCAAGTTAGATCAGACTGCAAAGAGAGGGTACTTTGTGGGGTACAGTGAAACCTCAAAGGCATATCGGATATTCATTCTGGGGACCAGGAGGATTATTGTTCGACGTGATGTCAAGTTCATGGAGGACAAGGCATTTAGAAGGTCTAGAGATTTGCCAATAGATGATCAGAGTGAGCAGCCAACAGAAGCTCCAAGGATCACTCAATCGAGTCAAGGGCAGCAAAGCTCAAGTACAATTACTAGTACAAGCATAGACTCAGGAGGAGAGAGTTTTCAAAGTATGGAGCAACAGGTGTAAGAAGAGATGCATCAAGAAGACATGGAGGTTGATATTTCATCCTCTACAGTTGGTAGCAAGAACCGTGAGGTTCAACAGACACAGAAGAATACTTAGGAGTTAGTGGGTACTCATAGGAGGAGTAATAGACAACGGAAACCACCAGCCAGGTATGATGACTATGTTGCATTAGTTAGAATGTTGGTAGATAGTGAACCTTCTAGCTATCAGGAGGCTGCACAACATCAAGTGTGGCAAGAAGCAATGGTTCAGGAGTATACTTCAATTATGCAGAATGATGTGTGGGAGGTAGTGCCTAGACCAACAGATAGGGCAGTGGTTGGATCACGTTGGATCTATAAGATCAAGCAAGGTGCAGATGGTAGCATCAAGAAATATAAGGCAAGGTTCGTGGAAAAGGGATTCTCTCATAAAGAGGGAATAGACTACGAGGAGACATTTGCTCCAGTTGCCAGGTATACTTCTATACGAGCTGTAACCTCAATTTCAGCACAGATGGGATGGCAGATCCATCAAATGGATGTCAAGACAGCGTTTCTTAATGGTGAGTTGAAAGAGGAGGTATACATAGAACAACCAAAAGGCTTTGTAGCACACAGCAAAGAGACCCATGTGTGTAGATTGAAGAGAGTGTTGTACGGACTCAAGCAGGCTCCCAAAGCATTGTATGAGTGCATTGATAGTTACTTGCAGGAAATGGGCTTTGTGAAGAGTGAGGCAGATGCTAATCTCTACTACTTGGTAGTTGGAGGTGAGATTCTCATTCTTGTCCTATATGTAGATGACTTGTTTCTTACAGGTTCACTGGGGCTCATAGAAGAATGCAAGAGGGATCTTGCAGTAGAGTTCGAGATGAAGGATTTGGGACTTATGCACTACTTTCTAGGCATGGAGGTATGGTAGAAAGATGGAGAGATTTTCCTTGGGCAAGGGAAATATTGCATGGAAATCTTGAAAAGGTTCAGGATGGAAGATTGCAAAGCCAGGTCTACACCCATGATCATGAATTGGAGGAAGGTAGACACATCCAGGGAGAAGGATGTAGACCCCACCTTATACAGGCAGTTTATTGGTTCTCTCATGTATTTGGTCAATACCAGGCCAGATATAGCTTTTGCAGTTAACTCTCTTAGTCAGTTCATGGTTGAGCCAAAGAGAGTGCATTGGACTGCGGCAAACCATGTGTTGCGTTATTTGCAAGGTACAATCGAGTATGGAATTAGATATGCTCAAGGTGAAGGAATCAAATTGATGGGCTATACTGACGCAGATTGGGAAGGTAGTACAACGGACAAGAGGAGCACTTCAGGGTGTTGTTTCAGTCTGGGATCAGGAGTTGTATCTTGGTTCAACAAGAAGCAGAAGTCTGTGGTTCTGAGTTCAGCAGAGTCAGAGTACATAGCAGCTAGCATGGCAACATGTGAAGCTATATGGCTTTGGAAGTTGCTAGTAGCTTTGTTTGGTCAGAAAGTTGAGACTATGGTGATACACTGCGACAATCAGAGTTGCATCAAGTTGATTGAGAATCCGGTGTTTCATGATAGGTCAAAACATATAGACATCAAGTATCACTTCATCAGAGATTGTGTACAGCACAGGGTTGTTAAGCTACAGTTTGTACAGATCAGCAGGTAGCAGACATTCTTACAAAGGCATTGGAGAAGGCAAAATTCATCTTCTTCAGAGAGATGTTGGGTTTCATGCAGAACAACTTCCTCGCTAAGAGGGAGTGTTAATCTTAGTAGCTTGGACAGTTGTTTGTCCTCACCTGAATATAGTAGCATTAGTTATGGGTAGTTTGGACAGCTATTCGTTCTGGCCTAGAATTTAGAAAAATAGTTGTTTTTGTCAAACAAATTTTGGTAGGATAAAAACAATTGTTATTTAATATTGACTCCTTTTAGGTGACACCTCATAACCAAGGTTGTTAATGGTTATTGAGTTGTCTTAATCTCAGTCGTTCATTTGTATTAATCTCGGCCGTTGATTTTCAATGAGAGTAGTATATAAGGGGGTCATTGGGTCATTTGTAATAAGGAAGTTTTTAGAGAAACTTGCAGTGTTAGCAAGTAGTCTTGCAATGTTAGCAAGGGCATAGTGATAGCATTGGAGATAGCAGTGGAGGAATATCAGCAGGAGGATTAGGAGATTGTCTGAGCTCTGCCAGTAAGAGGCAACCAGTATTTGTATCTCTTGATTTGCTGAATTTTAATATATTTCTCATCTATAGTATTGGTTTTCCCTACGGGGTTTTTCCAGGGACAATTGTCTGAAAATATTGTGTTCACCTTGTTGGGTATTTTTTATGTGTTTGTATTTGTGAAGTTACAGTTGTGTTATTTTCCAATATTTGTTGATCAAACAATCTTACAAGATAGAAGGTTAATAATCAGTAACTTTAATAGACTTTTCACATGGCTGAGATGACAGGTTGCGTTAGCTTCAACAATTGCAAGTCCTAATTGGAAAATTGAAATGCAAAATAGTTGTAGTTCAAGACCCAGCATTGCCATCCCAGCTTACGATGGCAAAGATGACACTAAACACATTGATTTGTAGGTGAGACGGTTTTTGAAGCTCACAGATTACTTAATAAGTGAGACAGAATCCTGAATGTACTCCGAAGAGCATCGATGTTTGGCCGATGACAGGTTGTGTCTGCTTCAACAAAGACATGGATTTCTGGCAGGGAGCCAAGTGGGAAGGCATTTGCCAGTGAGATGGCATATGATAAAATATAAAGACAGCCTATTTTGGGTAATCTAGTGAGATATTCTATTATCAATTTCTTATTGTTGAGGTTTTTAATAATGATATTTAAAAGAAGTGCATGCTGACAGTCTTTCTTGAAGAGTTGAGAGGGTGAAAATGGATGGGAAAAATGGCAGAATGCTTGATTTTGGCTTGTTAGCAGGACCATTAAAACTTTTTGATGCGGCATTTCCCTGATGGTATTTGTAGTATCAATAACTGGATTTTTTCTTATCTTAGCATTTCTCATTTGAACTGCAAGATCATAATTCTACAACTCCATCAATCTCCTAAAAATTCAACCAAAGGGAATTTCCAAATTATGTAAACTATAGGAGTGATAGCATTAGACACATTACTTCTTCTTCTTGACGTAACTCTGTAATGAGTTGTAGGGTTCCTTGCATTTCTGTTTCTGGCTCGTCCTTGAGCTCTTTTGTATTGTGAAAAAGACAGAATTGGTGGTACTAGATTGTTGACTACCGATTGGAACACCAATCCAGGGGACAGTGCTTGACCCAATCTAACGAAATTGTATATAACCATTCTGAAGCCATTTAAAGAAAATAAAGGCCGCCTCTACTGCAGAGATATTAGATTCTCAAATTGTTGATTACAAGAATTCTACTTTTTGAGAAGGGTAAGTTCATTAGACAAATTATGAAGCAAATAAGGAACACCAATCTGAGGGACATTGCTTACCCCAATATAAATAATTGGTATATCACCAATCTTAGGCCATGTAAAGGAAATAAAGGCTGCCTCTACTGCACACGCCTATGATTATGAACAATCTATCTTTTGAGAAGGGTAACCTCATTGGACAAATTATGAAGCAAATAATTATGACCCTTTGATGCAACCTGCTTCATCTTCCCAAATTGTATTGATTCACCTTTAATTTCAGTGGGCTGGGCCTTGGCTTGAAGTAGGTCATTCTCTCTCCATCTCTTAACCAAGAAAATAAGGACTATTTTTTGTGCATTCATGAAGAAACGAGCACTCATTGAGGTTGGCCTCGATGTAGTGAGAACTCTTTATTATATCCAATTAAATCATGTAATAAATTCCCTCACATTCTCTCTATCATCCTTTACAATAATCGAAAATTAGGTTAAAAAGGGGTGTTCGTTTATAGCAGGCTTGAATCTATCTTCAAGCTTTTCTTTCAACCGCAACTCATCTTAAATTGCATCCAATTTCCAAATCATCTTAAAAAACAAAGACAAGGCACCTATGAATTGCAATAGAGAAACACATGAGATCAAATACATGCACGACATTAAAAGGTGGAAGTTCTTCAAGAGCTCCTCATCAAAACCATGAGTACCTAGTGATTCAAATTTGACTGCACAAATTTGAAGTGTCATGCATCTCTTTGGTGGGAGCGTATCCAAATAGACAGTGCAAAGAGGCAAGCATAAGATCAAGACATGGGGTAGATTGTTAGCAAAGCTCAAAACAGCATTCTTCCCCGCAAACTACCAACTCAGCCTGTTTAAAAAGTTGTTGAACCTGCAACAGAGAGAGCTCGGTGTGAATGAATATATTAAGGAGTTTTATCGACTCACCGTTTGAGTGGGTCATGTAGAAGATGATATAGAGAAGATCTCTAGGTATATGAATGGATTGTGAATTGCAATTCGAAATGAATTTGGAATGATCCAAGTACAGTCAGTTGCAGAAGCCTATCAGTATGCACTATAGGTAGAGATGAAGTTGGCACATAAGCAAAAGAACATTGTAAGAGGCAAAGGAAAGGCCCTACAAGGCCACAGACAAGGTGGTGGCAGGGGAAGCTCTGCACATCATGAAGGCAAGGTTAATTTGATGTCGTGCAATGAACACCAAGAGGAGAAAGAAATATATCAAGGGGAAGAGGATCCTTTGAATGCCGAAGATGTCGTAATTTCAGCGGCACATGCCTTAGGTGTGGAGAAACAAGGCATTGAGCTTTCTAGCCCAAGATGATGGTAAGAGTAGCAACGTAAGTGCACACATTGCACAAGCCAACGAAGATGATATATCAGACCACGGAGAAGACCCAGAGATGGGAGAAGCATTGATGTTCAAGCGCGTGTTGTTAAAACCAGCAAAAGAAGAAGTTGGTCCGAGACAAAGGAATAATTTATTTAGAACAGCATGTAAATCAGAGGGAAAGGTCTGCAAGTTAATAGTAGGCAGTGGAAGCACCAACAATTCGGTTTCATAAGAGATAGGAGATAAGTTCGAGTTGAAGAGGATTGTGCATCCTAATCCCTACAAATTTTCATGGTTGTATAAAGGACACCAACTTTTGGTGACTGCGTAATGTCTGGTCAAGTTTCAAATAGGAAGATATGAAGACGAATTTGTGTGAACTCATGCCTATGGACACATGTCATGTGCTACTTGGAAGGTTGTGGCAGTCTGATCGGAAGGCAGAACATGATGGCCATGCAACCACCTACAAGGTGATGATGGGAAGGAATACACTCTGAACCCAATTAAGGAGACAAATGAGGGAGCGGAGAAAGGACCAAAGGTTCAATTGCTTTCAGGGAAGAAATTTCTGAGTGAGGTAAAGTAGAACAGTGCATGTTTTGTGTTGATAGTGAAATCCGCACAAAGAAAAAGTGCAGGTACAATAGCAAAGAGTGATGAAACACTGCCACGTGAAATGAAGGACATGTTGGGAGAGTTTGCAGAAATACTTACCAGTGAGTTCCTTGAAGGGTTACCACCTGTGAGAAACATCTATCACTACATGGATTTAATCCTAAGATTGAGTTTGTGGGACAAAGTGGCATACAAGATGACACCACAAGAGAATGCAGAGATACAGAAGCAAGCTCACGAGTTGTTGGATAGAGGACTTATCAGAGAAAGTCTAAGCCAGTGTGCAGTACCAAAAATCCTAACACCTAAGGAAGGTGGTGAGTGTTGTATGTGTATTGATTCTAGTGAAATCAACAAGATCGCCATCAAACAAAGGTTTCCCTTGCCGTGAATGGATGGCATCATAGATTGCTTGAGTGGCACGAAGTATGCAAAATTTATTATAAGATCGAATACCATCAGATTCGCACAAGAGAGGGTGATGAGTGGAAGACTGTGTTCAAGATGCGGGATGGATTGTATGAGTGGCTTGTAATGTCGTTTGGATTGAGCAATGCACTAAGTACCTTTATGAGGTTGATGAATGAAGTCTTAAAACCATAAATTTGTGAATGTTTGTGATCGTATACCTTGATGACATTTTGATATTCAGCAAGACACAAATAGAGCATTTGTTGCATGTAAAGAAAATGTTGCAGCGGTTGAGGGTTTTGAAAAGGTGTGATTTCATGCAGGAAGGGCTTGTGTACTTGGGATTTTTTATTTCCCACACAAGCTTGAAAATGGATCCAGAAAAGTTTTGTGCAATAGTGGAATGGCCATCACTGCGAAGTGCTTTTGAAGCATGCCATTTTCATGGGTTGGCAAGTTTCTACTGCAAGTTCATTAGTGATTTAAGCAGAGACTGTGCACCTATTACAGAGGCCATACATGGGGATAAGAAGGATTTCATCTGGAGTATGGATGTAGAAATAAGGTTGCAAGAACTGAAGAGGAAAATGATTGAACAATGAGTGAAAATGTTACCTGATTTTGCAAAAGTATTCCAAGTGGATTGTGATGCTAGTGGTATAGCCATTGGCACAGTGTTAAGTCAAGATGGAATGCCAATAGCATATTTCAGTGAGAAATTGAATGAAATGAAAGAGTATGGTGTGTATGATCAAGAGTTCTTATGCAATTGTGCGAACGCTCGAGAAGTGGAGGCAATAGTTATTACCAAAACTTAAAAGAGTTTGTGTTGTTTACTAATCATCAGGCACTACAATTCATAAACAGTCAAGGGAAGTTGAATCAAAGATACATATGAAGTGGGTAGAGTACCTACAAGGATACACCTTTGCGTTGGTTACAATTTCATATATAATTGACTAAAATTAAGATTCTAGAATAAATCATCTAGATTTTTCTATAATAAATGCTTTAAAAGAGTTTTTTTTTTGGCTTTTTAGCATACCCATGGCCACAGGTACAACCCAAAAACACACCGAATACAGCCCGGAAATGTCTCAATTACGACAGAACTGTACCACAGCATAGGAGCAAAAATCTAACAAGGTTGTTGATGCGTTGAGTAGATGCAATATTTTGTTGACAGAAATGAGATTTTCATGGGTTGGTAAGTTTCTACCACAAGTTAATTAAGGATTTCAACAGACTATTTGCACCTATTACAGAGGCCATGCGTGGGGATAGTAAAGATTTCGTCTAGAGTATGGATGCAGAAATAAGTTTTCAAGAACTGAAGAGGAAAGTGATTGAACAATGATTGTAAGTGTTACCTAAATTTGCAAAAGTATTCCAAATGGATTGTGATGCTAGTGGTTTAGCCATTGGTGCAGTGTTGAGTCAAGATGGAAGTCCAATAGCATATTTCTATAATAAATTGAATGAAATGAAGGAGTATAGTGTGTATGATCAGGATTTTTATGCAATTGTGCAAGCACTCAAGAAGTAGAAGCACTAGTTATTACCAAAAGAATTAGTGTTGTTTACTGATCATCAGAAACGATAGTTCATAAATAGTCAAGGGAAGTTGAGTCAAAAGCATATGAAGTGGGTAGCGTACCTACAAGGATACACCTTTGTGTTGAAGCATAGGAGCAGAAAATCTAACAAGGTTGTTGATACATTGAGTAGGCGCAATATTTTGTTGACAAAAATGAGAGTGGAAGTTGTGAATTTTGAATCCATCAAGGAGTTGTATGCACAAGATAAAGATTTTAGTGAAGCTTGGGGACCATGTGTGTAGCACCCGCAAGTGTTGACATGACCCCTTGAACTATTTTGAGAAGGTCGATTGTTCAAGGCAAACAATTGTGCACTACCAAAGGATCAATGCGAGAGAATTTAGTTAAGGAAAAACACTATGACGGATTGTTAGGGCACTTTGGATTGGATAAGACGTTGGCACAACTAGAGGGAAGTTACTTTTCTCCACAGATGACTATGGATGTACAAAAAATTGTACAAGAATGTAGAGTATGTCAATTGGCTAAAGGAAGATCTCAACGCAGTACTGACCTTTGCACATACCAGAGAAACCTTGGGAGGAAATAAGAAAGGATTTTGTTTTCGGTTTTCCTAGGACACGGAGAGGAGTTGATTCCATTTATGTTGTGGTGGATAGCTTTTAAAAGATGGTACATTTATTGCTTGTAGGACTAGTGATGAGACTCATATCGCAAATCTTTTCTTCAAGAAATTGTAAGGTTGCATGGATTGCCACGTAATATTGTGTCGGATAAGGATTACAAAGTTTGTTGGTCATTTCTGGTAGAATTGTGAAAGAAGTTGAATACGAAGTTACAATTCAGTTCACCATATCATCCACAGACGGAAGTCGTAAACAAAATTCTTGGAGATTTGCTCAAATGTTTGGTAAGAGATAAGCCAGGAACATGGGACTGGGCACTAGCACAAGTGTAATTTTCCTATTACAACGTAATTAGTTGGAGCATGCAGCGAACACCATATTTATATTGTGTATCGAACTAACCCTTGAGGAGTTTTGGAATTGAGAGAATAACTGCATAAATAAGAAAGGTGTGCAAAAACAGAGGCAAAAATGTGGAGCACAGATAATAGAAATTATTTTAGTAGCAACAATTTGTGTCGTGGAATAGGTGTGGGACATGCAGGTATTTAATTCCTACATTTTCATTTCCAACTTTACATTCATCTCTTAGTCTTATCTAGAAAATTAAATGGCATCCAATTAATAGGCTTGACATCATAAGTGTGCGTGTGTATGTGTGCATGTGCGTGTGTGCATGCGTGTGTCTGCATGTGTGCGTGTGTGTGCGCGTCTGTGTGCACGTGTGTGCATAGCAAATCCCATTTTATGATGGTATTCATAGATGGATGACACCATCAAGATTTTTGATAGGGGAAACCATATTCATTACCCTTATATCCAGAGATCCTCCTTGGTCAGAAATATGCATGAAATTGCTATGTTGGGATGTCAGGTCCTCTACACATATCACTCTCTTCAAAATGTCCCGTGATGTGTGCAAGTGATTCTACCTTACATTTACGTGTCTTCTAACTACCCAAAACCCATAAGGGCAAAAATTACAAATAACAACTACTAAAATTGAAACTATTCATCGACCACTCCTAGGTTTCTAAGCCATCTCCAAAATATGTTCCCTTGATGCCTAGCACATTGCACCCCCTTTCTCCTTCCAAATACTGACAAAAAAGGCACGTGGTTGTAGGAAGGAATAATTTTGCGTTTGTTTTCTGCAATGTTTCCCCCTCCCTTCTACTCCTCCCTCAAACTAGTTCTTGATATCCCTCTTCCTCTCCCATTGTTTTGGCCCTTCCAATTTCACTTCTTTAATGCGTCCCCTTTGGCATTTCCATCGCACATTTCACATACAATTGCATCAGAAAATTGACGGTCAAGAACTGTGGAAGGTGAGTGTTTGCATACGAACTGACGGGGATCATTGATCTACAAATGAAAATCCTAAATCACTAATTAAACAATTACATGATCTCCTATTCACCTTCATGTTTTACTGTACATGCCACAAACTACATTAGAAATCTGAAATTTTGGGGATTGTAATTGTTGCGGCAAAAAAAAAGGAAACAACAAACTTTTGCAGCCTTGAGAAGGAATGATCCCCACTCCGAATGGTCCTCTTCTACATGAAAATAATGAGTAGACATACACCCCAATTTCTTCAGCGAGCCCTTCACAAGCCAAAAAGACATCGACGATGAAAGAATTGGCTTTAGTGCATATTTGTTTGCTTGCTATGCAGATAGCTATTTCCTAGCGATATGGTGAATTTTTTTAGTATTGTGAGAGTTAATGACAGCACTAGACTTGGAAAACTGTTGTTTAATGGTGACTGTTTTTTTTGGTATTGTGAGAGTTGATCACACACAGGACTTGGAAAAGTGTTATTTAATTTGATTGTTTTGGTGTTGTTGTAACCACGTATAATGTCTACTACCCTGCAAACATATTAACTTTTGCTAAATAGCAAATGATTCCTCTTGGCATTTCAATAGATTACGTATTTTTAACCTTGGTAGCTTTTAACATGTACAAACAATAGATAGTAGTTTCTGTCGTTGATTTGGGGTATTTCAGGAAAAGGAAATTGTACTTGGGATCTTATGAATTTTGCTTCTCTTTTGGGATTATTAGTTATTTTACTCCCCATAGTTTGAGATAGAAGACGAAACCTCTTTGGAGATGGAGATGGAGATGGAGATGGGCCCAATAATGTCCTATGTTTGGTAGTCGTTACCTATTTGAAGGTCTAGTTGTTTTAACCTATGTTAATGTCAATGGCATTAAGATGTATTTTCTTAAGTATGAAGTATCTTTTTCATGTACGGAGTGCTTGTAGACTTGCTTAATGTTATTTTGTGCAAAGTTTCGTATGATAAAAACCAAAATTCATTGAATGCTTTCATAACATGAGGTTTTCTTACGGCTCTTCATCCATCTCCTCAAGGTGAGAGATATGTGCCATGAAGTAAATATAGTAATTATTTATGGGTTTTGTTTAATAGTTTATTTTTTATTTTCTATTTTGGGTTTAATAGAGTAAAGAAACCATATAGACAAGTTCTATCAAAGAAGAAAATAATGTTGTTACCATTCGCCCTAACCAATTACGATGCGGGAAGAAGATTACAATAAATGGGATCTCTAGCTATTGTCCCTTATTAGCTTAGGCATGGAGTTCTAGAATGACCTCACACACATTCTTAATATATCTCTTAGATACCTAATATAGCTACCAAATATGTTAACCAAGTTGTTTTGGAATGCAGAGATTTGATCAGAAAAAATATCTCAATTTTAACCAAGAATTTTTTTTATCTACTCGAGGTAAAGCACTATCCATATACTATCAGACATAGATTGCACTTTAATTTCACTTTACATTTTGAAGACATGCTTCTAGTTGTTGAAACACAAGTAAATAGTCAATTAACTCGATCCATCTAATATATTTTGGAATGTCTTAGTTGAATCTTATTTCAAGCTCCAAATCTTAAGAAATATGGTTTTCAACTTACCAACATAATATTTTATTGTGTTTCTGTTTTCCTTTCAAATTTTACCTCTACACTAATATACATTTGACAAAGCTTCCAAGATCCTAAAAGTACATTACGAATTGACAGATATTTTTTTATTGGTTTGTTGGTGCATGCATTAATTTATTATCAATATAATTTATTTTATTTTATGTGTTTGTAACTTGGTTTCTTATTCATATGTTTACATGCTAATGTATTGTCTTCAAGGTTGTGTCTATATGTTGTCTTTGATAGATGGTGGAGGAATTCAAGCAGTTGTGTGCTTTCAACACTATTGACCATCTTGCTTGACTTCACCTATTGGCTCCTTTTTGACTCCACTTGTATTGTGTGTACTTGTGAGAGGCTTCATTACAAATATAATTTGTAGGGTGTAAATTTTGAAATCTTGTATCATCATAGTTGTTGTTGGCTAAAATCGATTGCCATGAAATGTGTACGCTTCTTTCTTCGCTTGATTCATTGAATTGATGTGACATTGATGATGCGTCTAATACACTATTTCGTTGTTAGATAACCCAAGAATCCTAAACATACATGCATGATGTCGTAAATCCAATATGTAGGTAAAAAAATTTCATGTGCTCTAACTACACACATAACACAATCATTGACAATGGAAAAAGTAACTTATGTGCAAGTATTGATTGACAATTACTTGCTTTTTAAGTTCTCTAACAAGTTTATTTTCCTCTATGCTTTGTGCAGAGAAAACTCTTTCTCCTTCAAACAATTGAGAAAGTCTTTATATGTATCTTCTGTGAAGAAATAATAGTTTAACATACATTCCCCTCAACATTTTTCCCTTCGTTGGACGGATCCTCCCTCAATTCTCGTCTCCATCCCTTTTCCTCCTATAATGTTACACTTCTTTAAGTTTAAGTTCTTCAATGCATCTCTTTTGATGTCTCCATTGCACTACTCTTGTGTAATTGCTAATCAATATTAAATTGATGTTCTCTAATACATAAAACCTTACTATTCTGTTTAACCCTAGGAAATATATACTTTAGGATGTTTCCTAGAAATTTAAATACTACAAGCCATAATTATTCAAACCTTGTTCCTTTGCATTTAGCACAAGTGAGGCACATTCCCACAAGAGTTGTGTTATATATATCTACCCCCCCGGTAACCCCCCGGGTAAATATAGACACAGCAGAATATGGAAATCAAGGAAAATCGAAATCCTTCATTTCAGGTTTCAAAGGATGCATTGCATGCCTCTACTCCCACCAATGTCATTTTAGGTTTTCATGCATGCAAATCAAGTCTGGAATTTTGAATCCTTCATTTCAAGTTTTGGAGGTTTCCAAATAGGTCCCCAGTCTTGAAATCCTTTGTTTAAGGTTTTGGGGGATGCATTGCATGGCCGAAAACCTGACACAAAGAAATATGTTGTACAAGTCTGAAAACCCGACACAAAGGATTTTGGGTTTCGGGTTTCACGAAACATGAGACATGAAGCATGAAAATCACAATGGATGTCCCAATGCTTGGGAGTTCTGAAAACCTGAAACACTACCTAGGAAAATCACGTTTTGGAGTCGGGAAAACATGGGGCACAAACATACATCGAGCCACCTTCAAAACCCAATGCATATGCAAGTTCAACTTCCAAACCCAAAACAAAGGAAATGTTGGCAACACCAGCGGAAGTGGGTTTCGGGAAAACATAAGCATCAAACACATGTCGAGGCACCCTCCAAACCCAATGCAAATGCAAAGGAGAACCCTGAACCCGAAAAGAAGCAGAACCTGACGCAGAAAATATTCAAATGGCCATAAATTTTCACAGGGAGCTCGGATTCACACAAGTTTGGACTTTTCGGAAAGCTTACAGGTTTCAAGGCTAGTTAAATACATAATCTTAATATAATTATTAAAATTATTTTTTATTTTCGACGAAAAAGAATCAAATTGGTACGTAAGGGTGGCCACTAACTCCACTAGCATATATGGTTAATAAATTGATCTAGTCTTTATAAAAAACTATGATAAAATAAAGCAAATTGATGCCCCCTAAATGTTGGCACCCTAGGAAGTTGCCTAGTCTACCTAGGCCTTAATACCTCTCTGTAATACGATATTCATCCTCATTAGAATCGTCGTCATCATCATCATCATCATTGTCATTCTCATCGCCATCGTCATGTTCGTCATTGTCATTGTCACCTTTAGCATCGTTGTGTTTTTCATCGTCATCATGATCATTAGTACTTACCATCATTGACACGATCATCATCATCATCATTGTCATTGTCATGATGATGATGATGTTGACAATGATAATGAAAATAATTATGATGAAAACAATGAAGGCGACAATGATGATGATGACAATGACATCAATGATGAGGACAAAGACCACAACCACTAAAAACATAAATATTGTTATTTCCACATTAAGTATTAAAATTGAATATTAAATAGTCAATAATAAATCATAAATATTTAAATAATATTATTATGATTGAAAAATAATAAATAATAACTACTATAATCAAGAAAATAATAATAATTTTATAAATCTTCTTCACGAGCACTTATCATGTCAAATGAGTGTTGAAGATGGTGCATTCTTCCTTAATGGTCTCATCATCTTGTATAGTTTTATGTGTTTTCATGTTCAAGTTTCACGGTCTATGACGTAAAATAAGTGTTCATGTTGAACAGCCATATTAAACCCTAATCACCATAAACAAATCTTAAGCATGAACTCATATGGAAAACTCTAATCACCAATGTAGTTTTGTGATAAAAAAAAACTAATAGTGTTAAGGCATTGTGTTATCATTTACCCTTGAATCATTTTTTTATTCTCATTTCTTATTTATCATCATCATAGTCATTTTCATCATCGTCATGATCGATATAATCATCGTTGTTATGATCTATATAATCATCGACATCATCATTATCATCGTCATCGTCATTGTCGTTATCCTCATCATCACCATCAACACCACCACCCCCACCACCATCATCTTCATCGTCATCATCATCATAATTAATATTAATCTTATTACCAATATTGATACTATTATTAGAATTCAAAAAAAATTAAAAATTATAATTATCATCATTATCATTATTATTATTGTTATTAATTTTAATGTTGTTGTTATTATTAAAATAATTATTAATATTATATCACCATTACAATGCTGTTAACAGTAATAGTAATATCGTCACCATCAATGTCATCCTTATCATCATTGATATTGTTATCTTAATTTCCATCATCGTCATTTTTATCCTCATCTTATTCATCAGAATCATCATCATCTTCAACATCATTTTCCTTTTCATCATTATCATAGTCATTGTTAGATCGTTGTCATGATCGATATAGTCATCATCATAGTTAGCATTATCATCATCATCATCACAATTGCCATGTTGTTGGTCATGGTAATTCTTATCTAACATCACCATCATCATTTTCATAGTCGTTATTGTACATGTTTACGGTTTAAGGTGTATGAATCAGGGTTTCATCATTTTCATCATCATCTTCATCATCGTTATCACCGCCATTAGCACCACCATCATCAACATCTTTTCCATCATAATCATCATCGTGTATATTAATTATTAGAATTTAATTAATATTAATTGTAATACAACCATTCTCATTATTATTGTCATCAGATCATGGTCATGTCGTTATCATCTGCCATCATTATTTTCTAAAAACAAAAATAAGTGTTCAATATTTAAGTTAAAGTAAATATTTTGGATATCACTCTTTTTTGCATCCCACAATAGTTGGTAGGTTTTGTGTTTGGGAACATATAAACCCTGTTATAAGCTTGATCCTTATACAAATTGGGGTGATGCTACAATGGAAGTGGCCCTCTTATATTTTTCATAGCTCATTGATTGTGGGATGGGTATGGTTCCTTATTAGACCTTCTACTCTCCTTATTTGTGCCTTAATATTCCATTAAACTTCCCAAGTTGGATATACATTTTTAATGTATTTTAGAATTTCTTCTACATCTCTACAAGCTTTGTTCATTAAAAAAACATAATCCCACATTAGTTGGTATATTTAGTCTTATTCTACAACTATAAAAGCCCCATTCGTTCAATAACCCAATTCCACATTAATTGGTAGGATTTGTATAGGAAACATATAAACTCTAATATAGAATGATATTCGTTATACCAATGGGGTGAGAAAAATAGAAGGTGGTCCTTCCAATAATAATAAAACATAAATCTCCTCCGGTACCTAAAAAATAATAAATGTCAAAATAAAATTCAACAAAAAAAGGGCTAGAATGATTTTAAAACGTATTGAAAGTAATTTTAAAATAATAATCAAATGGCGACGATTAAGATCCACCGAGATAGGGAAGCTCCTAGATCCACCGAGCACTTACCTGCCCAGATCATTGTAGACATCATAATCATAAATGCAATCAGAAAAATGCATTTCTCCTGTTCCATTCCGTCGCAGGATGTTCAGCTCTTACTTTCTCAACGTTATCAGACCCGCTGGTGTTTCATCACATTCATATTATGTTACTTCCTTGTGATTTCTCAAACCATTCATTTCAAATTATTATTTGTAATACCCGAGTAGAAAATAAGACACTTTCAATTTACTTATTTGTAATCTTGTCCATCTTGTCCATGTGATTTAATTAAATTTCAATTGGTCGATCCCTTCCAGCTTACTTTGCAACTTTTATAAAAATGATCGTGGACTATTAATTTCAATAGAAAAAAATCAAATTCATGTACCCCTGCAAAAATAGCTGGCCATTCTTGTCCAATGTGATTTAAATGAAATACTTATTAGAATGATAATTACTGGATGAGTTAGCAGACAACATATTTATTATAATTGCAACCCTGAGCCATAATTAAGACTTTGGTAGGATTGCAGAAGTTATTTTCCAATAGTTGAGTAAAGGGTTGTATAATGTGTAAGGGAGATATCTAACGTGAAAGAACATCAAGGATTTATCCGTTAAAGACGAGGCTTAAAGATTTCATTTGGAAATAGTGGGTAGCAAAGTTGAGATTTGACACTCGTCCAGGACATTTTTCCTGTTTTAACCATATTTTACACTTTGAAAATAGTCAGTATGTCCCTATTTGACATGAGAGAATTGGAAAAAACCGTAATTATTACTATGAACAAATTCAATATAAATATAAGTACAATATTAAATAGATATTAAAATAACATATTTTATTGAAAATGTGTTTATATCAAGCATATAACTCCTAAAACTTACCCGGCACTTATAATTACAACTAAAAATAATATATATTTTTAAATTATTAAATAATTAAATATTTAACAGAAATGAACGAGTTGTTTAAAACCTTTTAACTTCATAGATTTTTGGTTTGACAGGTGGGGTCAGTCGTCAAATCTCATCCCTAGTTGGTAGAGAGTGTGTAGTTTTAACGTTGAACACGAATACAAAGTATCCATTATGAGCTATATGATGACCTCCAATCTATTGAATTATCCATAACATAATTGGAAAGGATGAATGGGTTTAAAGGATAAATGAATGATTTTTGAGGAGTAATGTTTTTCGTACCACGTGCAACCTAGCTACAAACGAGAGCTATTAAAAATTTCATTGTTTTCTTCAAAATTTTCCTATTGAATTGTGTTGAGAATAATGACGACCTAGCTACATTAATAAGTAATGATTGAAAAAATATTTCTTGAGAAATAATGGGTTCCAAACTCTACTATATAGTCAAGATATTACAAATTTTCATTGGAATTTTTCAACAAAAAGAAAAATCTTAGTATCGGTCAAGTAGATGACACATTTAAGGTTGGAATAAAAGTGAAAACACAGACAGACATTATAGTGGACATCCAATTCAGTTTGCCATCATATAATTCCTCGAGGTATAACTAAGTAATGGAATTAACATTAAACTTACATGTGTACACCTAAAAATGATATGAAGGCTTTTATTAGCCATTAAATTGTATGATTTTAGGAGGTTCGTGTAATTTTTAAAAAAAAATCATTATTATTGCATTTGTTGACTTTATAAAATCATTATTATATGTAGCTTTGATTCATTTTTTTAAAAGTAAATCATTTTCATCATGTTTGTATATTTTTCTTTATTTTGTAGCTGAGGACTATACTGTTTGTGATATATTAGCACTTAATGGCTGAATTTAAATTTGAAATTCATTTGATAATTATAAGGTAATTTCAATCTTTAATTTCATATATATTGAAAAAAAAAATTGAAAAATTGTAATATGTGAAATTTGGTACAAAGATATACATAGAAAAATACTTTGTTAGTCTTCATTATACTCCATGCACATAAACTCATACAAATATATAGGCTATATTTTTTCCTATAAACTAGGAAGTTGAACATAGCTCTTATAACCTCTCTCCAAATCCGGATAATTTGTTTGGACAACTCGTAATACACTTTCTATAAATATGTTTAATGTTTTAATTATACATACAACTCTAACACACATGTAATATTATATTATCCAAGATAATATAATTACACACACGCTAATATACATGTGAAAACTATAATTTCTAACATTCCCCCTCTCAATGTGAACATGGGGAAAGGAGCATCGAAAACAACATCGTATGCAATCGCTTACTTTCAGGTCGCCATACTACTATCTAGATCTTACTGCACATGATCACCCGCTTCACCATAGTGAACTTATCGAAATACTACCACACTTCTACCAATACACCTACATACATACGAGAACTTATCTCACTTTCACTTCTAGTGAATTCATTTTTACCAGCCAATCAATGAAGAAGGATGAAAAAAAGAGGAACTTTGTAGTCAATTTGCCTCCTATACAACTATTTTGACAGAACTGCACCTTCCATGCCATATCTAGTCCAAACTTCTTATATGAACACTTTACTCGAGAAATGATTTGACCATTGACCTCTTCAATCGATAATAGAAGAGATGATGTAAAAAATGATGCCAAGAATTTCATACATGAACAAATCCATGTATTCTGGGCATAGCGATAGCATACTCGATCTTTATGCACAAATTTTTTTTGAATGGAATTGGAAAGAAGCAAAATGTGTGTTTGCTATGTGAATGGAATTTACTATGAAACAATCGACACACATGAGCTACTCCGCCAAGGGCATATAAGAGTAAACACAAGCATATGCTAAGATTTTTTTACCAGACAACAAAGTTGTTAAATCTGCGACTTAGATGATAGGAAACGTCCTTCTTGTAATTAGCACATGTCTACACTATCCAAACAATGGGCAATGAGAAAGAAAAATTGTTATCCCTTATTCTTCTAATCCTCCATCTCAGGTATAGGCCATGTAATTGCTCCTTAATACCAAATGAAATTTGGTACATAGTTATACGCAAAAAATTACTTTGTTAAACTCATCATTATACTCCAAACTTAAACTCATACAAATATATAAGCTAAGTTATTTCCTATAAACTAGGAATCCTAAAATAACTCCTATAACCTCTCTTCAAATATAGCCTAGTTGTTTAAACAACTCATAATACACTTTCTAAAAATATGTTTGTTGTTTTAACTATACAAACAACTCTCTCACACATGTAATATTATATTAACTAAGATCATATAATTATACACACAAAAACATACATGTGAACACTATAATTCCTAACAATATTTTGGACATAAGACGGAGTTTGGAGGCATTTATAAAACTAAAATATTTTCTAAACTCGACACAATGTGACTACTTTGAGGGAATCTACCACTAGTTAGTAAGAAATTAACCAAGAAAATAAATTAATAGTAGCCTCTTAAATCATATTCAAAACACTTGAAAATTAATATATCTTAACATTTTACTTATAAATATATTTTTAAAATATCTATACCAATATAAATAATTTTTAAGAAAAATACATGTTATATATATATATACAAATCATTTGGAAAAAACAATACATTTACCACTAATTAAACATAGAAAAAAAAAAAAAAAAAAAAACTTATATTTAAAATTTATACAACACCAAATCTTTTTTCCTAAAGGTTAAAATAAATTTAATAATTACATGTAAATTATGTCGGTGTGTGTGTGTGTGTTTGTATATGTGTATATGTAAAAGATTTTCTTTTATTAATTTCCATTCAATTCAAATGTCTTAATGAGAGCTTTTAATATTTTCTCCCGTGCCCAAAAATACTCTACCCAATAGTAAGATGTAAATAGCAAAACACATTCAAAATATAATTTTGATTGATTTGAGTGAAATGGAAGTTAATGATGGTCTTTTACTGACTTCCAATTAAATGTAAATGTCTTATCATCCCATTGAATATGCGAACCTTTAATATTCTCTCCCATCCCTGATAGTACTCTACCCAATTCTCAGATGTAAAATATTTAACAAAACACGTTAATAGTTTTGATTGATTTGATGAAATTTGATGTTCGGCTAGTGAAATATAGGGTTCCGCTAATGAAATGTGGGGTTCAGCTAGCAACATGAATAATGTTGCTAGAAACGTGCTTCTATATTTTTCTCAAGTTAGTAAATACCATTTTTAGATAAGGCTAATTTCTCATATACCATTTATATTCGTCTTTATTCTTAAATTTGATAGTGACTCTTTTCAGCTCAATCCTATACCATCTATATCTATATTTATTCTTAAATTTGATAATGAATCCTTTTAGCTCAATGTCAGAAAATTAAGAAAATAAAATTGTAAAACAGAACACTACTGATTTTGCACTCCATTGTTCATTGATTGTTTTGACTTGAGGGTTTCTTTAAAGAAAAGATTTTGAGATAAATAATCACATGTTTTATATGCTTTATGTACATGTCATAACTTGAATGTTTTATGTTCTCTTCTAGAAATCCATTGCAGCTATCCAAGCAAGCCTGGAATTTCAAATTATTTGTGTTTTTCAAATCAAAATTCACTGACGGCTTAGCTCTTTCAAGTGCCTGTAAATTCCAGTAATTTTTATAGATATATCTATAATATGTTCACACACACACATATATATATATATATATATATATATATATATATATATATATATATATATATATATATATATATATAGGTATTATGTTTTGATATAAACTACTTTAAAATGATTATGGTTTTAAATATTTGTATCCTGTCAGTTTACGGTTTTTAAAAAGTTTCACCTGTAATATACGGTTAAAATCACAAAAAACTGCCTACAGCCTGTCAATTTCTAGGCATGTATCCAAGTCTCAACAAAAATTATCTAATTTGAACATGGAAAATAATAGTCAAAGAATCTGAGAAGGTTCCTCCCGAAGTCTACCAAAAATTTATAGTCAAAACTAACACACTAGTATTCCAGCCACTTAGATGACCTTGAAGCCATAAAAAAATAAAAATTAAATCGATAGATAATGTATCTCCCATGATCAATCATTAGATAGGCCTAATTATCAATTATTATTCGTTCGTTTGTTTCCTACATCCCTAGTGTGAATGAGATTGTAATTATAAAGTGGTACGCAGATAGAAAATATTATTTGGTATAGATAGCAGGTATTATTTCGGTGGGAAAAATATGAGCTATGGAATAGGTGCAAGGCATATAGGTATTTAGTTTCCATATTGTTATTTCCAACTATTCATTCATGTCTTCATTTTACCTACTAAATTAAATGCCATCTAATAGACAATCTTGAAGATGTCAAAAAAATCAAAATTCAAATGATAGATAATGTCACTCACATGATGAACTATTGGAAAATATTACTTAATAATGATTATTCATGCATTCCCACATCTCGAGTGTGAATGAGATCGAAATTATAAAGTAGAGTAAAAAATACAGATATTATTTGGGCCGTATCAATCTAAGTTGTGAAATAGGTGTGGAGAAAGTGCGTACTTAATTTTCATCTCAATTTTCCTAATTTCCCATTCATGTCTTTGAAATAACTACCAAATTAAACATTATCACTTGCATCCCTAGTGTGAATGAAATCTTAATTATAAAGTGGAGACAATCATTATTTAGGAGGCAATAACCTAAGTTGTGCAATATGCGTGGCGTAAGTATGTATTTAATTTCCATCATGTTATTTCTAATTTTCCATTCATGTATTCATCTTACCTACCAAATTAAATGTCATCCAATAGATGACATTGAAGACATAAGCAAAAGAAAATTTCAATAGACAAATAATGTCACTCATATAGGCCTGCGATTGCAAACAAAAACTATTGGATTTGGAAATATTATTCGACCACTCGTAGCATTTTGAGATATATTTGAAACATTTTCCTTGCCAACTTGCACAATAAGACCTTCTTCCATATTCCAATTAAAAAAGTATATCATGTGTTTGTAGGAGAGTATCGTTTCAAATTTCTTTCATGTTATGCTTTCCCCACACTATCTCTTCTCCTCCCTTATCCCCTTCTTATCCACCCATTTTTCTCTCCCACAAACTCTCACTCATGCTCGACAACTTCAATGCATCCTCTTCGACATTTCCATTGTACATTTAACGTGATGGTGGTTTCCCCGATTTTGTGAGATTGTTCTGTAAGGATTGATATGGAACCTGATGCACATCAAAGTGTTTACACTCCAACGATGACCTGAACGCTCCAAGTATTCAACAAGAAATCAAAGAAGCATGAAAAATCATGCATAAGGTGAATAGGTCTACTCATTCTCATAGATTGAAATAAGAGGGTACATATAAGAGTTTTGTGTAACTCTCATACCTAGACAAGCATTCCCTTTAAGAGGGAAAGAGGAGTTATGATTCCAAAATGGAATGTAACACCTATGATGCCACTGATGCATATGACAATGAAAGATACTATGAAGGAATATTTCATGTGTCATATAACTCATAAGACCTATGATCTCGCTAAGCGAGATGACTCATCATGTGATGTGGACAAGACGTTAAGTGATGACGAGGAAAGTCATGCACCAACACCCCATTCATCAAAGTTGAGGAACAAGTCATGGAAAGTCAGAACAGAAAGAGAAATCCCCTAAACAACTAAGAAAGATGTGTCAATAGGGCCGGACAAGTAAAGGTCTATTAAGGTACTCATGTATAAACATCATCTTCCTAGAAAGAAGAAGAGGAGAAGAGGACTAGAAATTCAGAAGAAAATGGGCAGTTACAGGAGACCTCACCCCAAGAAGAGACCACAAGTGAAGAAACTTCACCTCAGTGAAGGGCTTGGTGAAAATTTTTGCAACCTGATAAGAAGTCTAACAATACTATAATTCGATGATATCTTCATGTGTCAGCTATCCAATATGTATAAATATTGCAGCCTGCACTATTGTATTTTATTTCTGTTGATTAATATAATTTTGCATGCTTTTGTCCCTGTTCTACTATAAGCAGGATTGAGAGGCAAAAAAAAATCACTTTCAAACACATTTAAATGCATTTGAGGAATCATGACCTGGCCACCACCTATTTTTTTGGCACAGTAAATGGTAAGTGGGGTTTTTCACCCTTGACATATTTTTGGGATTTATCCCTTCTTTTTAATGCAATAAACCTATAATTCTCAGTCAACGCTCTTACACACTAAAACAACCAATATATATATAATTTTTAAAAATGAAAGAGAACATGTATAATTATATACATATATACACACACATACATGTATATACTTATAGGGCCACAAATATTTGAAAAAAACATAAACTATTTGTGCATATTTATGTATATGTGTATATTTTACATATTGGATATAGAGACATGCACTCAAAGGTGGAGCCTTGCAAAATAGGTTGTAAATATATTTTTGCATCTTAATTTGGGAAGTTTAACGAGGGTAATGTGTTTGGGAAGAACATATATTTCTATTGATTTTTATAACCAAATTTATTCCTCTCCCATTACCTAAGTCCTTCGTAGTTTTTTACTTCTTTTATGGATTTACGTTGTTGGAAGGATCTTTGGGTATACTGATTTGATCTTCTTGTTATTCATAGCTACCCAATTCGTGAATCCTTCATATGGATTTTTTAGCATGCCTTTTTCCCTTAGGATTTTTTAGCATGCCTTTTTCCCTTAGGATTAGGGGAGGTTTTGTATATGTAGGGGTGTGTGTATGTACACTTCTTTATATGTATGTATACATTTGTATATATAACATGTATACACCTCTACCTTTATTTCCCACATGTAGAAAAAAAAATTGAAATGAAAAAGAATAGATTTACAAAAAATCATATATTGATCCATAAGGAAGATTAAAACAGTATTGAAAAGCTTTAGATCTTAGGGATATAATTCTTATAAATTTGTGGTGGAATCGATCCTCCAAAAGCCACTTTGGGTGAAAAATTATTTTAAAATAGTTTTATTAAAATTAACAATGTTGTTAGGTTATACCTATTCTAATGTTTTGATCAAATAATTTACTTCGTCGACCTTATTTCTTTTTTATTTAAAATTAAATTAAATAGGAATATTTTATGAATTTTAAATTACTTTGAAAGAATATTGGTGGTGTTACATTAGACTAGTTCGTGTTGTTTTTTATTCGTTTAATTTATTTTATTTTTTGTAATTTTATTTTTTTAATTATATTTTTATTAATTATCATCATAGTGAAGTGTAATATATATAATTTATATTTACACTGAAAGGTGTATGCCAAATGGGATTCGACCCCCTTGGCTCTGACAACCATCAAAGCAATCAACAGTAGAGACATCTCCATGCGATGAACGTTGAAGTACATACACTGTAGCACACCAAAAATACCAACACGAGGACAACACAGTGAAATACAGGATAACTTTTTTTTTGACTTACTTAAAGATAATACGACACTACACAAGTTCTTTAGGGAATACAATCAACTAAAGACCTGCTTTCCACAACACGGACCCACATTGGTTACAGATAAAACATTATTCTAAAGAAACCTTCTGTGGGAAAACCTTGTTGTAAAATTGCATACTTTAGATGAACCATTGTGTCCTAAGGGCCTGCAACAGCAACCGAAGCCTAAATCCATTTTCTTCAAGCTCGTTGGACGCCCAAGCATCGACCATCTTGTTATCGACTGCGGGAGCTTAATCAGGCACGATATTCTCTATACCATTGATTCTTATGTTGTTATTTAACTGATTCATTAAATAACTCTACTCTTTATATAAATGTATCGTGTGATGGTATGCTGTTTGGTTTCCACTTCCCTTGCTCTTTTGTATTTTTTTTTGGCGTTAGAAATGATTGCACTGGTTGAAGCCTTTTATATTGTTTTCTGGGTTTTAAATAAATATTAGTTGGGTGAACTTGTTCTTAAGACTAATAAAACAAAAGAGGCGGGGGTCCTGTAATGAATATCCCCTAGTTTCCTTGTGTCGGTCTCACGATTTGAATGTTTTATCCAACATTTTCATTGGACTCAACCTTATAATTCCTATTTTTTTCTTATTCTTGTTTCGGTTCGAGATCTGTAGATCTGGTTTATAAATTTGTGGTGGAATCGATCCTCCAAAAGCCACTTTGGGTGAAAAATTATTTTAAAATAGTTTTATTAAAATTAACAATGTTGTTAGGTTATACCTCTTATAATGTTTTGATCAAATAATTTACTTAGTCGACCTTATTTCTTTTTTATTTAAAATTAAATTAAATAGGACTATTTTATGAATTTTAAATTACTTTGAAAGAATATTGGTGGTGTTACATTAGACTGGTTCGTGTTGTTTTTTATTCGTTTAATTTATTTTATTTTTGTAATTTTATTTTTTTAATTATATTTTTATTAATTATCATCATAGTGAAGTGTAATATATATAATTTATATTTACACTGAAAGGTGTATGCCAAATGGGAGTCGACCCCCTTGGCTCTGACAACCATCAAAGCAATCAACAGTAGAGACATCTCCATGCGATGAATGTTGAAGTACATACACCCCGGAGCTATTAATCAATTTGACGCTTATGAAATCAATGTTGCACTGACAAATATTTAGGCAATTAATATTTGTTGCGCACCGGGAAATATTTGCTATTAATTTGGGTGATTAATCACCTATGCACTGGAATGGTGCGGCATGTATTGCAGACCTATTTGCTCAGCCCCTGTTTTGGCCATCGACCATCATTTTAGCAAGTTGAGCTTTGATCAAACAGACATTGAGATGAAGACCTTTGTTTTGGTCTATCTTGTTAAAAATATTAAAGATGGACCTACGCGACGATTCCATCCTAGAATTTTCTTCAGGGTTATTCAATAACACACCTTGTGCAACTTACATTGATAATCCTCTAGCGTCAGCAATTCAACTAGAAGGAGAGGTGTTTAACTTTCATATTTTTTACACCCATTCAATGACATTTCTCTCACTCCCATATTTAAAATTGCCTCTGAATGTAATATTAAATACCTAGGAAAATCCTTGAGAATTTTGTTCATTGTTATAGGCACCTTCACCTTTATTACTTCTCTGTCGAGCTTCATGATTTTCATAGGCCCGTGACCTCTAGACTTAACAGCATTACCCATTTTAACACCAAAAAAGTTTTAGGAAAATAGAAGGAATACAATATTAAGGGAAGGGATCACTTTTGTACAAGGAAATATGTTGTGCAACCAAGGTAGAATATGCATATTATTTGACATCATCCAATCGATGAATTTGTCATCGTAAAAAAATAATAATAATAGCAAAAAATGATCAGAAAATAAAGTTTAGTTGTAACTCATATGATCAACAGTTGGAGGGGCTCAATTGACAATATTTGTTCATACATGCCATGTTTCCTTGCAATTACTCGAGCTTAAAACTTAAAAATGGGCCTATAAACTGCTACAAAAAGGAAGTAGTGTGGTTGTGTTTCTAACCTTCAACCTATTGGATTGTCCCTTTTTTCTATTTAGCACCCATGAGTGTATATTACACTCATGTGAATAATGCAAGTGAGACTAAGATGATAAAGTGGAGCACAAATGACATATATTTTTTAGGTAGGGACATTTTGGGCCATGGAATAGGTGTGGGACATGCTGGTATTTAATTCCTACCTTTTTAATTCTAACTTTCCATTTGTGGCTTCATTGTATCTAAAAAATTAAACTACAGTTGGTCAATAACTTTAACACCGAAAAAAATTAAATATAGAAATAGCAAAACCCATTTTATATCGATGGTTGTTGATGGAACAACCTATGGAAAATGTTGAGATCGGGTTCTTCCTTGCCAAAAAAACTATAGATAGCACCCATGGATAAAGGAAATCAGTGCCTTTTGTTCCCAAGCTATGGAAAAAGAACAATATTTTTTGTATTCGAGTAGTTGGGTTTCAAACCTAGAACCGGTTAAATTTTTCCCATTGGTAATTTTGACCCCTTTAAGCATAAATTACACTCACATGAAAAACGCAAGAGAGATAGAGGCAAAAAATATGGAGCGCAGATAATAGAAATTATTTTAGTAGCAACAATTTGTGTCGTGGAATATGTGTGGGACATACAGGTATTTAATTCCTACATTTTCATTTCCAACTTTACATTCATCTCTTAGTCTTATCTATAAAATTAAATGGCATCCAACTGAAAGCCTTGACATCGTGTGTGTGTGTGTGTGTGTGTACATGTGCTCACACGTGTGTGTGTGTGTGTGTGTGTGTGTGTGTGTATACAGAGGCCCTAATTCCCCTTCACCTCCATAACCATTCGCAACGGTTTGGAGATGGTTGCAACTCTTTTCCTTTCTCAAGGTCTGGGGTTTAATTTGTCTCATTTATCACGGATGATGCTTCTTCTTCGAGTCATCCTTCTTTGCAGGAGGCCTGGGCAGTTCTAGAAACAGATGAGGAGGGGTGTTTCTCTTCCACCTTGGCTCAAGATGGAAAGGTGGTGCTTGCAGAAGAAGATAGGTTATAAGGAAAAATCAATCTCTTAAAGAGTAGAGTAGTGATAGCCAAGTTTACAAGGAAAGGACTATCTACATGTGAGATTACTGCTTGGTGTTAATATATTTTGGGGAAAGGCCTACGAATTCACTTTTTGGCCAAAGGTTTATTTTTAATTATTTTTTGTGGCAAAGTGCTTCAGGATGAAGTTCTTAAAATAAGGAATAATTTCCTACTCAAGAAGGTCATGTTCCTCCATCCTTGGTCCCCCAACTTCAACCTAGCCTCATTCAAAGTAGAGGTTCAGTAGGTATGGGTTTGCCTCTATGCTCTACCGGTTGAATATTGGAATCTCAAGATTCTTTCCAAATTTTGTAGTAGCTTGGGAAATGTTATCCAGCTTGAATCCAAAACTTTGGAGGGATATTTGGCAGCCTTTGTCAGGGTATGTATCACCTACGATCCTTGTAGGCCTCTTCCTAAGTCAATTTTGATTCAGAGTTCGCTTGGCACTTGGATTCAAGTAGTGGAATATGAAAGATTATCCCAAAAGTGTTTAAAGTGTGGTCTTTCTGATCATGTGTAGTCTAATTGCAAAGCCACGTCGAAACCTTTCAGTTATAAGTGGATCCCCAAGCCTTTTTTGCAGTCTCGATCTCTGAAGGACCACTTTGTTCCTGTTGTTTCTTAGATTCCTTCCCCCACAACTGGCCCCTCTCTGTCCCCATGGACCATGATAAGAGATGTTGTTGAGGCTGTGGAAGAATCTTTATGTCTCCTCTCTCATATGAAATTGGCATGGAATCAGGTCATGGAGATACCATGAAGGCCTTTGAAAAATGGGTGCAAGAAAAGGAAGCACAATTCACTTCACACCCTACTCCTGATCAGGAGGATGTCATCGCAAAAGAAATTATTTCAAGTCTTATGGTTTCCTGCTCCTTAACAAAGACCCCCAATCTTTCCAAGGTTCCAAATGGTAGATCCTCCGCGATCGTGGGTAGGTCAAATAATGAAGCCAATATCAATAAAGAGATTGCAAAAGATAAGCAAGGTCAAATTAGTTCCTTATTCCAAAAATTAAGTAGGGAGGGTTCATCCCTCCTAAAGAACCAATGAAGATCTTATCTTGGAATGTTAGGGGACTTAGAGCCCCTAACAAGCAATGCTTAGTTAAGCGTTGTATTATAGAGTAAGAAGAAGATATATGTATGTTGTATGAGACAAAAATGAGCAAAGTGGAAATTGAAGTCAGTGGGTTGACAAAAGTAAGAGGATGGCAGGGTCTTTTTTTAGATTTTGAAGGAGCTTCTGGTGGTTTAGGTTTTTTTTTTGTTCCCATAAAGTGACTATCTCTCATATTAAATAAAATTGACACTGTCAATGGTGGCAAGTCTAGGTTCTCCATTCTGATTTATGTTTTATTTTGTGCAATGTGTATGCCCCCAACAATCTGATCGATAAAAGGAATCTTTAGCAAGCTCTATCAAGAAATATGGAAATTTTTAAATATGCTCTCATTCTCATTATAGAGGACTTTAACGCAATCTCCTCTAACTGAGACAAGGCTGGTGGTATTTCTAGAAACCCCTGATCTCATAATGATTTATGTTCCTTTATCCAAATTGTTGCTTTGGTGGATGTGAAGCCTAAGTAGGGATGGTTCACATTGTCTAATGAAAGTCTCAACTTCAGTAGAATTATAGAGGGATTGGATAGATTTATTTCTAATGAGGACTAGCTCCAACAAAACATCATCTTGGAAAGTGTAATTATTCCCATCTTTGGTTTTGATCATTATCCCATTTCTCTTTTTCTCTCCTTTGATAAGCCTCCTAGAAAAACCCCATTCAAATTTTTTCTCATGTGATTAAGGGATCCCTCCATTTTTAGCTTGGTTTAGGATTAGTGCTCCACCTTTTAATTCAAAGGCACCAATGTGTTCATTCTTTCAAAAAATCTTGTTGGGTCTAAGAGTAATCTTCTTAGCTGGAACAAGATCCATTTCAAGAATATCTTCTCGGAAAATCTTAGGGTTGAATCGGAGCTGAAAGAGTTGAATGAATCGATTTTTAGATCGGGGATGGGCAAGACATAATTCATGAAAGAAAGGTCCATGCTGACAGAATTAGGGGAGCTTTTTCTAAGGGAAGAAATCTACTAGAAGCAGAAATCCAAAGAAACCTGGCTAAAGGAAGGGGACCAAAACACAAAATTCTTCCATTCCTCTTTGAAGGCTAGAATAAATTCCAACCATATTTCTGAGATAAAACTTCCCAATGGTGATTGGGTGACAAATCATAATCACATTAAAGAAGCCTCAGTCTCTTTCTTCTCCGATATGTTAGCAGGTTACACATTCTTTCATCGAAAGGCACAAAATTCTTTGTTGTCATTTGTGCTTGAACTAGTTGATGTATCTTGGAATAATCATCTTCTGGCTCCCTTTTCTTTGGAATAAATCAAGTCAGTATTTTTTTCTATGGAACAGGATAAGGCCTCTGGACTTGATGGTTTTCCAACATCCTTCTTCTAAAATTTTTGGGAAATTGTTTGTCAAGATGTCTGGGCAATAGTAGAGGAGTCTATGGAGACAGGTAATATCTTAGGGGTTTTTAAGCATACTTTCATCTCTATGTTCCCTAAGAAATCACCAACTGGAGCTTTGGAGGATTTTTGTCCCATCTCCCTTTGCAACACAACTTATAAAATCATTTCCAAGGAAATTTCCCTTCGGCTTAGTCCTCTCTTGGCATCTCTCATTTCTCAAGAACATATGGGATTTATCCTTGTGCGCTCAATCTTTGATGGTGTCGTTTTATCCCACAAGCTAATGCAATCTCTTTCTTCAAGCCACCATCTGGGGATGTTACTCAAGTTGGATTTCAGCAAGGCCTGTGACAGACTGAACTGGCACTTCCTTATCCAAGTAATGATAAATTTGGGTTTCAACTATGCCTTACGTAATTGGATTTTCAACTGTATCTCGTCTCCATGTTTTTTTGTTCTGGTCAATTATTCGGCAGAAGGTAATTTTTTCAAAAATAGAGGGATCCATCAAGGGGATCCTTTTTCCTCTTATTTTTTCATCCTCTTCATAGACACATTGAGTAAAGATTTGTCCAATGCCATAAGAGAGAAATTCCTAAAGGTACTTTCAATAGCTGATGGTGTTGGTCCTCTCTCTCATCAGCAGTTTTTTGATGACACCTTCTTGTTCAAAGAAACTTTTGTGGTGGAGGCTAGAGAGTTTGGAAGCATCCTAGATACATATTCCCAAGTTGCAGGTCAGGTGATCAGTATTCCTAAGTCCTTGATTTTCTTTTTTAATACTTCACCCAGACTTCAAAGGCGGATCAAGCGTATCATGGGTTTCTCTACGGGTTCTCTCCCACAGAAATATCTTAGCATTCCTCTTTTTTCAGGAGTGGGGTTGGATTCTCTATGGCAAGATCTTTTGTCCTCCTTTTCCCACAAGTTGTCTTCATGGAAAGGCAAATGGCTTACCTTTGTATGCAGAATTCAATTAATCAGTTATGTGTTTTTTGTTCTTCCAATCTATATGCTCTCTGTCCTAAAAATACCTCAAATGGTCCTTCTAAAAAATTGATAAAATGCTCAAATTTTTCTTATGGAAAGGGACAAGTGATGAAAGAAAATTTCACCTTATTAAGTGGGAAGATGTCAAGCTACCGAAGGCTTTGGGGGTGCCATAATTTTGGACTTGGGCCTTCAAAACATTGCGCTAGGAGCCAAGCATATCTGGAATCTAATATCCAACCCCTCTAGTCTTCTCAATTCCAACCTAATTTGCAAATATATTTCCAATAGAAAACTTGAGAGCATCATCATGATTCAGGAGCTTCCAAAAGGGTCACATATGTGGAACTTCATTTGTTCCTGCAGGCGCATATTCTCTTCCCTCACTTCATGGAAAATCAGTAATGATGCCTCCACCAAGTTCTGGGAGGATTTCTGGATTGGCCACCCTACACCTTCAGGTGACCCCTGGCCTGGAGTTAATCAAAGAAGTCACGAAGACTATTTGGGGTGATCTGGTAGCTGATTATGGGTTTCAATGTTCAGAAGGTCCCCCCTCTCTCACTTGAAAGGAAGTGGAAACCTTAGAATTCCCTCAAGTTGCTAAGGCTCTTCTCACAAGCATCCTCAGCAAGCGGAAAGTTAGTTTTACAGATAAAGATGATCAGGTCCTTTGGTTGGGGAATAAGTCAGGGTAGTACACAGCTAAAGTGGGTCATGTGTTTCTTCTACATCAGGAAGGTAGGGGCATCATTTATTGGTCCAGATATTGGGACATAAAGCTTCTCCCCAAAGTTTGAGCCTTTTGTTGGATCATATATAAAGGAAACATTCTCACTCATGTTAGAAGAAGAAAATGGGGATATCAGGGGCCTTCCCAATGTCTGCTATGTGAAAATGAGGAGGATATTGATCATTTGTTTCTTTACTTCTCTTTCTCCTCTCAATGTTGGATGTGGTTGTGTCTAAAATTGTATCTAGCTTGGGTTCTAGGGGCTACCATTAAAAGTGTCCTCAAATCCTAGCCTATTCTAGGAAAAGGACATTCTCTCGAGCTCCATTTGACTCTGTAGTCTAATGCTCCTTCTATGGCTCTGTGCAGTCCCGTGCTCTGCTGTCCCATCTTCACCTTTTTAGGGATGTCTCTTTAAATGTCTAAGAGGTAATAAGAAAACTGGAAGTTGCCATCTCAAAGAATGTTAGCTCTAGTTGTACAAATCTAGCAGATTTATAAAGCAGAAACACCTCTATCAGGAAGGTGTAGACACTAGTTTTTGGTATAACGCCCCTCTGTCATCTCACGTCCATTAAAATATCACTCTCACTTTTCTTTTTCTTAAATTTAAATAAATCTCATCCATTTACTCACCCAAATTTAATTAATTATCAAATGGGCTCCATATAAACCCATTTAATAATTGAATTTTTTTGGCCTCTCTCACAATTATTCAATTCATGGGCAATAATTCACCCATCCGACATCCCAATCTTAATTTCCAAAATGGAATCTATTATTTCACCTAACTATATCAATCATACTCCCCACTCCATATCGCATCCTTATCTTTTTAACCTCATAAGTCAAATTGTGAGCCCCGCTGAATCACATCACCTCTTTTAATCAAGGTTACTTTGCCCAACCCCAATTACCTAATAACCCACAGTCTAACCTCACCCTTAGGCTATAAATATGGACCTTCAACACATCTCATCCACATCTCTTATTAGGATAATTATTTTGATATTAGTGGCTTAGCTAGGCTTTAATTAGGCTAATTGTTTTATTTTTGGTTAATTAATTACAATTTGTTCATTAGAATTCATAGGATAATTGTTAGTTACGATTTTTTTAGAATTCGTAGTGTAATTGTTGTTATTAGTTAATTTGTTATGATTTGTTAACTAGAATTCCTACGATACTTATATGAGGCTAATTATTTCATTATTAATTAATTAGTTAATTAACATTCATTGGTAAGATAATTATTCTAGGATAATTGTTTTGTTATTTTTCTTTATATTTTTGTTATTATTAGTTCATTCAAATAATTATTTTTGTTATTATTTTTGTAATTAAACTTTGTTGTTAACACCTAACAATGTCAGAACTCTGAAATTGTCATTCTTAATTTTTTGACCATGTCTACTAATTGTATTCTCTACATTTGTAGGTGAATTCCACAACGTTGCAACCACAACATTATGCTGCCAAAGATAACCATTGAAACAAAAATATTCCTAAGCGCTCTTTCACCAAACTCTTCTTGTACTTATGCATGGTACAATTCAAGGGTACCCAGACGTTCCTGGCCGCTGATAATTGGTTTCAAATACCATATTATCAAGTACGATTCTATAATGTGGGAAAGCGTTCTCCAATGCTTCTTTAGCATTTGTTGCCATTTTCTCTCTTTGCAACTTGTTGCTTGATTGTTTGAAGCATAATCCTTGTTTGCCTCAACTTGTTGTCAAATAAAAAGGAAAAGTGATATACAGGTATTCTTCAGTTTTCCCTATTTCTTCTTTTTTGCATGGTAATGTCATTTTCTGGGTAATTGTTTGCATCAAACTTCATATTTCAAATTTGGTCTAAAACGAACCTCGTGCATCCTGCTTGCTCATATAGCTTAATTAGGGATTTAACTCTTTGCATCACACATTTTACCACACACCTCCTAGCACCTCACATATTAATCAACACACCGAAACATTCCTTTCACCTAGTTCATTGATTGGGATTTGATCACCCAAAAGGAAACCATTTCAGACATTTCCCAGCAATAACTTACCTAAAACCAGACATAGTTTACCTTCTTCTAGGTCCTCTTCTAGCTATTTTCTTTTGTTCACACATGCATTTTTTAATCAAAAAGCAAAAACAAAAAAATTGTTTGCCTCACTTGTTTAATAATATAACAATAATTTCCTTTTTATGCTTGTAATTACTCGATCCTTTGCTAAGAAGATGGAACACACCTCTGTTTCACATAGTGCTTTATCCCAGCCAATTACCACCTCAACAACTTCATCATCCATGCCTCTCCCTATCTCCCTCACAGGCACCCATTCTCTCACCAATATACCTGATCCAATATCTTTCGGTCATACTGCGGTATCAGACCATCATCCCATTCCATCTAGGCCAGTCACTCCATCTTCTATCATATCAGAACCTGATGATACTCTTGTCTTCCCTCTGGGTGATCCAGAATTCCAACATATTCTTGACGCCAATCCTGTAGCTCTCCAAGACTATCTTCTGAAAATATACATACATATTCCTCTAGACGGCCCTTCGCTTCAGCAAGTTTACCCTTACAATACTATTTTTAAAATAATTTCTTCCAAAACCATACATGATTTTACTTCATCCTCTATCAATCCCGCTGCCCACCAGAATGCTCAGATAGTCACTCCCATTCCACCTAATCTTCCCCAAATCAACACAACCATTGCAACTACTGTTTCGATCACCACTGCAACCGCAACTATCACTAGTACTCGTATCCAACCTCCCCATGTATCATATCCTTTATCCAAACAGAATATTCCTTTCACATAACAAGTCTATGCCACTATTTCTCAACTTCCTTCGATGTTCCCTTTACAATATTTAGTGTCCCCTCCAATCTATCAACCTATTTATGCCCATATCCACACTCAGAAGTTACCACAACAACCTACACAATCCCAACAATCGTACCATGCTCCTATTTCTCACCAACACACATTTTATCAACCTCCACCTCAACCACAACCCATAATTTACACTCACCCATATCAAATTCCTCAAACACCCACGCATCCACAAGTTCAATAACTACCTTTCATTTCTCAACAGATGATTCCTAATGATCCCATGCAAATCTTAATAAGTCGGTTAGCTAACCTAGAGGCTGCTACATTAGGGTCTAAAGTTACATTAGATTACGAACAAATATGTAATGAACCCATTCATCAATTTCTGCCAATGAAACCATATCCTCCACACTGGGAATTGCCAAAGTTTTCCAAATTTAACAATAAAGAGGACCCTCAAAAACATCTCCAAGTATTCAAACATGTGTGTTATCTTATCGCACATGACCAAGATTTGATGCTCCGTACATTCCCCATGTATTTTGTTGGCCCTGCATTAGATTGGTATAATAATATTCCCCAATACTCCATATTTTCTTTCTCTCAGCTTTCACAATTATTTCTCGAGCATTTCTCAATTAATATTGCGCGTAAGGTAACCATCAATGATCTGTATACCATCTGCCAATTCAAACATGAATCCATCATGGATTTCCTCGCATGATGGTGCAATATTATAAACCAATTATCTTTTCCTCTTCCTCAAACCGACCTAATTGATTTCTTCACACGCTCTTATGCAAAGCATATTTCATCGACTTTACAAATTCAATCATTTTACACTTTTGATGAAGCTTTCACCATGGCTCACAAGCTTGAGACACGGGCCCTCGAAAAAGGGCATTTAAAATTAAATTCAAATAAGACCAAAATATAATTTTTCAAACAGTCCATAACAAATGATAAGTCAAAGTCAATTGCCAACGTTGTCATTGTCAGATCATATCCTACATCTACATCTACTACAATATCCCAGAAACGAATCACATGACCAATGCCCGCTTATACTCCTCTGGGACAATCATATAGTACCATCTTTGACAAATTAATAACAACACATTTGATCACACTACCACCTATCCGATTAGTTGGCGAATCTAGACCAATACCTATGTGGTATCATGAGGACCATTACTGTAAATATCATCAAGTTTTAGGACATGACATAGAGAGATGTCAAACTTTCAAAGATTCAGTCCAAAGACTCACTGATCAAGGAGATCTTCAAGTAGATAACCCAAATGTTTCACCCAATCAACCGTTAGATATTTTTAAACAACCATTTCCAAATCATACACCCACATTGACAAGTTAGACTACCACTACTTCTATATCACAAACTTCCAATACCCACACCATAAACACTATCCACATTGGTGATAAGAATCCAACTTCATCCACAAATTTACCTTCTTCATCAACCATTACATCTGTCCCCTTAGACACTCTCCTTACATCCACAAACTCATCAACATTCATCTCCACACCAACATCAGTCATGTCTACGTCCACTTCGGTGCCTCTTCCTACACCCATGCCTATTTCTACACCTACCACCCCTTCCCCATTACAAATATTATTCATGTTTGGTCACTTATTACACCTACTTCATCAAATCCAATTACCTTACTGGAAATCATCCCACCTTTACCCATTATCCCATCCTTAGCATCACTTCTAGTCCATCTTTCTGCACTTTTACCAACACCTACTACATCTACTATTATGCATTCATCTATCTCACCTTCCTCTTCCACGGCCATGTCATTACTTGATGATTTTTGGCAAACATTCCACCTTTCCCTAACTTCAAATTATCATCTTGTTTCCTCTATACAATCAGATACTCACACATCTAATCAATCCCCGCTCATATCCACATCAATATCATCTTTGGATCCTCCTATAGAAATTCTTGTCATTCCTTCCAACAATCCCCATTCACAAACAAGATTTAGACCCCCATTTCCCAAGCGTCCTCCTTCACATCCCTGTCGAAAAGTTGACCTCACGATCCCCAATACCAATTCCCTTGAAGCCACACCATTTTTTTCTATTTTAGGACCACACCCTTCATCATCCTCTTCCATTCTAGGAGCATCCCCTTCATCAATAACCCACGCTACTGATAGAGCAACACAATGACCCTTTTCCAACGAATATCTTAAAACGGAGTCAAAGGCATCTGCATCCTCCCCAATATCCCGCATCAAACACATTCATCTCCCCTTCCCAAATCTAAAACAACATCAAAATCTATCATTACATGACAACATACCCAGGCATCATCCCAAATTCCTCTGTCGATAACCTCGGGATATTAACACTTTCATTCTTTCCTACATGGGAGCCGAGGGCTCTCATATCCATAAAACCCTTCCTCCTAACATGTCCAATCTCTTGAATGAATCCACTATCGACATTACTATTGGACCTCTTCAAGAGCCCCACATCCTTAAAATAGGCCAATCTTTGAAACCTCAAGAACTCGAAGCCTTCACCTCATTCTTGTCTAAATATAGCCAGGATTTTGCATAGTCATACTTGTACATGACAGGTCTTGATCCCTCCATCGTTTTCCATAACATCGTTTTCATCCCCAATGCTAGACCGATTAGGTAGAAGCTTCACCGCATGCATCCTCAAATTGCTTTTCTTGTGAAAGAAGAATTACAACGTCTTTTGTCTGTCAACTTCATCATCCTCATTGATTATCCCTAATGGGTTTCTAACATCGTACCCATCGCTAAAGCATCTGGAAAGCTTCGTATATGTGCTGACTTTCGAGATCTTAACCTTGTTTACCCTAAAGATGATTTTCCACTTCCAAATATTGACCAACTTATAGATCTTACTGCAGGACATGAGATGCTTTCTCTAATGGATAGTTTTTCTGGTTATAACCAAATTCTGATTACACCGGAAGATCAACACAAGGTATCCTTTATCACCCCATGGGGTACCTTTTACTATCATGTCATGCCCTTCAGTTTAAATAATTTTGGGGCCACATATCAACAAGCCATGACGTATATCTTTCATGACCTCATACATCAAACTGTAGAAAACTATGTTGATGACCTCTTGGAAAAATCTAGACATCGATGTGATCATCTCTAGGTACTTGAGATCTGTTTTGAGTGACTTATTTGTTTCTTCCTTCACCTCAATCCAGAAAAGTGTGTTTTTGGAGTTCTTACTGGGAAACTCGTTGGCTTCATTGTCTCTAATAGGGGAATTGAGGTTGACCCCACAAAAATCAAAGCAATTTTTGAAATTCCCCCTCCTTCCAATCTCAAGTAGCTTCGCAGTCTTCAAGGCCAACTTCAATATGGTCTTCGTTTCATATCGCAACTTTTTGATTGTTTTCATCCCTTTCATCACCTTCTTCGAAAAGACATAAATTTTGATTGGGACCACAACTATCAAAAGGCTTTTGAAGATCTTAAACAATATCTTTTATCTCCACTGGTACTCACACCTCCACATGAGGGGGAGCCCTTATATATATATATATATATATCTTTGTAATTTATCATGCTCTAGGAGCTATGTTAGCATATTGTGATGGCCAAGGACATGAATAGGTCATTTATTATATCAGTTGTACTCTCCACGACTGCAAAACACAATACATTGAAGCTGAAAAACTATTGCATTTCTATCTTCCCTTCACCTTCTTCAATATCTCTATTGTCTTCATCATACACCCTCTCCCTACTTTCTCATTATCAATTCCACATTTTTTTCAATTTGTATCATTCCTCCCCTCTAGCTTCTCTTTACATGCCTTATAATGCTCACTCTTCACTTCTTATCTCCCATTTTGGTTTCCTCCCTTTTACATCATTTTCTCTGTTGCCCTCTCCTCCTTTCTACTCCTTGTTTTCTTTCACTTTGTATCATCTTCATCCCCTCTTCTCCTTGAACTTTCACCTTACTTCTCCATTGATAACTTGACTCACCAGCATTTTCCCATCTTTTTTATCATCCCACCATCCACATGCATTTCCATGTGTTCTGTTTCATATTCTTTACCTGGATCTTACCCCTAACACCTTGGTTCAGTACTCTTCCTATTTCGGCTCTATCATCTCTTCTTTCCCTCTTATCTCCACTTCCCCATTACTGAACCTAATACTGTACCATCCATATCTTTTTCCATCTCTATACATCAATTTATTTTCCATTCTCTCATTTCCTCTACAACCTCTTAGCTCCTCATTGTTCCTTTCTTTCTCTTCTCTATTCTACCTCCTCTCTCATCTTATTTAACTTCTTCATCTTCTTCATCCCCTTCACCTTTCCATCCTTCTCTTCCTTTTCCTGATGTTATCTCCTACCCTCATCACATATTATTATTCATATCTCTTATCATCATTCTCTAATATTCTTCACCTCTTCTTTTTCTCAGCTCTGTCATCTCTTTCGTGATCCATTTTTTCTCTCCCTTTATTTTTGATCTTCGTCCCCCTTTCACCCTCTCTTCTGTCATTTTCTTTTCTTCATCTTCTTTGTCCATCATTTCTTTCTCCCACCATCTCTCCTCTTTAATACATCTGTTGCTTCTTTACTATGCTACATCTTTGTATGTTCATTATCTCCTCTAATCTCTTTTCTCTTATCATCTCATATTCTTCTTGTTTGTTCTTCCTCCTTACTTTCTCCTTACTTCTCCATTGATAACCTAGCTCACCAGATTTTTCCTATGTTTTTTATCATCCCACCATCCACATGCATTTCCATGTGTTCTGTTTCATATTCTTTACCTAGATCTTACCCCTAACACCTTGGTTCAGTTCTCTTTCTGTTTCAGCTCTATCATATCTTCTTTCCCTCTTATCTCCACTTCCCCATTACTGAACCTAATTCTCTACCATCCCTATCTTTTTCCATCTCTATACATCAGTTTATTTTCCATTCTCTCATTTCCTCTACAACCTCTTAGCTCCTCATTGTTCCTTTCTTTCTCTTCTCTATTCTACCTCCTCTCTCATCTTCTTTAACTTCTTCATCTTCTTCATCCCCTTCATCTTTCCATCCTTCTCTTCCTTTTCCTGATGTTATCTCCTACCCTCATCACATCTTATTATTCATCTCTCTTATCATCATTCTCTAGTATTCTTCACCTCTTCTTTTTCTCAGCTCTGTCATCTCTTTCGTGATCCATTTTTTCTCTCCCTTTATTTTTGATCTTCGTCCCCCATTCACCCTCTCTTCTGTCGGTTTCTTGCCTTCTTCTTCTTTTTCCATCATTTCTTTCTCCCACCATCTCTCCTCTTTAATACATATGTTGCTTCTTTACTATGGTACATCTTTGTACGTTCATTATCTCCTCTCATCTCTTTTCTCTTCTCATCTCATATTCTTCTTGTTTGTTCTTCCTCCTTCCCTTCTTCTCCTATTCTTTTTCTCTATTTTCTTTTTCTTTAGGTCCATCATGCCTTCTCTATTTCTTTCCCCCTTATCTTTTCCCACTACCTTCATATTAACTATCATTGTCTCTCTTTTGTGCCTTCATCTATCTTCTCACCTCTCTCATCATCCTTCTCTATTATTATCTCCCTCTTCTTTCCATCACAATCAAACACAGTTCACACTCCTCATTATCCACGGACGATGGTTTCTTTGTCCTACTACACCTCATCCTCTTTATCCTCTTTCATTTGTTTCCCCTCCTCCACCACATCCACTCTACGCCAACCATGTCCTCTTCCTCTTATCTCTGTCATGTATCTGCTACATTCCTTATCCCATCTTCCTTTGACATTTTTCATCTTGGAGGATACCATAACGGTCATCACCTATCTGATCTTGTTCTCTTCCACGAATGTTTGTTCCACTTTTTCACAAAATTAGCTCAACTCCTTTTCTTATTTGTCAAAGAAGAAGGATTGCTTTCATTTTCTTCACCCCGTTATTCATTTACCTTCAACTTGCAAACCTTTCTTAAGAAACATCTATTCAACATCCTATTTAACACCCTCTTAGGGAATTTTATCTAATCTGTTCTTCATATCCACTTTCGTGGTCATGTTCTTTCCCCCTAGGATATCTTATTTCAACATTCATCTCCCATTATGCCATTTTTCGTGTCCTATGTTGGGGCACCTTTCATCCATGTACTTGTCAACGCATATAACTCACTTTTTGTCATTTTCGTGACCTGTGTTGGGGCATCATTATTTTCATCCTCGTCCCGTTTACAGACGCATGATTTTTAACTTGATTCCTCACATACGAAGAAATTTGTATACCTTTCACATTCAATTGCGCATATTTTGATGTTTTCCTATGACCCATTGGTCATCACAGTTTACATCCATACTACAGTGGTCTTCACCCACTCACTAATCTGTAGAATGTTGTCGCTTGTCTCTGTTAAGACCACAAGTGTCCTCTACCGATGTGATATTGGAGTCACCGCCATATTTTTCATAAATATTGTGATCCTTTTTCACCTAGGGCATCTTGCCTTTGGTCATGTTTTTATTCATCCCCATCCCTTTTACAAAAAGATATTCATCTAACCCTTTTTGTTTTTGTCTTATGGCTTGCTATCGCAAACCACTCAACAAAAAGGGGCAAATGTAGACACCAGCTTTTGGCATAAAGTTCGTCCGTCATCTCACATTCATTCAACAATCACTCTCGTTTTTCTTTTTTTAAAATTTAAATAAATCCCATCCATTTACTTACCCAAATTTAATTAATTATCAAATGGGCTCCATATAAACCCATTTAATAATTGAATTTTTTTGGCCTCTCTCACAATTATTCAATTCATGGGCAATAATACACCCATCTAACATCCCACTCTTAATTTCAAAAATGGAATCTATTATTTCACCTAACTATATCAATCATATTCCCCACTCCATATCACATCCTTATCTTTTTAACCTCATAAGTCAAATTGTGAGCCCCATTGAATCACATCACCTCTTTTAATCAGGTTTACTTTACCCAACCCCGATTACCTAATAACCCACAGTCTAACCTCACCCTTAGGCTATAAATATGGACCTTCCCCCCTCGGAAGAACAAGTTGGAAAATTTGGGAAAATACTGTTTTGACTTTTAAGCTTCTTGTTTATCATAATATCCTCATCATGTCCTTGTAACGACATTATAATCCTTACAATACATTGCTCATGATTTGTTGGTTCGCATAGCATGGTTCACGTTGCACATTGTGTTTGAATCATATCAATAGCACCATCTACACACCAGCATCATCATGTTCCTTTGATCATCAATTTGCATGTTATCTGTTTGTCTTGTATTTTATCATTACTCTTTATCACATGGGGGTTGACAGCCACCAAGGAAGTTAACGCTTCTAGGATCTGCTTTATCAAGCAGCCCCCACATAAAATCTCTAAACAATATTTCTCTAGTGTCTATGAGCTTTAGGTTTGTTGAGATTGCAACGAGGAGTTCAGCATCGACTTTGCGGCTGTATCATTCATTACCATCTCCAAGGTATTAATCCCTTGCATTTTCAAAGTTGTTTTGTGTTTGTTGATTTCTCGTACACTAATCTACATAGGAATCAAGAAACCCCCATCAACAGAAGGCTTGGCCCCTCATCAAGCTTCCTAGACTAGAGGCTATTCTTAAGCACTGTAAATCCAAATGGGAAAAATGTCTTCAGAGGAAGGAAGCCAAGTGGTCTCTGTCACCCCCTCCGGGTTTTGTAAGGTTAATTTTGATGGGGCTTCTAAGGGAAACCCCGGGCTTTTGGGGGCGTGACACATCATTCACAATGAGTTGGGAGAGTTAATCAAAGCTGGATCATATCACCTTAAAGAAGGATCTTGTAACCAGGAAGAAGCTCAAGCAATCCTCTTTAGGGTGAAAAACGTAGTGGAGTGTGGATGCTCTCGTCTCCTTATAGAAGGGGAATCACATATTATAATGCAAGCAATCAATACCAGTAAGGCCTCCCATTGGTCTTTGGATTCATATATTTCAACTACACTCTTTTGGCTAGAAAAGATGGACACAAGGAGGATTGGTCATGTATTTAGAAGAGCAAATGTAGCAATGGATTACCTCACCAAAATTTGGGGTGATGCAAAAGGAGGAAGCCTTACTCGCTAATGATATAGCAAAATGGCCCAATTTAGCCATCATTACGAGGAGTAAGGCAAGTTCAATTCCATTTAATCAATAAAATCTGAATCATGCAAAGAAATCTTTTTAAGTACTTCCACGCCCTTCTCTTTAGCATTTCAATTGTCTTTTCTTTTCTTGTGATAGGGCCTTTTGTTGTTAGCAAAGTTGTCATGGTGATTCCTCTGTTTCCTAAGCTTTTTCTCATGGGGGGATTCGAGAGAGATGGTCTTTTATGGCCTCATCACCTCTGTCATATTGTGAAAAGTACTCCGCATAGGCTCAGGTTCGGTGGAAAATGTTGTAGTGCACATTCTAGGAGAGGATTATGTCCAAGGTAGTGGTCGAGCTCATGTTAACGCCGAGATTTCCTTCGTTTTCATTACCCGCCTGTTGTTTCTCAGCATGCGGTAGGATTAGTGGAAGCAGTGGACAATTTATGCTTTCCTTCGGCTTTTATACAGGCCTCCTTTGTAGGGGATGGGGATATGGTTGCTCGGGCTCATGTTTTAGAATTGGAAAGGAGGAATAAATCTCTGTGGAATTTCATTGGTTTCGTTCACCAAAAAAATTGTATGAAAGATTAAGGTCAAGCCTTCATTTCCCCTCTTGGCCTAGAATGGAAGCACTCTCAGCTCCAATCGGCCATGTTCCAAACTGCATTTCCAAGCTGAAGGTAAAAGGAAAGGCTTCATATACCTTTCTGCTAAGGGCAACACATGCTAATGGTCAGGGTCGTCGTTCCAACACCCGTCAGAAGGTTCTAGCTCCAGTGGATGCCACAGTAGCACAGGTGAAAGAAGAAGTAATTGAACTATCAAATTAATCTTGCTCCAGATATTAGCTATATAGTATAGTTTTTAGTATGGTTTTTTGTATGTCGTTGTATCGAGGCAACCAAGTATATACTTTCCTCACTTTCTTGTATATGGATTGCCTTGCCTTCTTGATATTATGTATACAATGTTTTGTAAGGGAAGGGATCCAAGAATCCCCTGGTTCAAATCTTCGTTCAAAAGTGTTTATCCATCTATATAGATAATCACACATTGGTTCATTTATACCATGTTGAATTATTTGAAGATGCTCAAATCCAAGCTTAGGACCCTTATTGGTGCTAAGATGAGATAAGAAAACATCTTTTAATCTACGAATGGAATATATAAACCCACTAGGTAGGTACTTGAACCAATCTAGGGCATGATATATTGAGTTCCTATGAGAAATTTTAAGTAATCACTCGTCATCATGTACATTTTTCCCAAGCTTGCAAAAGAAAAATGTGTAAGGTGTAAATGATGATCTCCATGGCCATCAAACAAGTGAAATTCAAGCAATAAAAATCCTCATAGATAAGGAAAGTTACGTACCCTATGAAAAATATGTGTGTGGCTTGAAGAAGGTCTATAAAATATTTTCTCTCTTCTCAATAATATAAACTAGTATATAGATAGAATACCATTCTAGGGCCCACACACAAACAAAATTTGTAATCAAAGGTTGTATGAGTCATGGATTTAGAAAAAGTTAATACATACTCTATGAAATGCATAAGGTTCCAAAGCTTAAGTTTGGGATGGAGGATGGAGTCTTACTAGGATGCTAGGTTATAAGATATCTAAATTAAGGTTGTAAGAAATAGATACGGTTGTAACCCAAGTGTCAAATGTAAGGCAAGGGTCGATAAACATAATGCAATAGACAAATAATATGCTACTTTATCCTAGTCTATAACATGATACATCAATCATAATTGATCAAATCATCATATAATATAAGTAAAAAGAAGGTTAAAGATACTTACCTTTGTGAAGACATTGTTGGCACATTAACTCCCAGGGTTAGTAGCACCTTATGAGAGAGTTGATGTGGGGGGCGCAAGATGGATGGAAAGAATACCTAAGAAAATCATAGTTGGAAACTCCAAATACTTGTTGAACCTTGTTAATGCATCTCCTATTCTTAAGTTTTCTAGACCTAATGCTCCAAAGATAATCCTCCAAGTGTAAGCAAAACTAGTCTCAGACCTTTAAGACCTTAAAGGTAACTTCGTGAGTGCAAGTTGTTGTCTCCCAAAACCACTTTTCGTTTTCCAAGTTAAATTTGAAATTTCAAGCTCTCGCCCTCCTAAAGTATTCAAGCCAAGTTGAAATTTCGATGAAGTTAGCAAAATCCGTGCCCTAGTGCTGTTTAAATCTTTGTTTTACTCGTTTTGAGAAATTCTCCATCTCCCGGTCTATGCACGTAATATCCTCTTTACAATCTCCATTTTTTATTGAAATTGTTCACTTGTTCTATGGCCTAGGTCGTCAAATCATTGTTTTTCCTCCATGCCTCTGGCTCGCAAAGGAAATTCAAAAATTGGACTCAAAATGATGAAGCTCTCTTCCTCTATGTATTTTCCCACAATCGAGAACGATGTGTGTTTTCTTCCCCATCAAATTTTGGCCCCATCATCCATAGGTACGTGGACACACCTAATTGGAAGTCGGTCGACAAAGAAATTTGTGTTTTTGAGCCTCTTTGTAAAAAAGGTGAAAAGTAAAAAAGTGACTCGCAGCCCCGATCAGGCTATAAAGGTAAAAGTCAAATTTTGAGCCCACAAGAAAAAATTCAAAGTTGAAGCCCACATGGAAAAAGTCAAAGTTCAAGCCCGTAGGGAAAAAGTCAAAGGTGAAGCCCACTGTTGAAAAGTCAAAGTGCGAGAGCGGAACAGCGGAGAACTTTGAGTTTTTGAGACTTTTTCCAAAAAATGTGAAAATGTTGAGAAAAGGGCCGCGACCCCATTTCCAATGAAAACGTGCCACGTGCCTAAGTTAAAAAATAGAAGCGGGGATGTGGGCCAATTTGTTCCAAATTTCCAAATCTCTAAAAAATCACAAAACGCAAAGGGCTTTCCCCCATACCCGCTCCAATCTCTTCCTACCATGTGGACGACCCGATTTCAAAGTTATAAGAGAAAATCAAACGGTCTGTATTCAAACTAGCAAATCAAATGTAACATTCACATTGCAAGATCTAGTTTTTAACCCGCCATGAGTGTTTTCTTCGCAATGGAGGAATTTGAAGAGGCGTAAATTATTTGTAAAGTTGTAACCCTTCTGGCATGAGATATAATGGCTCCTCAAAGCCATTCCAGGGGCTGGTGATTGATTTCAAAAAAAAAGACCAAAGTGCTCTTTACCTGGATGAAAGAGGAGGACGAGCATCGGGGGATGCACCAAATTGTGAGAAAACGTGAGATATTGGACCATTATAAGTGGTGTCAAGTTTGAGTCACGCATTTCTAATCAATATGGTAATGTACTATGAGAGTCTAGCTAAAGGTAGAGATTAAAAATTGGGGATGATGTAGGATGACATACAGTCAGAAACAACATACTTATGTATGGCATCAACCATGATGTAAAAAGTAGGGTGGTAGGTGTATTTATCTACCACGGTCTAAATTTAAATTGTATCGAGATTTTTCAGATAATGGTCGATGCAGTTTAACGGATTAAGGGCTTTTTGAAAGTTGCATCAATTTTTTTCTAAAAAAGGGTTGATGTAGTCGGAGTAGTATGGGTTCTTCACAACTACATTGTGCTTTTTGACAGAGTGGTTGATGCAATCAAAAATGTTTGATTTTATGAAATGAGAGAGCTTTTAAAAATTGTTGAATTACATGGTTGGTGTTTTTCAATGGCAGGGAAGCGATAGGGTTAAAAGATGGGAGACCATCCATAATATCAAGGTGAAAGTTGGTGTGTTCATAAGAGAATGGATCATGGATGTGATAAAAAATTGGGAAGATCCTCTTGTAAACTTTGGTCATGGAAAAGTAATAAGGAATGGGAAGATCCTTTTGTGGATCTCTAACCATGGTTAAAAGATGAGAAGTGGGAAGATCCTTTTGTGGATCTTTTGTCATGTAAAAGTGATAATAAATGGAAGTTTCTTTGTGGATTTTTGGACCATGGTATAGGGGTGAGAAATGAAAAGATCCTCTTGTGGATCTTTTGTCATGATAGAAGTTTTGGGAATAATTTCAAGAGATATGTCCTCAATAAGGATATGATGGAAGTGTCTAAATTATGGGAAAATATAGTAGACATGATTGATTTTGAAACATTCTAAAAAAATTGCATTTATAAGTTAGAAAAAAAATTTGACAAACAAGATTAGCTTGGAAAAAGGATAATGTTAATGAGCTACAATGGAAAATAAGAAGTTTATATTAGAAAATGTTAATATGACTCACTCAGCAATAGAGTAAGATTCATGTTGGATTCCCCAAAATGTATGTAGACTAAAAAGGTCCAATATTAACCTCTATTTTCTCAATAATAAAGATTAAAATATAGATTAAACACTATTCTAGGGCCTACACACAAACATAGCTTGTAACCAATGTGTGTACGAGTAATGGATCTAGAAGACAGTAATCCAAACTCTATCAAAGTTATATAGTTCCAAAGCATAAGTCTAGAATAGGGGATGGAAAAATTCATAAGATCCTAGATTGTAAGAGATCTAGACTATGGTTGTAAGATAAGGGTTATTAGCTAAGTGGCCAATCGAATGCAATGGCCAGTTAGAATAATGTGAAAGACAAATAATATGTTACTCTCTAAAACATGATACATCAATCGTAATCAATCAATTCAAAATATAACACAAAGATAGAGAAGGTTAGAGATTTATTTTTGTGAAGACACTGTTGGCAAATTAAGCCCTCCAGCCCCCATGGTTAATAACACCTAATGAGAGAGTTGATGTAGGGGACCACAAGACAGCGAGAATGAAAACTTAAGTAAATCATAGTTGGGGACTCTAAAGACTTGCTGAACCTTGTCAATGCAGCTCTTATTTTTTAGTGTCCTAGACTCAATGCTCCAAAAATAGTGCTCCAAGTGTCAACAAAACTAGTCATAAACCTTTATGGTTTTAGATTCGCTTGTGTGATTGAAATAACCTCGACGAACACCTATACTAGTGGGTATAATTATTTATTCAGCTCTTCCTATTCGATGGCCATCGACCATGTGACTATTAAAAAAGTATAGCCATATGATTGTTACATGGTCAATATTGTCCATGATCATGCAATGGTAGCTTCTAATCTACTATAATGCCCTACTAAACATGAATGCAAATTATACACTAGTAAAGCCCTAATATCTACTAGTCAGTACTATTAGGTATATAAAACATAATTCTACACTGAGAAACAACCATGTGGCCTATCTAATATTCATTGTATCCGTAATCCAACACTTTGTCATGCTCTTCGTTTGCTTGATAGTATCAAGAAGTTATTGTTTAAAATATTTTTGTACATCACTCAATATATGTTTCTACATCCGTAACCAATAAAAACTTCGAACAAAGCATAGAAAATAATATTTTCTTCATATATTTTTAGTGTTGATTTTAACACTTAATTCTATTGCTACAGATCGTACAAAGTACATCATTGGTTTAAGAGTAATGAGAGGAAAACAGGTGTCTATGTGAATGTAGCATTGATAAATTAGAGTCTTGATGATGTGCATAAGAGGTATGAGTCCTAAACCAATGTTAACAAGGACATTTCCTCCCCCCCACAACAAATGTGAAGTCTGGGATGTCCCATACGTTTTGGCAGACACTGAGACGTGGGGGAAACATTTCCCCTTGCTTTTCCGAAGAGGGGGCAAAGGAAACACCCCTAGGCGTTTGGCCAGCAAGGGGGGCATCTCGGGGACCAGGGAACCGCTGGACGTCCCCAAAACATTTCGTGGACTTTTGTTTTTTTCTTAAAATTTTTGTTATTTTTTATTTTATTCAATTATATTTGTTAATTGTTTTTTTCGTCATAAATGTTTCCCTGTTAACCATAACCCACTGTATTGTTAATTATAAAGACCATATTAAGAACAGAGTGATATATGAATACAAAATTTTCAAGACATGCACATGGACGTAACAACATGCTATGAAAACCAACAGTGTGGATCTAATATTAAAAGCTATTCGACATATAACATAGTATAGCGATATGTATGCTGCGAGTTTTTAATATGGAATGTCGAAAGTGAACTACATGCACATTGGTGATTGAATATATAAAGTATGATTATATTCATAAAAAAAAAAATTTTCCGTATATTTTTAAGATTATGATTTTATATATTATTTAATAGTCGTCCCCTACCATCACCATCCCAGAAATTTTGGAAATTTTTTGCCATCCCCGAAAACTCCGTCCCCTGCGTCCCGCCATCCTGGATTTAAGGTAAACTATGGTCTAAACCCTAAAAAAACATAGCAATAATAACACAAGACCTAGCCCTAATTCCAGGGTTTACATGAGAATTATTTGAAGATGCTCAAATCCAAGCTTAGGACCCCGTATTAGTGGTGCAAAGATTTGAGATAAGAAAAACACTTTTAATCTACGAATGGAATATATAAACCCAATAGGTAGGTACTTGAACCATCTGGGCTATTGATATATTGAGTTCCTAGAGAATTTTAAGTAATCACTCGTATCATGTACATTTTTCAAGCTTGCAAAAAGAAAAAGTTTGTAAGGTGAATGATGATTCTAAATGGCCATCAAACCAAGTGAAATTCCAAGCAAATTAAAATCTCCTCATAGATAAGAAAGTTAAGTACCCTTGAAAATAGTGTGTGGCTTGAAGAAGGGGCTATAAAATATTTCTTCTTATCATAATATAAACTAGTAGAGAGATTAGAATACCATTTTAGGGCCCACACACAAACAAATTGTAATCAAAGGTTGTATGAGTCATGGATTTAGAAAAAGTTAATACATTACTCTATGAAATGCAAAGGTTCCGAAGCTTAAGTTGGGCGGGAGGATGGAGTCTTACTAGGATGCTGGTTATAAGGATATCTAAATTAGGTTGTAAGAAATAGATACGTTGAACCCAGTGTCAACTGTAAGGCAAGGTTCGATAAACATTTAATGCAATAGAACAATAATATGCTACTTTATTCTAGTCTAAACATGACACAATCATAATTGAATCAAATCAGCATATAACATAAGTAAAAAGAAGTTAAGATAACTTACCGTGGTGAGGAATTGTTGGACATTAACTCCCAGGGTTAGTACACCCTTATGAGAGAAGTTGATGTGTGGGGGGTTGCAAGAGGATGAAGAATACTAGCCAATCATAGTGGAAGCTCCAAATACTTGTTGAACCTGTTAATGCATGCCTATTTCTTAAGTTTTTCTAGACCTAATGTCTCCAAAGAAATCCTCCACGTGTAAGCAAAAACTAGTCTCAGACCTTTAAGACCTTAAAGGTAACTTCGTGAGTGCAAGGTTGATCTCCCAAAAAACCACTTTTCGTTTCAAGTTAAATTGAAATGTCAAGCTCTCGCCTCCTCTAAAGTATCAAGCCACGTTGAAATTTCGATAAGTGTATGAAGTTAGCAAAATCCGTGCCCTAGTGCGTGTTTAAATCTTTGTTTTACTCGTTTTGAAGAAATTCTCCACTCCGGTCTATGCCGTAAGTATCCTCTTTACAATCGCCAGTTTTTATTGACAATTGTTCACTGTTTCTATGGCCTTAGGTCGTCAAATCATTTGTTTTTCATCCAGGGCCTTTGGCTGCAAAGGAAATTCAAAAAATGGACTCAAAAATGATGAAGCTCTCTCTTCTATGTATTTCCACAATCGAGAACGATTTGTGTGTTTTCTTCCCATCAAATTTTGGCACCATCATCACAGGTACGTGGACACACCTAACCTTGGAGGACGCGGGCGGCGAGAAAGAGAAAGAATTGTGATTTTTGCGCCTCTTGTCTAAAAAAAAGGTGAAAGGAAAAAATTGACCGCTAGCCCCATCAGGCTCTTAATAAAGGTAAAAGTCAAATTTTGAGCCACAAGAAAAAAAGTCAAAGTTGAAGCCACATGAAAAAATTCCAAAGTTGAAGCATGTAGGGAAAAAGTTCAAAGGTGAAGCCCACCCGTTGAAAGCAAAGTGGGATAGCGGAACAGCGGAGGGAGAGAAGATGAGAGAGGGAACTTGAGTTTTTGAGACTTTTCCAAAAAGGTGAAAATGTTGAGGAAAAGGGGCCGCGATCCCCATTCCAATGAAAACGTTGCCACGTTGCCTAAGTATCAAAATAGGTGCGGGGATTGTGGGCCAATTTGTTTCCAAATTGCCCAAATCTTAAAAATCACACAAAAACACAAGGGCTTTCCCCCATACTGCTCCAATCTCTTCCTACCACGTGGACGACCCGATTTCAAGTGTATAAGAGAAAAATCCAACAATGGTCTGTATTCAAACTAGGCAATCAAGTAACATTCACCTTCAAGATCTGGTTTTTACCCGCCATGAGTGTTTCTTCACAATGGAGGAATTTGAAGAGGCGATAAATGATTTGTAAAGTGTACCTCTGGCTATGAGATATAATGGATCTCAAAGCCATCCAGAGGGCTGGTGATTGGAGAATTTCAAAAAAAAATACCAAAGTGCTCTGTACCGGATGAAAAGAGGAGGAGAGCATCGGGGGGATGCACCAAATGTGAGAAAAAGTGAGATATTGGAGATATTGGACCATTATAAGTGGGTGCAAGTTTGAGTCACGATTTCTATCACTATGGTAATGTACTACGAGAGTCTAGCTAAAGGTAGAGATTAAAAAATGGGGGATGATGTGGATGACATACAGTAGAAGAACAACCTACTTATGTAATGCCAATCAGCCATGATGTAAAAGTAGGGTGGTAGGTGTATTTATCTACCACGGTCTAAATTAAATTGTATCAGGATTGTTCTGATAATGGTCGATGCAGTTTAAGGATAAGGGCTTTTTGAAAGTTGCATCAATTTTTTTTCTTAAAAAAGGGTTGATGTAGGCGGAGTAGTATGGGGTTCTTCACAACTACATCGTGCTTTTTGACAGGAGTGGTTGATTCAATCAAAAAATGTTTCATTTATGAAAGAGAGAGCGTTTTTTTTTTTTTTTTAAAAATTTGTTGAATTACATGGTTGTGTTTCAAGGCAGGGAAGCGGATTAGGGGTTAAAAGATGGGGAGACCATCATAATATCAAGGTGAATTGACAGGTGGTGTGTTCATAAGAGAATTGGATCATGGGATGTATGTGATAAAAATGGGAAGATCCTCTGGTAAAATTGGCACGGGGAAAAAAGATAATAAGGAATGGGAAAGATCCTTTTGTGGATCTCTAACCATGGTAAAAGACTGAGGAAGGGGGAGAGAAGACCTTTTGTGGATCTTTTGTCATGTAAAGTGATACGAAATGGAAGTTTCTTTGTGGATTTTTGGACCATTGGTATAGGGTTGTGAGAAATTGAAAAGATCCTTGTGGATCTTGTCATGATAGAAGGTTTGGGAAATTTCAAAGAGATATGTCCTACTAAGGATATGATGGAAGTGTCTAACAATTATGGGAAAATATAGTAGACATGATGATTGTGAACATTCTCAAAAATTGCATTTATCAGTTAGAGAAAAAAATTTGAAACAAGATTAGCTTGGAAAAGGATAATGTTAATGGCACAATGGAAAAAGAAGTTTAGAAGTTTTTTATATTAGAAAATGTTATAGACTCCACTCAAAGCAGTAGAATGTAAGATAGAGTAAGATTATGTTTGGATTCCCCAAAATGTATGTAGACTAAAAGGTTAAATTACCCTCTATTTTTCTCAATAATAAAGATGAAAATATAGATTAAACACTCTCTAGGGCCACACACAAAACATAGATTATAACCAATGGTGTACAAGGTAATGGATCTAGAAGACAGTAATCCAAACTCCTATAAGTTATATAGTTCCAAAGCATAAGTCTAGATAGGGGATGGAAAATTCATAAGATCTAGATGTAAGAGTCTAGAAACGGTTGTAAGATAAGGGTTATAGCTAAGTGGCCAATTGATGAATGGCCAGTTAGAATAATGTGAAAGACAAATAATATGTTACTCTCTACACACATGATACATCAATTCGTAATCAATCAATTCAAAATATAACACAAAGGATAGATAGAGAAGGTTAGGGTTAGAGATATTTATTTTTGTGACGACACCGTTGGAAATTAGCCCTCAAGCCCCATGGTATAAATTAACACCTAATGATGAGAGTTGATGGAGGGGACCACAGACAGCCGAGAATGAAAACTTAAGTACATATAGTGGGCACTCTAAAGACTTGCGAACCTGGATCAATGCAGCTATTATTTTTAGTGGTCCTAGACTCAATGCTCCAAAAATAGTGCTCCAAGTTGTCAACAAAAATAAGTCATAAACCTTTGTGTTTTAGATTAGCTTGGTGAGTGTAATAAACTCGAAAAGAACACTATACAGTGGGTTAAATTATTATTCAAGCTCTTCGTATTCGATGCACCATCGACCATGTGACTATTAAAAAAGTATAGCATATGGAGTTTAATATGGTCAATATTGTCATGATCATAGCATGTAGCTTCTAATCTAAACGTAAAGCATACTACATGATGCAAATATACACTAGTAAAGCCCTATTATCTACATAGGCGAGAGTACTATTAGGTATATAAAAAAATAATTCTACAATGAGAAACACCTGTGGCCTACTAATATTAATTGTATCCAAGGCAACTTGATCATGCTCATTCATTGCTTTGATAGTATCACGAAGTGTAGTGTTTAAAAATAATTTTGTATCACTCAATATATGTTCTACATCAGTAACAATAAAATATAAAACTCAGACGAAAGACAAATAGAAGAATAACATGTTTCTTACATATTATTTAGTGTTGATTTAACCTCTAATTCTATTGCTACCATCGTAACAAAATACATCATTGGGTTTTTTAAGAGGTAATGAGATAGAAAAAAGGTTTGTCTATGGGAATGAGTCATGGATAAATTAAGTCTTGCTGGTGTGCATAAGAGGTTGTAATGAGTCCTAAACCAATTGTTACGCAAGGAATTCCCCCCCCCCCCCCCAAAACAAATGTGAAGTCTAGGATGTCCCAGACATTTGGGGACCCAACTGAGAAGTGGGGAGAGAAACAATTCCTTGCGTTTCCCGAAGAGGGGGGCAACGGAAACACCCAAGGGCGTTTGGCCAGCAAGGGGCGGCATCTCGCGGGACGGAGGAGACATCTGGCGTCCCCAAAACATTTTCGGGGACTTTTGCGTTTTTTTTTTTCTTAAATTTTTGTTTATTTTTTTCAATTTTATTTTAAATTAATTGTTAAGTGTGTTTTTTCATAAATGTTTCCCTGTAACCATAAACCCCACTGTATGTATATAAAGACATATTAAGAAAACACGAGTGATATATGAATACAGAAATTTTCAAGCACAAATGCACATGGACTGTAACAACATGCTATGAAAACCAGCAGCTTACATATTAATATTAAAAGTTATATGGACATAACATTAGTATAGCTATATCATATATGTATGCTGCAACTTTTTTAATATGGACGTCTGAATGTGGACTGTATGCACACGGTGGGACTGATATATAAATATGAATTGCTATTCATAAAAATTTTAAAATTTATAAGTATATTTTTAATATTTATAATTTTTATATATTATTTTAATAGCCGTCCCCCAGCCAACCCGAAATTTTGGAAATTTTTTGCCGTCCTGGAAACTTCATCCCCTCATCCCGAAGTCTTAGGTAACTATGTGTCAAACACATCGTCCATCTCTATTTCTTTCTATGGAATGTACATTTCAGCACTAAGTTTCTCTCTTATTGAATGATCCTTTTGCACAAGAAAATAAGATCTATGTTTGCCTATTTGAATGTGCATTTCTCCCTCTCTTTCTCCTTCCCCTTCCCCTCTTCCCCTTCCTCATCTTCTCCATACAATTCTCTATCTTCCAGATGCAATATCCAAAACACCCATGAGTTAATTTAGTGTAAATAATATACATATTCTTTCCTATTATTTTTGGTTTTCAATAAAGAAGGCATCCCCTTATAATAGAAGAGAGACTTTATCCCATTCGTTGTTGATGTAAGGCCTCTATTTTGCCTTGTGCAAAATACTTCACCAAGGTTTTTGGAGACTCAACTAAAGGAACATTATTGCCTTGTCATGTAAATCCAAAAGTCCTCCTCTTACTCAAGACGAATATGAAGAGTATGCTGGAATGTGAAGAGTCACGATGGTTGTTTCTAAGCAGTTAAAGTTCTCCAATCTGGTTGAAAGAATATTTACCTGCAGCAGCAAAGTAAAAGGGGGCTTGCAATCAATTCTTTGACCTCCAACAAGAATACAACTTCAAGCTCACTCTAGAAAAACGAAATAAGAGAAGAAAACCAGCAAGTACTCCATCAAGCCCAAATAAAAAGAAGTTGAAGGAGGAACTATCTTGAGTAGAGTTCATATTTTATCAGGCACAATCCTACCATTGGACATAGTATCCCATTCATCGCCACACATACCATGGAGAATAGCCATAAGGCCATTGGCTCTGATCGGACCTTTGCCAAGCTTCCTATACCCTGGGGTGAACACATTGCTGCATTTTTCATTGCTTGCGGAGTTCTGGGTATTCAACATGAAGACATATCTGCAAGGTTGTTTGTAGAGCAGCATAATGATTCTATCATCTTCCTGAATGTTCCCTCACCAAGTGGGATACTATGAGGGCCAAATTCGAAGAAAGATTCAAACCGGCAGAAGATGCACATGCTTTGTTGGCTCAATTAACTCAAATAAAGAAAGAAAACTCAAAATCCCATGAGAGAGAATTTGTGCCCAAATTGAACAAACTCTTGCATAAGATACCTTCTGCTGTCATACCTACTGTAGAAAACCAAAAATATTTCTTCATCAATGCCCAACTTCATGAAGTAGGAAATATCCTAAGGAGAACTCGGATAGTTGACTTGGACTGTGCCCAACCATTAAATATTGAGGTGGGAGATGATTCTTATCATGGCTGGAAAATTGAAGAAAGATTCGACACATGTTGAAGGTCAAAGTTTGGGCCAAAGCACAACCCAACCTGATGGTACACTAGATTAGCAAATGATTTACTAGCCTTAAAGAAACAAGAATCTCAAAATGCACCAACTGCCCTATACAAAGATTTACTAAGGAATAATTTTGGCAACAATAGCAGAACGTAATCATTAGCCAGCACCCTAACAATTCTTGGCAATTGGGGCTCCTTCTACCGCAGCTAATCCTGTCAATGCGACCTGTGAAGTCCATGAAATAAAAGAACAAGATGATGAGGTAAAGGCTGAAATTGAGCTAGTGATAGAAGACCAAGATGGCAATTCCAATATCAGGGACTTTGAATATGAATCAAGTGGTGATGGCTATGATGACATCATGGGAGACGTGAACAACCACTCATATGTCGTTTTTACAAGACTCAGATCTAAAATAAGGAAGTAGAATGGCCAAGCGAAGAGACCAAAAGGATAAAGAAACTCCTAAGGCCCCTCCCCTTGAAGATTATTCTCAATAGGGGAACACCTCTACCAAAGCCAATCCAAGGACAAGCCGCAAGAAAAGAAAGTGAATATTACGTCATCATCTTATAGTATTAGTATTCCTAAGACCAATACATTGCCCAAGAATGATCAAGGCATCGCCCAAACTCACATACATTGCCCAAGAATGATCAAGGCATCGCCCAAACTCACATGGATTCTGAAGCTACAACCTCTACCATCCTTCCAACATTTGACATAATTGATCATGTGACAAAATAAAAAAATTCAAATGTCCAAAGCCAAATACCTACAAGCTAACCGCAAAGCAACTTGATAGATTGGTCAAATTCATCAAGAGCAACACTTTATAATCATGCTAAACCTATATCAAAAGGTATTTTATCCAATCCTAGAACTCTAGCTTCTCAAAACCTCATGGCTCCATACGCTTCCACTTCTGAAAGAATTGCACCATTTTATCTCCTCTTCATCGGCCTTCAATGATGTGAATGCCTATCAAAGTCGCTCGTGCACTCGAGCTCACCTTGATTAAGACATCTAATCATTGCTATTCAATGGAAACCAAACAAACCTTTGATTGGGCAAATCAAAGATGCTCAAGTGGCCTTTGTCACATATCCAAAGAAGAGATTGAAAACAAACTATCTTCATGGCCAATATTCCCAGTAATATACAGAATGGTGTCAAGTAGGAATGTTTGCAAAGATCTAGGAGGTGAACATTTAGTTGAACTTGGTCACACACTATGGTCCAAGTTTAAAGAGTGAGGACGGGAATTGGAACCTAAGTCAAAATTCAAATACACAATGGCAAAAGCCTTGAAATCCTAGGGTTGATATTTTGTATGAAAAAACGGGCTACAATGGCAAAGGAAGATTTTAATGCCCCCAAAGTTTAATAGCAATTGTTCTTCTTTCAATTCAGGTACGGTTTCTTCCCAAGCATATGAAATGAGTCATGGACACTTGTTTCAAATGGGTGGTGAGGAAGAAATTAGTGATGTTGGTCATGAGGACAACTCAAATTTTAAGTAGAACAAATCATCACTCTAACAAAAAAAGGGTACCTAGGTGTTTTCGCCCTAAATTAATTTAAAAAGATATATTTAATTAATATAAATAAGATTGTAAAGTGTTACATGAAAAAAATGAGTTTAGATTTTATAGATTACATTTGCATAATGGAAAACCAAAGCATTGCAAGCACGGTAAATCGATAAAGCAATTAAGAGTGCAATTACGATTTGAGAGATGACTTCATTGGTTTAGGTAAACTTCTAATTGTGTCATTGGTGTAATCGAGAATGTTCGCAAAGGTTGAATTGAGACCACTACTACCTGTCTACCTGGAACTTCAAAGACACGAACGCACATAGAGGTACAGGACCATACTCCACTACGGCCTAGATTTGTACAGTTCTGAATATCGTGACCAATGCAATTCTGGGTTTTCCTATGTCACTTCACCTTCGCATGTGTTGCGTCTTGATATCTTTATATTTGTTGTAACCCTCACATTTGCACTTGTACGAGTGAAAAACTCTAACTTCTTGCAAAGAACTTCAAGCACACACATTATATATGTGGAGTGCTTGAGTTGGACACCTCTGAAACCCCCAATTGTGAACCGAGCATTGTAAAGTGCTTGAAAGACTTAGGCACTGGGACCTCTGAAGTCACCCCAATTTGTGCTATCACCGAGCATTGCACTACATTTCAAACTATATGTAGTTCTCCTAATGCATTGTTTCTGTTTGTTTGTTGCAAGATAGTAGCCACCCAGGCGCTAATGTCTTTCTGGGCATTCATGTTCTATTTGCTCGGTTTTCTCCTTTGCCGGTTTATTTTGGCTTTTGGATTTGTTATTATCTTCTTTTCACAACCTAGGTCGGGTTTTTGTGTCACTATGAGCTGAAAGTCAAACAAAGAACTCATATATTTACACAGGCCTACTAACTATTCTAAGGGGCAATAGGGCTATCATTTTTATAATCTACCACATACACAAGAGCAACACAAGGGACAACCTTTTGGGTTGTATAATTCACTGCATAGGGAGAGGCTTATTTAGAATTCCATAGCACACATTGTTGCATTGGAACAAAGTAGTTGCAGCCCGTTATTCTTTGTGCAACTGGCATTACAACATCCTAGCTCAAGGGACACAATTTATTGTCAACACCACACGAACTACATAAAGTCTAAAATGTAGTACAACGCTCAACAACAAGATCACATTGGGGGTGTTCATCAAGGTCAACCTGACTCTCTCAAATGCACTTTTCATTTAGTCTAATGTGTGTTTGAAAGTCACATTGGGGTGTTCATCAAGGTCAACCTGACTCTCTCATTTGCTACTTATTCATTTAGAACAATGGTGCTTAAGCTTGTGTAGGTAGCCAGGGTTTGTTTTAAGGTACAGGTGTGACAAAACAAAAGTGCAACGAACCTGACACGACCTACAACAAGCTAAAGGCAACAAGAAGCGACACAGAAAGAACCAAATCTTGAGTTGTCCCCCAAACACTAGCACCCAGAAAAGACACTAGCACCCAGGTGCCTATGTCCCTCTCTCGGGCACTCGTCCCTAAGATCTTTACATGCCAATTTCAGAATCAGAGCTTACACAGTCCAGAATACTCCTGTTTCGATCATTCACCAGCCCAATAATCAATCCAAACCTACCGAGGCAAACTAAGTCATTCTACAAACCCTATCTATCACTCTTATCTTGTACTTCTATTCGCTAGATATTGCATGTTACTATTATTTTATCTGATCAACGGTAACCTTATCTTAGATTTTAATTTTATTAAATCATTTCAAAAGCACATTTTATTAAATCAGTCTCGCAAGCAAGATCATAAGATCTTTGTGACACAACGTAAAAGCACATGAGAGAGTCAAAGAAGCCAAAAGTCAAGATACAATCAAGTAATATGTAAGTAAGACAACAAGGACTTGCGCCACTAAGCTCTACTTCCATCGTTCAAGACCAATATATAAATTTTGCCAAAAGCATGATGGTGTAATAATAATTTTGTGCCAATTTGTTGCCTATACTAGGGATGTTTGAAAACGACGAAGTGTTGATTTCGAGTCATTTCCTTAAAGCACGTGATGAAAAATTTCTTGTTGAATACTTGGAGCATTCAAGTCATCGTTGGAGTGTAAACTCTTTGATGTGCATCAGGTTCCATATTGATCCTTACAGAACAATCTCACAAAAGCGGGGAAACCACCATCACGTTAAATGTACAATGGAAATGTCAAAGAGGATGCATTGAAGATGTCGAGCATGAGTGAGATTTTGTGGGAGAGAAAAATGGGTGGATAAGAAGGGGATAAGGGAGGAGAAGAGATAGTGTGGGGAAATCATAACATGAAAGAAATGTGAAACGATACTCTCCTACAAACACATGATATACTTTTTTAATTGGAATATGGAAGAAGGGCTTATTGTGCAAGTTGGCAAGGAAAATGTTTCAAATATATCTCAAAATGCTACGAGTGGTCAAATAATATTTCCAAATCCAATAGTTTTTGTTTGCAATCGCAGGCCTATATGAGTGACATTATTTGTCTATTAAACTTTTCTTTTGCTTATGTCTTCAAGGTCATCTATTGGACGACATTTAATTTGGTGGGTAAGATGAATACATGAATGGACAATTAGAAATAACATGATGGAAATTAAATACATACTTACACCATGCATATTGCACAACTTAGATTATTGCCTCCTAAATAATGATTGTCTCCACTTTATAATTAAGATCTCATTCACACTAGGGATGTAAGTGATAATGTTTAATTTGGTAGTTATTTCAAATAAATGAATGGGAAATTAGGAAAAATGAGATGAAAATTAAATACGCACTTTCTCCACACCTATTTCACAGCTTAGATTGATACGTCCCAAAAAATATCTATATTTTTTACTCCACTTTATAATTTTGATCTCATTCACACTAGAGATGTGGGAATGCACAAATAATCATTATTAAGTAATATTTTCCAATAGTTCATCATGTGAGTGACATTATCTATCATTTGAATTTTGATTTTTTTGACAGCTTCAAGATCGTCTATTAGATGGCGTTTAATTTACCTATATGCCTTGCACCTATTCCATAGCTCATATTTTTCCCACCGAAATAATACCTGCTATCTATACCAAATAATATTTTATATCTGTGTACCATTTTATAATTACAATCTCATTCACACTAGGGATGTAGGAAACAAACGAGTGAACAATAATTGATAATTAGGCCTGTCCAATGATTGATCATGGGAGAGACATTATCTATCGATTGAATTTTTATTTGTTTATGGCTTCAAGGTCATCTAAGTGACTGGAATGCTGGTGTGTTAGTTTTGACTATAAATTTTTGGTAGACTTCGGGAGGAACCTTCTCAGATTCTTTGAGTATTATTTTCCATGTTCAAATTAGATAATTTTTGTTGTGACTTGGATATGAGCCTAGAAATTGACAGGTTGTATGCCGTTTTTTGTGATTTTAACCGTATATTACAGGTGAAACTTTTTAAAAACCGCAGACAATGACAGGTTACAAAATTTGAAAACCACAATTTTTTTAAAGTAGTTTATATCAAAACATAATACCTATATATATATATATATATATAGGTATTATGTGAACATATTATAGATATATCTATAAAAATTACTGGAATTTACAGGCAGTTGAAAGATCTAAGCCGTCAGTAAATTTTGATTTGAAAAGCACAAATAATTTGAAATTCTAGGCCTGCTTGGATAGCTGCAATGGATTTCTAGAAGAGAACATAAAACATCCAAGTTATGACATGTACGTAAAGCATATAAAACATGCAATTATTTATCTCAAAATCTTTTCTTTAAAGAAACCCTCAAGTCAAAACAATCAATGAACAGTGGAGAGTGCAAAATCAGTAGTGTTCTGTTTTACAATTTTATTTTCTTAATTTTCTTACATTGAGCTAAAAAGACTTAAGAATAAATATAGATATAGATGGTATAGGATTGAGCTGAAAAGAGTCACTATCAAATTTAAGAATAAAGACGAATATAAATGGTATATGTGTAACGACCCAAAAATCCACACACGAACAACACAGTGAAATACAGGATAACTTTTTTTTTGACTTGCCTGACACATAACATGACGAAACATGTCATCACCAAGGATACAACTAACACTGTGAACAACTTGATACAAGGATGGCCATAAAGGCAGCACGGAAACGTTCACACCTATCAAGGACAATTTACTTTTCTTCTGCGAAAGGACATGGCAAAAGACCAGCCACATTACATAGTTATAGCTGAAGACATCCCACTGTGAAAATCTTCTTAAGATTACTGATTTACTAGAGACATGTTACAATTCTTAGCTTACGTTTTCAAGGAGGCTCAAGATATGATTCGTATAATTCAACTTACCAAGCCAAGTTTATTCTTTTTACACTGAGTAATCATCTTTAATCTTCTCTATTAAGACATTCATTTGCTTAATTCGTTTATTTAGAGAAATGGGTAATTTAATTTCACAAGGCCATCTATTAAACACTTACGCTACTAGGAACTTGTTCATGCCCATATGACAACATGGGTTCACGTTCAACAACTTAAGAGAAAATTACAAGGTACCTTGGATAAAGTTAAAGGAAGGAGGTCAATTGAGTTCATCCTTGAGACATCATTAGTTCTTACTGAGGTTTAATTGGAGCTTGAGGTTTTTATACGTAATTATTAACGCTCTTACTTAGGCTTCACTGAAAGAGCTTATCAAGAGGAAGTTACTTACTTTTAAATAGGCTGAGAGATGAATTGAGTGGTTTCTAAATTTTCTTCTCTTACTTGTTAAATCTTATTAGAAACTAACCATTGTTTTCCTTTAAGCTTGTTTTAAGCGTTCACCAAAAGAGTAGTGTTTACTAGTTCAGTTAGGGATAACACGTTATGTAAAAACACTTTGCAAGGATATTCTCACTCTTGATTACTTAAGGCATTGTTTGTTTTCAAGGGGATCTAAACCACAACATATTTCTTTTGAATAAAACTTTTAGGTAACTTCTGTAAAGAAAATCCACCCCATTAAAACTTACATATAACACATCAATACAAGGTCTTAGAAAGATTTAAATTAACACTTAATTCTCAAGATCCAAGTTTTACAATGCTTATGCCGCGTGAAAAGATTGAATAACATTTCCCCACAAAGATAAGTTACCAGTTTACCTACAAAAGGACAAGATAACATCTTCACGCATTTTCTGAACAACCCAAGGCAAGAGGTCTTCTAAATTCCTTTGCAATCACTATTACAAAATTTACCTCACATTGGACATTTTTACAAGAAATTTCATAAATTGCACTGATGAAACCTTTACAACTCTTTCCTTTAATCTACTCGCACAATCCATCTGCACAAATACTAGCTGGAATCAGTTCGCGAGAACTGAGCATGTTAAGGCTACACATTGCAACAGTAAGCTAACATTTAACAATATCAGAAAGGAATGTTCTAATTCTAAAAAAGGATTAAATCACAACCCACAACTCCAAAATTATTCGCATGAGAAAGAAAACTAAACCATCCAGCAAGGAGAAAGTCAAAATACCAGTAAGAACAAAATCACATAAATCAAGGCAAGACCTTATGGGTTAGGAGCAAGAAGGTTAAGAGTGTTGATATCTCCTTCATGTGATCCTATGGATTACGTGATTGGAATCCAAAACTTACTCCATCCAACTAAAGGGGTCCAAGAGAAGACAAAACATACTAATTATGATCGTAGGCATGAAGTAAAACGACGTTATCCAATTCTCCCAAGGGGAGGCTTCATGGCAAAAAGGGTTCGACGCCCTTAAAAGAAAAACAACTCTAGTTTCAGTTTTAACCAAGGAGCTTGACCACTACCTTCTTATAGGATTTCATAAACGTAGTACTAGTTAACAAACAAAACCACTCTTCCAGAAGTGTACAAAGGAGACACAAAAAGGGCCATTATCCTACCAACAACCTTAACCTAAACGTCAACTCCTCTACATAATATAAGGGAAGGATAAACCCAAAAGTTGTTAAATTTTTTTATATATTTCCGACAATGTCAATAAGTATTAAAATAAAAATTGATTTCCTTAACAAGGCCACAAAATGGGACCTCTTTGTAACCAAGTTTGAAGTATAATATTTTCGAGTTCGAAAACAAAGGGATTCGATACGAAGATGGTAAAACACCAACGATACCCCAGACTCAAAAGACCCTACCACGAGTGCAAGCACAAAAATAAGAACCAACACACATATTCATCAGGAAGGTTATGCAGTGTAATCAGGTCTAGAAGTTATATGAGCTCCTTGTCAATGGTATAGAAGATGAAAATTTTACCCGATCTATGTGGGTTTATCAAGGAAAAGTCTAGCAAATATCAAACAGATGAATATAACAACCACCTATTATATTATCACTGAAATCAGCTGTCATCTAACAGGAAATGAGTTCACGAGTCCAATACCATGGATTCCCCTACAACTTTTGTTTCAGTCCAGCTATTACTAGCTTGCTTGCGACCCTTAATAAAATTGTAGAGATTGCATTCAATAAAACTTACAATGTTTCCCCCTTACTTTAATCAAACAAGAGTTTGGACCAGGAAGTAGGTATAGAAATTCTCTCGACACGTAGAGGCCAAAATAGATGTCAGGTTATTCATCATCTAGAACTAGGTACAACAGTCAACCATGTACAGTTCTAAAACAAAACCCAAATGCCATTTTCTAATCAAACAAAAAGTGAGGAATGCCCACAGGCTTAAACAAGTTTTAGAACACAACGTCACTATTAATGTACCTTTTAGCAAAACAGGAGAGCCCTAAACAGGAAATACGTATTTATTCAACCAAATAGAGATATGAAGGCTTAACCTTCCATTTAGTAACCTTCAGTTATAACTACCATCACAGAATTCTTTTAAAAGAGAGTCATATAAGCAAACAAAACTCAATAATGTTTCCTTCCCTACGAACTAGATTGCATCACTCAAAAATTGCAGTAACCCATTTAGACAAATATGAAATAGAGTAAGCTATAAGGGAGGAAAGAACATTCCAAGCAAAACCAGCGAAATTGGATCGAGATTTAAAGGAACAACTAGCACAATCAGGCAGCGATATAAACAACCACGAAAACATTTGTCTAGGCGCTATTCAAATAGGAAAGAAAATTCATTTCAAGATACTGAAAGAAGGTAGAAAACTATTACAAGGAGTAGATTTAACATGCCTGTTTTAAACGCTATATCTCATGGCCACGTATGTGCAGACACCTTCTCCCAGCAGTCCCAAAATTATTTCTCCACCAAATTCACGATTCTCACCCACTCGGCGTCCTAAATACCACGCAAAAGAAACAATAACCATTCCGGTAAATTGCATAGACACAGGCAGAAGGAGAAAGTTCATTCTAGAGCAGTTAACCCCAATTTCCAGTATGTAATTCCATGAAACAACAACAGAAATTTGGAATAATTAACAGGGTTTTGCATGTCCTTGCAATATGCTTTTACTCTTGGGTCTAGATTCTAGAACAAGATCGGAAAGTCTTGTGTTCAACTATTCAAACAACTCATGAATTGCTTTCCTATTTAAGGCATTGTCAATTAGTTTTTTTTTTAAAGCCATTAGGACGCACTATTACATTAGTTTACCCATCAATTTCTGCGCAAAGAAAACATTCCAGAAACTAAAATCAAAGTTGATTCATGCTTACCATTGGAAGTCTCACACATTATAGCTTGCTTCAATTAACATCACTTTTATCCTCCACGCTAAGCAAAATTTCTTTGAAGCATTTTGTCAAATAGTTTGCGCGTAATCTACTCCATCGACGTGAAGCAACATTGCCCAACATTGGAAAGGATATTTGTCAGACGATGAAGTAGTTGCAAGAGCTCTTGATATTAAATACCTATAGCCTACCTGCCGCTCAAGGCCTAATCCTCCTCAAATTGAGCTGATACTATCTCAATAGAAAAACTTGCTCCACATCTGATAATTACAGAGGTTTTAAACTACGTGGAAGCACGGGTGATGTCCTTACCCTCCAGATGTATCGATCACATTCAGTTGAGTTGGGTTGAGTTTGGAGGTGCTGATTTTGTTAGGTGTCATCAGATTGCTGAGTGCAACTGCAATGGCAGCCTCATCTTGTGGACTCAGAGCTCCCTCGCCTCCTCCCAATCTTGTGAACAATGCAGTGCATAAATGAGCATTCAACAGTGACCGTATAAATGCAAGGAGTAATGGGATGATTTGCATACAAGAAGGATTATTAGGCATCGCCATTATTACAGCAAAGCAAACATGCTTCATGAATATTCTGATCTGAAACAGATCCACCTCCAAAGCTTCAACAATCATTTTCTGATTCTTCTTGAATGCCAACCCCAATTCCCTCTTTGCTAGAGTTATAAGTAATTTCTCTACTTCTCTGGGTTCTGAATATGTTTCGTGAGCCACAAGAGGCACACCACTTTTTTCAGTGTGTGCCTTCAAATCATAAGCAGATCTGTCTGCAAGACCGACACATTCAATCCATCCATATGAACACTCTATTTCTGCATCCCAACAATCGCAAGCATAAAGAGCCATTTCATTCTGTAAATTCTGTCTAAAACGAAGGCGGTCTTTATCAATTCCCAGAGTTGTCAAAACACAAATAAGTTCTTCCAATGAAGTAACCCAACGTCTCATTGATAATAGTCCCCTTTGCAACTGCATCACCAAGAAGGGAAGCACCAAGCCCCTGCCGCCAGAGGAAACACGACTTCCAAGTTCCACACCACGGCTCGAAACAAGATCAAGAAAACCCAAATCGCCACTGCCCAAGGATTTAGGGCCTCCAAAATCCAGCCGAGGCATCACAACAGCTCAGTTGACCATCCAGCACAGTCACAAAGGTTATCACGTGAAGATCTCTATTAAATTTGATTTTAAGGACACAAAACAAATACCTACAGACCTGTTGCAGGTCTGATTAGAGAATCTTTGCACTAAATTTCATTAGGTCTCCTGGTAACACTCTCACTGTCACATAGCCAATTTTGGCAGAAATATCTTGAAGGAGAATCCGGAATTTGAGGATGTATTCTATACTGAACAGAAAACAACAAAGTTGGACAACCTGCTTGTTGGAGCGCTCAAACAGGCTTCTACCAACTGTAACCTGCCTGCCGCCTAGCTAATCCTGCTATTGCAGGCTGTTGCTATGGATTCCCGAACAAGAACACACCTCGCAGCACTCAAACATGTTTTCTCTCCTCCCAATGCCTGCAGCCCAAGAAAAACGCACCCAACATCCACCCATACGCATTCAAAGAGAATCAAGAAGAGATCATGGCAAAGAAAAACGGGACTCCACCCACTCCCGTCTCCCTCACGCAAGGACAGAAAAAAAAAAACGCGGCGGTCATTACAGCCTGCAGGTCGGGTGGCTTGGGAGGAGGCCAAGGTGGCAGTGGAGGCCGATGCCCATGGGGCATTACATAGTGTGGTTGTTAAACATAAGTAATCAATGCAGCTATATGTTATGCCCTTATTTTGGCTCTGAGCTGGAATGTTAACATAAAGTAACAATGTTAGACGCACTCAGTGATCTTTAGGGAATCATTTTCAATATGAGTTTGCCACGTTAACTATCACTGAAGATTCATATCTCAAGCATGACTTGAATAATTCTTTCCTTACCTGAACTTCATGATAGATATAACTTATTTCTAGGTTTTGTACTTTGTAGGCTGATGCCCACGGGGCATTACAATATGTGTTCAATTAGCCCTGATCTAAAAATGGTTTTTACTAACTTGAGAAAAATATAGAAGCATGTTTCAAGATATTATTGATGTTGCTAGCTAAACCCCATATTTCATTAGCGGAACCCTATATTTCACTAGCCGAATATCAAATTTCATCAAATCAAACAAAACTATTAATATGTTTTGTTAAATATTTTACATCTGAGTATTCGGTAGAGTACTATCAGGTATGGGAGAGAATATTAAAGGTTCGCATATTCAATGGGATGATACGACATTTACATTTAATTGGAAGTCAGTAAAAGACCATCATTAACTTCCATTTCACTCAAATCAATCAAAATTATATTTTGAAAGTGTTTTGCTATTCACATCTTACTATTGGGTAGAGTATTTTTGGGCATGGGAGAAAATATTAAAGGCTCTCATTAAGACATTTGAATTGAATGGAAATTAATAAAAGAAACTCTTTTACATATACACATATACACATATACAAACACACACACACCGACATAATTTACATGTAATTAATTAAATTTATTTTAACCTTTAGGAAAAAAGATTTGGTGCTATGTAAATCTTAAATATAAGTTCTTTTATTTAATTTTTTTTGCTATTTTTAATTAGTGGTAAATGTATTGTTTTTTCCAAATGATTTGTAATATATATAAAATTAAAATGTATTTTTCTTAAAAATTATTTATAATGGTATAAATATTTTAAAAATATATTTATAAGAAAAATGTTAAGATATATTAATTTTCAAGTGTTTTGAATATGATTTAAGAGGCTACTATTAATTTATTTTCTTGGTGAATTTCTTACTAACTAGTGGTAGATTCCCTCAAAGTAGTCACATTGTGTCGAGTTTAGAAAATATTTTAGTTTTAAAAATGCCTCCAAACTCCATCTTATTTCCAAAATATTGTTAGGAATTATAGTGTTCACATGTATGTTTTTGTGTGTATAATTATATGATCTTAGTTAATATAATATTACATGTGTGAGAGAGTTGTTTGTATAGTTAAAACAACAAACATATTTGTAGGAAGTGTATTACGAGTTGTTTAAACAACTGGGCTATATTTGAAGAGAGGTTATAGGAGTTATCTTAGGATTCCTAGTTTATAGGAAATAACTTAGCTTATATATTTGTATGAGTTTAAGCGTGGAGTATAATGAAGAGTTTAACAAAGTAATTTTTTGCGTATAACTATGAACCAAATTTCATTTGGTATTAGGGATTGATTACATGGCCTATACATGAGATGGAGGATTAGAAGAATAAGGGATAACACTTTTTCTTTCTCATTGCCCATTGTTTGGATAGTGTAGACATGTGCTAATTACAAGAAGGATGTTTCCTATCATCTAAGTCACAGATTTAACAAATCTGTTGTCTGGTAAAAAAATCTTAGCATATGCTTGTGTTTACTCTTATATGCCCTTGGTGGAGTAGCTCATGTGTATCAATTGTCTCATAATAAATTGCATTCACATAGCAAACACACATTTTGCTTCTTTCCAATTCCATTCAACAAATTTTGTGCATAAAGATTGAGTATGCTATCGCTATGCCCAGAATACATGGATTTGTTCATGCATGAAATTCTTGGCATTATTTTTTACATCTTCTCTTCTATTATCGATTGAAGAGGTCAATGGTCAAATATTTTCTCAAGTAACGTGTTCATATAAGAAGTTTGGACTAGATATGGCATGGAAGGTGCAATTATGTGAAAATAGTTGTATAGGAGGGAAACTGACTACAAAGTTCCTCTTATTGTCATCCTTCTTCATCGATCGGCTAGTAAAAACGAATTCGCTAGAAGTGAAAGTGAGATAAGTTCTCGTATGTAGGTGTATTGGTAGAAGTGTGGTAGTCTTTCGATAAGTTCACTATGGTGAAGCGGGTGATCATGTGCAGTAAGATCTAGATAGTAGTATGCAGACCTGAAAGTAAGCGATTGCATACGATGTTGTTTTCGATGCTCCTTGCCCCATGTTCACATTGAGAGGGGGAATGTTAGAAATTATAGTGTTCACATGTATATTAGTGTGTGTAATTATATTATCTTTGATAATATAATATTACATGTGTGTTAGAGTTGTATGTATAATTAAAACATTAAACGTATTTATAGAAAGTGTATTACGAGTTGTCCAAACAAATTATCTGGATTTGGAGAGAGGTTATAAGAGCTATGTTCAACTTCCTAGTTTATAGGAAAAAATATAGCCTATATATTTGTATGAGTTTATGTGCATGGAGTATAATGAAGAGTAACAAAGTATTTTTCTGTGTATATCCTTGTACCAAATTTCACATATTACAATTTTTCAATTATTTTTTTCAATATATACTAAATTAAAGATTGAAACTACCTTAGAATTATCAAATGAATTTCAAATTTAAATTCAGCCATTAAGTGCTAATATATCACAAATAGTATAGTCCTCAGCTACAAAATAAAGAAAAACATACAAACATGATGAAAATGATTTACTTTTAAAAAAATGAATCAAAGCTACATATAATAATGATTTTATAAAGTCAACAAATGCAATAATAATGCAAATTTTTTTAAAAATTACACGAACCTCCTAAAATCATACAATTTAATGGTTAATAAAAGCCTTCATATCATTTTTAGGTGTACACATGTAAGTTTAATGTTAATTCCATTACTTAGTTATACCCAGAGGAATTATATGATGGCAATCTGAATTGGATGTCCACTATAATGTCTATCTGTGTTTTCACTTTTATTCCAACCTTGAATGTGTCATCTACTTGACCAATACTAAGATTTTTCTTTTTGTTGAAAAAGTCCAATGAAAATTTGTAATATCTTGACTATATAGTAGAGTTTGGAACCCATTATTTCTCAAGAAATATTTTTTCAATCATTACTTATTAATGTAGCTAGGTTATGATTATTCTCAACACAATTCAATAGGAATTTTTTGAAGAAAACAATGATATTTTTAATAGCTCTCGTTTGTTAAAAAACAAAAATAAGGTTCTTGAAATAGGTGTTTGATATTAATGGGTTTTTCAATAGGGAAAACCTTGACGATAACTTGTTTGAAGATTGCACATTCACCAAAATGGAAAACTCTGATTATAGGCCATTTAAACATTGTGGATTCAAACGAGGATAAGTAACTTTAAAATTAAAATTTGTGTATAGGAACAAGGATAAGTAACTTTAGAATTCAAAATTATAAAAATGTATTATACGCTAAACATCTCAATTTGAAAAGTTAAATTTTAAAAAACCATAATTAAAAAAAAGATAATAATTTTATATTTGGATATATACATAGATACAAACATATTTCATATAAATAAAATCCATGCCTTTTGTAAAATATTTATAGTAGATTATTTACTACATTTTTAATCAATAAATAGTGCAAGGTGTTGTCTAATTCTTTTGTTCCATCCAAATATTTGTGTTTTTTAGCTGTCATATTTTAATATGTTGCCTAATATTTTACATATTTGTTTTGTTTATGTAATTTTTTTTGTTTTTAATTTTAAAAATTCATTGGATGTATTAGTAAACACCCAATTTTGTTATATGGCTAATTAGTTATAACATATTTATGTATTTATTAATGTATTTCTTACATTGTTTGACCTTTGACTTGTTTCTTGTGTATTCCTTGTGACTTTATCCTTTTAAACCTCATTTGTATTTGTGTTCTCTACTTTCTCAAAAACTTGTCCCTATTTTCCTCTGCTCCCATCATTTCTCTATCCTATCCTATTTTTGGATTAACGGTAGGTAGTGACCTATTGTATACTACCAAACTACTTCACTTGTTTCATATGCATTATGTTTCAAATTAATTAAAATTAAAATTTATGTAAGGAAATAATGTAACCACGGGGCTGTGGTTGATGCAATTCTTAATCAATGTGCTTGAAACTTTCTTACACCAATTTATTTTTGCATTGTTTTTTCCAACTAAATTTGGGTTTGGAGACATTCTAAATATTATGTTGCAAATGCATATTTATAAGGATTGACCTACACATAATAAAATAAAATGAGGTGGAGGTAAATTCCAATATTAAGGATAATCCATAATATTTAAAATTGTTATAAATGTAGATGTACTAACCATATCTTAATATTAATAATTACCTGGTTGTAATGTAAATGTCACAAACATAGAACATATTGGGTATTAGAGTTGTTTCTCTAATACCTTTCACAATAAGATTTTTTTAATGTATGTAGTTGTTGCACTACCCATCACTTGTTCAACAAACATTTAAAAAGAAAATTTGATTGGGCATGTTATCATCAAAATTATTTCTCTATAAAAAAAATCCAAATCAACATCATCTCATTTATCAAGTCCCTTTATTGTCCAACATATAGATTTTGAAAGCACTGTTTTTACAAAAACACCCACTGCTCTCGAAAAAAAAATCTTGATAACTATTTGATGTGATGAACTGCCATTTTAGAAAGCTAACTAGATTCCTCATATGGATATTTATAATTATCTCTATTCACTGGCCATAAATTTTCTGTAAGAAATGGTGAAATACTATCATTCAGTTGAAAAATGGAAATCACAAAGATCATTATTATCATTTTTTGATTCCCTTGATTGATAAAAAGGTAAAAGGATAATTGTAAAGCATAAATGAATCAGGTACTGAATCACATGGGAGAAGTGTACGAGAATTGCATAGTATTATAGGTGCAATAACATTTAAATGAAGTGTAAGAAACAATTATTGAGGTCTTATAAAACACGAATCCATTATTATTTATTTTTGGAAGTAAGCACAATGGAGCTATAAGTAAAATGGTTCATAATCTAGGATTCATAGTGCTAATTCACTTGTTTCAATGAAGATAGGATTTTTCAGGTGAATTTCACTATACACTTGCATGAAATATTTAGTGAGAAAACATGATTAAAATCACTAGGCATACTTTAAAAATGTAATATTTTATTGTACAAAGGCCTAATATGGAATGCAAAAAATACAAAATATGTACCTATCTTGTCAATTGTATGTTTAAATAACAAACAAAATCTCCTAAAAATGTTGTGGGCTTTAATAATACACAATTTACAAGGATTGACACTAAGAAATAAAATGTTCACTAGGAATGTGGATTGACAAGGACTTAATTTTATAGCACTCTCGAGAGTACAATCACCATGGGACTTTTAAATCTCTTATAATTTCTTATTCGAATGATATATAAAATATAGGACATGGCCTATATTTGAATAAGAAAGAAAGAAAAGTAAATATTTTGTTCCCCCCATACTTTCTTCATTTTAGCATGGCTTCTCATTTTTTTGGGTGGATAATAGATGATGCATTGTGGTTTATTTTTACAAGGTTAAAACATTCACATAAAATTTGTATTTGAAATCTCCCTTGTAATAAATCCAAATAGGAAATGTGTAGGTAGAAAGTATGTATTTTTAGGTTTCGTTTGTCATAATATTTCATTTATAATTCCCAACCCTTTTTTGATAGATCTATTTTTCTACACCCTCTATTATAAGTATGATTTGACATAGTTCTTTAAAACTAAAATAATATCTTGCACATTTTCTTCAGACTTGAATTCTCTAGGATTAATATTAAAGTTCATCTGGTTGCGCGAGGTACAAAAAACATTACTCATCAAAAATCATAAGTGAAGGAAGCCTTGATTAGTCAGATCCACAACATTCATTTATCCTTTAAACCCATTCATCCTTTCCAATTATGTTATGGATAATTCAATAGATTGGAGTTCATCATATAGCTCATAATGGATACTTTGTATTCGTGTTCAACGTTAAAACTACACACTCTCTAGCCACGAGGGATGAGATTTGATGACTGACCCCACCCGTCAAACTAAAAATCTATGAAGTTAAAAGGTTTTAAACAACCCGTTCATCTCTGTTAAATATTTAATTATTTAATAATTTAAAAATATATATTATTTTTAGTTGTATTTATAAGTGTCAGGTAAGTTTTAGGGGTTATATGCTCGATATAAACACATTTTCAGTAAAATATGTTATTTTAATATCTATGTAATATTGTACTTATATTTATATTGAATTTGTTTATAGTAATAATTACGGTTTTTTCCAATTCTCTCATGTCAAACAGGGACATACTGACTATTTTCAAAGTGTAAAATACAGTTGAAATTTGAAAAATGTCCTGGACAAGCGTCAAATCTCAACTTTGCTACCCACCATTTGGAAAAACATAACAATAGAGTTCCAAATGAAATCTTTAAGCCTCATCTTTAACAGATAAATCCCTGATGTTCTTTCACGTTAGATACCTCCCTTACACATTATACAACCCTTTACTCAACCATTGGAAAATAACTTCTGCAATCCTACCAAAGTCTTAATTATGGCCTCATGGTTGCAATTATAAGTAAATATGTTGTCTGGAACTCATCCATTAATTAGCATTCTAATAAGTATTTCATTTAAATCACATTGGGCAAGAATGGCCAGCTATTTTTGCAGGTGTACATGAATTTGATTATTTTCTATTTAAATTAATAGTCCATGATCATTTTTCTAAAAGTTGCAAAATAAGCTGGAAGGGATGGACCAATTGAAATTTAATTAAGCTGAGAGGCATAGACATTTACATATATTGAGTTGAGGAGTCTGATGTTGTGTCCGTGAAATTCCTATTTTGTGTCTGTGAAATAAAAAACAATAATTACCAAAAAGAAGAAGCAACCACCCACATGCATCTTCCGCATGCACCCGTACAAAAAAAATAAATTAATAACTGCACGAATTTATAATGGCATTTGAAGCCAATCCTGGTGGGGATTTCTTTATAATTTGGAAACCGCGTGCTACAAAAAACGTATCTGGCGGATATTAACAATTACGTCTGAATTGGCTGGGCAGAGAGTGTTTCTGTATCTCATAAGAAATGACCAATACATCAAGGTAACATCTTTATCTCAGACTTTTTGTAAAATCAGGACCTTAAATCCTTAGAATGTTTCTTTTTTTTGACACTTTAAAATTAATGTTTTATTGTGGGAAGATACGGGAATGGGGAAGAAAGGACAGGAGACGCTAATATGATGGGGACCCGGAAGATCCATTCTAGGAGATAACAAATCCTCTTATCAAGTTCAAGTGGAAGTTTGAATTGGGAGTTTCCCGATACATTGTTGGTCAAGAATTTACACAAAATCGAGTTTTTTTTAAAAATCTGTGACCTTGTCCACTGTCCCCGTCAAACTTCCCATGCTTCATTTTTACTGAAATTCTTGGATCTAGCCTTATGACAAAGTTGAGCGTGTCTTATTTTCTACTCGGGTATTACAAATAATAATTTGAAATGAATGATTTGAGAAATCACAAGGAAAGTAACATAATATGAATGTGATTTTGTTTCGGGCCTTGTTTTTAGAAACATCTGCTGGATGAAACACCAGCGGGTCTGATAATGTTGAGAAAGTAAGAGCTGAACATCCTGCGACGGAATGGAACAGGAGAGATGCATTTTTCTGATTGCATTTATGATTATGATGTCTACAATGATCTGAGCAACCCAGACTCTGATCCTGATCTTCGCAGGTAAGTGCTCGGTGGATCTAGGAGCTTCCCTATCTCGGTGGATCTTAATCGTCGCCATTTGATTATTATTTTAAAATTACTTTCAATACGTTTTAAAATCATTCTAGCCCTTTTTTTTTTTGTTGAATTTTATTTTGACATTTATTATTTTTTTAGGTACCGGAGGAGATTTATGTTTTATTATTATTGGAAGGACCACCTTCTATTTTTCTCACCCCATTGGCATAACGAATATCATTCTATATTAGAGTTTATATGTTTCCTATACAAATCCTACCAATTAATGTGGAATTGGGTTATTGAATGAATGGGGCTTTTATAGTTGTAGAATAAGATCTTAATATACCAACTAATGTGGGATTATGTTTTTTTAATGAACAAAGCTTGTAGAGATGTAGAAGAAATTCTAAAATACATTAAAAATGTATAATCAACTTGGGAAGTTTATTGGAATATTAAGGCACAAATAAGGAGAATAGAAGGGTCTAATAAGGAACCATGCCCATCCCACAATCAATGAGCTATGAAAAATATAAGAGGGCCACTTCCATTGTAGCATCACCCCAATTTGTATAAGGATCAAGCTATAATAGGCTTTATATGTTCCCAAACACAAAAACCTACCAACTAATGTGGGATGCAAAAAAGAGTCATATCCAAAATATTTACTTTAACTTAAATATTGAACACTTATTTGTGTTTTTAGAAAATAATGATGGCAGATGATAACGACATGACCATGATCTGATGACAAATAATAATGAAAATGGTTTTATTGCAATTTATATTAATTAAATTCTAATAATTAATATACACGATGATGATTATGACGGAAAAGATGTTGATGATGGTGGTGCTAATGGCGGTGATAACAATGATGATGAAAATGATGAAACCCGTATTCATACACCTAAAACCGCTAAACATGTACAATAACAACTATGAAAATGATGATGATGATGGTAGATAAGAATTACCATGACCAACAACATGGCAATTGTGATGATGATGATGATAATGCTAACTATGATGATGACTATTGTAATGCCCTGTTCTACGTTACACCTGTTCATCCTTCGGCGATCGAGTGCTAAGCATGGAGCGTCTTTGTGCCTTCGTCGATCATTGGTGGGCTTCACCTTGGTCACAGGGAATACTCAATCATCTCCCTCTTCATCGTGTTGCTGGTGTCGTGTTGTTGTTGTCGTTACTGGCCCTTGCAACGCCTGTTACGATTTCCTTGTTAAAGGAAAATCATGTTCTCTTTTACCGTGCTTGTCTGTCGGCCCTTATTAATAGGATTAATAATTATTATTATTATTAGGTTATAAAATAATAATAATAGTATTATTATTTTAGTTGTCGAATAACAATTACTATTATTATTATTTATTTATTTATTGTGTCGTTTTCAGGAATATTATTAATTACTTGTAAGTTACGTTATTTATTTATTTTTTAAATTCTCATCGGCCGCTCTCGAAGACTGAGCCCCGATTCACGCATGAGGAGGACCTTGTTCATGGGTGATGCCATTGCTTAGGAAGTGGTGTTCGTTCTTAGCATTTAACTTTTTATCTGTGGTCGTCCAGATCTCTTTGTGTGTGGTGTATACATACTTTCCTTTTCAGTTAGTGTTTTGGTTGTATGGGGGCATCCACCCACCCCAACTAATTTTTTTTACCCTTGCTGGCCGCGTACACTTGTTTCCTTTTGTTGAAAACACCTGGCCTTTAATTAGGCGTGGAGGAAGAGCACTTACCACTCATTTTTTTGGGCAAGGCGTGTTGGTCTTTCCTTTGGTTTGAATGCCAAGTGGGGGGCAGTTGGCCGCCTGTCCTCTTCTAGCGACCTTTCAACCACTTCAGATCTGTCATCTTTTATGACCTGCTCTACTTTTTTTGACTTCCTCATGCCTTTGTCTGCCACATCTTTGGGGAAGAAAGCCCCTGTTTTGGGGAGTCTTTTGATTGGATTTATCCAGTTTTACGGCAGGAGTGTATGTTACATGGTTGGTTGAAGCCTGGTTGAGCGCTTCCATTTTAATGCAGATTTCCTTCAAGGACTACCCTGGGTTGCTATCCTTGTTCAGTATCGACTGCATCCTCAGTGATTCAGGCTGGAGCTCTCCTTCTTGTGGTATTTGTTTATCAGAATTGACTATGTGAACAGTGTTTTTTAGCAGGCTAAGCCATTGGCTATACTTCCAGTTCCGGGAGTTTTTGAGCGCTTCCAACACAGCAGGTGATCCAACTTCATGTTGTTATCCTGTTCTAGATTTCGAATGCATCCTCAAACCGGGATTCTCCTTCAAGATATTTTCCAAAATCGAGTATGTGACAGTGAGAGTGTTACCAGGAGACAGGCTGACTAAGCTTTATCTATCGAGATTCCCACAGGATTGCAGACTCTTACGATTATCCATTCATCAGTACCCATGGGTTTCTGTTCAGATATCTTGCTAGGACATCTAAGGAACTTTGCAAGAGTGGTTTGAATCTCAGCATTCGAAATTAGAATGGTGAATTCAGTGGGAAATTTGGAGGCGGTGGTGTCATGGCTCTGACAGGAGTTTGCCTCCCAGGCCCAGCGTGGAGGAATGTTGGATGGATGTCTTTCTGATAGGGAATGTGGATATTCTTGTATAGTCCAGACATTTACAGAATTTGTCGAGTGTATGGAAGCCTCTAATGTTCCTAGGAGCTCTTTTCAGAAATGCAGGAGATGCAACAAATTCAATTGAGATGCAGAAATCTTCGCCTTATCCCAGTAAGAAAAACAAGTTCTTGCCAGTACTAGAAATGGATAAAATTTTATTTCAGAGGGAGGAGAACACCACAGATCCGAATTCTTATTTTGACTAATAAGTGGTTCTGACGCATTTGTTCTGTTATTGAGGTAATCAGTGTTACAGAACTCGATTAAAGAAAATGGGGAATTCCGCAGCACGAGAAGAATTTGAAGCTGTGATGTGCACTCATGGACACCAATTTGTTGTAGTTTTGAGCAATTGGATGCTCATGGCGATGTGAGGCATGAAGGTTGCAAGGATTGGATTGTACCATGGATAGAGACTGGCACCAGGAGTACTTGGTACGTTATAGGAAGTGAGGAAACTTAATCAAGAGATTATGCAGTGGCTAATGATGGATAGAGAGGGAAGTGAGATTCATTAGAGAGATCTTGGTGGATGGTGCTGTTTGGATCAGATCAAAGGTGAGATATATGAAGACCATGGCCGAGAGGAATATGCGACCCTACCGAACTATGGGCAGAGATGCACATTGCGGACTATACAATTGATTTTATGAAGACAAGAGCATGGCCGTTAACAGAGTTTGGACCTTCAGCAGGCTGAGGAAGAGAAGTTGCGCTAGTTGGGTTGCTGTTGCAGGCCCTGTCCATCTTGTTATCGACTGCGGAGCTTAATCAGACACGATATTCTCTATACCATTGATTCTTATGTTGTTATTTAACTGATTCATTAAATAACTCTACTCTTCATATAAATGTCTCGTGTGATGGTATGCTGTTTGGTTTCCACTTCCCTTGCTCTTTTGTATTTTTTTTTTGGCGTTAGAAATGATTGCGCTGGTTGAAGCCTTTTATATTGTTTTCTGGGTTTTAATAAATATTAGTTGGGTGAACTTTGTTCTTAAGACTAATAAAACAAAAGAGGTGGGGGTCCTGTAATGAAAATTCCCGAGTTCTTTGTGTTGGTCTCACGATTTGAATGTTTTATCAAACATTGTCGTTGGACTCAACTTTATAGTTCCTGTTTTGTTCTTATTCTTGTTTCGGTTCGAGATCTGTAGTTCTGGTTTATGTTGGGTATTTGTGAATTAGTGATTGAGTACTGCGAGTGCATTGTGTATAGGTGAATGATGCTATTCCTGTCTCTATCCTTTTCTTTTAGTTGTTTTAGGTTCTAGTAACCCTTCCCGGTTGGCTTGGTGTGTGCTTAGCTTGACTGATTTTTGAATTGAGCCAAGTTGATATTACTCTCAACTAGGTTAGTTGCTTTTGTTATTTTTTTTGAATCGCTCGAAGAAATACTTTTATTCTTCGAGCGTCATGGTTGATCTTCATAATTTGATATCAATTCATGTTCACCGTTTGGAGATTGTTGTCTTTGGAATCACCTTCTCTCCCTTGGTGACTGTTGTATGTTTTGAGGAATGTAGCTGATCCTATGGAATATCTTCTTTAGACGTTACTCACATTTCTTTTGGATAGCTTAAAATGTCAGAGGAAATACTCTTTTTCTTACCTTGATTTTGTTTCACACATGTTGGAGGATACAAGATCTACTTGATCATTAGTGAGGAAGTTTTCAAATCTTAAAATTGGGATGTTGGTTTTATGCATAAGAAATTACTCTACGTTTTGCTCCGTAAAGATGTTTAAATTTCATTCTCCTGTGACTTAGAGGTTGGTGTGTTTGGAAACTCATTGGTTGACTGGTTTTTTTGTGATGATCGTTGTGATACGACTTCCTTGCTGTCATTGTAGTAGAATTGTAACACCCCAGTTCATCGTTGCTCCTTTGCTTCTGCGACGACCGTGCTTCATAGAGTTGAATCGGTTGCAAGTCCTTTGAAACTTTACTGATGCCTTGTCGAGTTTAACTGTTGGTTGCTAGTTTTTCTGATAATAATATTTAATAATGACATTATGATTGTATTTCCAATCAACGATTTATTTTGGTTGATTATGGCTTTATGTCAATTGTTATCGACATCATCCTTTAGATTATTTAAACTATTGTTTTAAATTGACTGTCGCTCCCGCTGATTGAGCCTCGTTTCGCAAACGAAAGAGCATGATTGTGGTGGCGCCTTTGAAGGTGGGGACTATGTTTTATTTGTTATTTTTATGTTGAGGGACCCGTGAATAATTTCTAAAATTAATGTTTTTATACCAGCCTTGTTGCTCCTGGCAAGCGGCCTGTCCCCAAAGCGTGGGGCTCTAAAAATAAGATAAAATAAAAATTTTGCTATGGTTAGTTGGTGGATGGGTGACATTTCTTGTGCACATCTTAATTGAAGACCCCTAATCTTTTGTTTGGCGTGGGACAGTGGAAGTCGGTGGAGTCCCCTAACTTCCTTCACCATGATCTCATTTGGATTCTCTTCTTGAAAACAAAATCTTTCCCAGATTTTCTGGTTGTTAGCTGCGTGATGGTTGGTGATTGCACAACGACTTTGTGACCAGGGCCTTTTGTTGTTTCTGCTTCTGTGGACGCTTCCCAATCCGCAATCAATGTAGTCGGTGATACGGAGTTCATATGAAATGGCAGACTCTGGGATTACACTTACTAATTCAGGGATAGAAGTGCGGCACAAATCCATTTCAATTTAATGCATCAATATCCTCCATCAGCAGCAACAGGGACAAGCAGTGCAAAATCAGTTTAGTCAAAGTTTTCTAACATTTACCAACTATGTTAGTTTCTAGACAGCTGCAGTAGGGGACCCCTCCAGTCCAATTCATCATCGTGTTTTTCAAATGATCCTTCTCCTCACCAGTTACAGAAGAATGCCTACGCTGATAGCCCTCCAAAAGTGAACACCCTTTCGTTTTGCTTCGATGCTCGTATGCCAGAACGGTTCCATTCCATTTTGGAAGGGAATTCCATACTATGAAGCGAATCACTAATAGGTGATAGATCGCACCCACAGGCACAAGAGATCTATGCAATGTGGCTGAGAAAATGTCTTAGGGTATTGTGAACCAGTAGTAGGATATTTTTTAGATTCAGAACTGTACTGAGAAAACAGTAGTGTCATGGAATACAATGATTGCAGGGTATGCACAGAGTGGACATTATGAGGAAAAGGATTTCGTTTCCAGGCCATGGTTTTGCTTCATGATTTTCGGCTGTTTAGCATACATTATAGTAGGGAGGACAGATCGTAATGGTTGTTTTTGGTATTGTGATATTAGCGGTGGTGGTAGTGCACGTTGTGTATAAGCTGGTGCAGTGGAAGAGATACAGGCTTCCTCCAGGGCCGGAGGATTGCCTATTGTGGGTAATCTGCTTGATATAGGGGTTGTGAGGTTCAGGTGTTTCTCCGAATGGTCTAAGCAATATGGTCCTATTATGTCTATGTGTTTGTCCACGCTCAATGTGTTAGTCTGTTCAGTATCAGAGTGTCCTCAAGGAGGTTCTCAAGGTGCATGATCACACAGCTGGCTGACAGACCCAGATCAAGAATCAACTGAAAAGTTCTGTAGAAACGGCTAGGACTTGATTTGGGCAAAATCAATGATGGCGTTTGTGATGGCATGTGCAGTTGGAAGTGCCATGTTGGGCAGTGACGACCTAATGACCCCCCTTCATTGTTAAATGGTATGCCCTAGTTGATAAAAGGGCCACTTAGTGGTTTTAGATGGTGGAAAGCCTCATGGAGGTGGATAGTGTTTCATCATCAGAATATTCATGAAGCACAGTATTGCTTTGCAATTACGATGAGCTTCTTCAACACAGTCACTAAGTTGGATAGGCATAAAGCCTGTATGGAATTATCACACTTACAAGCTACAGCTGAAATGTTTGCACCAAGAGTTTGATGCACTGTCCTCAAACTACAAGAAAAAGGTTATTTATCATTACGGTGAGGATGCCTTTGAGCCAGGAGCATGATGTAATCTGTATGTCTTGTGTCCAAGCTTCAAATCATGGGGTTGGCATGGCTAGCTTGTTTTCACCTCGCGTGAATGTGGCGCTAGCAGAGCTCGCAGGGCACTTTGGGTTAAGGGAAAGTAGCTCATTGAAACAATCATTTTATGCATATCACAGATGGCGTTTTAAACCAGGCATGTTAAACCTCCCCTTGCAATCTTACTGCTACCCTTTTATTATGTCATGAATTGAATGTCAAGTTTTCATCCAAAGCAATTTTATCTGTTATGGCAAGCTTTAGAATGGGCTTTTCTACACTTTTTACTGCTTTGATATTTACAATTATTGAAGGAAATCGAAGGACTTTTGGGAGTTGCATTGTTTTTTCAGTTGGATAGTCTGTGATAGGATGTATACATTCCTTTCTGCTTCATTTCTTCTTGTTTAGCTTTTATTGAGTGTCAGCTATGTGGTTGCAAAATAATGCGTGAAATGCCCTATACTCTGGATGTTAGTCTTTAACTTGTTGGAGTGATTTCGTCTGTTTAATGTCTTAAATTTCTCTGGTGAGTTGCAGAGTTATTATGTTGATCAATGGTATTTTCGATATCATAAACCAGCAGTAGCAGATTAAACTTGAGCCATGAATAACATTAGTGGATATTTGTAGATTTGTCGACTCATGGCCAGTCCCTATTACACCCAAGTTTGGCTAACGTGTTTCCTTCGTTTTTGTCTTTCGGAGAAAAGGTTTTCTTAGTGCTGAATCAATGTTTGGACCTCGCATAGCCAGCTTTGATTTTTTATTAAAACCTACAGTGAATGAAATATTTGACTGCTTGTGTACTTCCATCTCGACGTGTTTAGACACTGTATCATAAGATAAAAGAGTTGACCATCCCTATCAACTCTGTAGTAGCAGATGTTTTCTTTGGAGCGACTATGAGGATAGGTCGAGTAGACTGTCGTGAAATAGATGGGTATGCCCAAACTATTCATATGTTGTTTTAGAGACGGAAGAGAAGGCTAGTTCGTAGGAAGAGTATTTTGCTTTGTATTTTCTCCTTCGCTAACTGTTAACCTTGTGATTGGTGACTCGAGTTGGGTCACGGTAGAGGATCTTGTGTCGATTCACTTATATTTTCAACAGACTATCCCTTTCTTGTTTAAATTCAAGTATCGAATGAAATGGGTTTCTATTAAATCCATTTTGTAGCTTAGCAAACCTTCAATAATTCAGGTAGGGACTTTCTGAGTAAGTGTCACTGAGGCATGTATGAAAATAGAATGGTTACCTTTCTTCGAATTGGGTTAGACTTGTATGAAAATGGAAAAGGTAGGAATTGACTCAGTTACATATTTTAGTGAGCTAAGTCCTTAACTCTTACAATGATCATACGAGTGGTGGATTACGGGTTTATTACTGATTATGTGATGTAAGATAATAACAACCTTTGGTGAAAAGACTTCTTCTTGATCCTTGCTTGTGTAATCCAACTATAGTTGTTGAATGTAATTTAGTTGGATAGAATCTAATTTATTTAACTTCTTGAAGAAAAATAATTAGGTTCGGTGAGAATTACTTGGCATACTTGAATCTTCAGATTCAGTTTTTGTGTTGTGAGTATTATATGTATGTTGGTTTATTCAGTTGAGTGAAGTTAACTTTAATGGATTGACTGATTTGTGTTCATATATGGTTGGGGCCTATTATTCTTCCTAAAACAGGGATGTGTGTTAATGCAGTCTTGTTACCAAGAAATTTTGAATATGTTAAGTCATTTGACTGATCTTTATCCTTTTGGTTAAAAATAATAGAATGATGTTTGGGTGTTAGATTTCAATCACGTAATCCATAATTATTACATGACTGAAATCTCAATACTCTCAGCCTTGTTGTCTTCACCAATAAGGTCTCACCTTGTTTATCTTTGGAATATCTCTCTCACTTGAATATTGGGATTCCTCCTTGTTGGCTGGTATAAATCTCTTCATCTTGTGAAACATATTGATTAGTGGTTTGTGATTTTGATCCATTCTTGAGTTTAGAATTTTACTTTCATGATATTATAAAATGTTAGCTTACTGTTGCAATGGGTAGTCTTAACATGCTCAGTTCTAGCGAACTGACTCTAGTTAATATTTGTGCAGATGGATTATGCGAGTAGACTAGAGGAAAAGAGTGTTAAAGGTTCATCTGTACAATTTATGAAGTTCCTTGTAAAAATGTCCAATGTGTTGTAAATTGTGTAACATTGCTTGTAAAGAGAGTTTATATGACCTCTTGCCTTAGTGAATTGTTCGGAGAATTACGTGAAGAAGTTGTCTTTGTCCTTTTTATAAGAAAATTTGTATTTTGGCTGGTAACTCTTCTTAGTGAGAAATAATATTCAATCTCTTCACTTGCATAAGAGTATTGTAAAACTTTGATCTTGAGAATTAAGTGTTAATTTAAATCTTTCTAAGACTTTGTATTGATGGGTTATATGTAAAATTTAATGGTTTGGCTTCAATCCTTACAGAAGTTAAGTAAAAGTTTTATTCAAAGAAATATGTAGTGGTTTAGATCCCCTTGAGAACAAACAATTCCTTAAGTAATCAAGAGTGAAACCATCCTTGTTAAGTAACAGTTATATAACGTGATATCCCTAGCTGAACTAGTGAACACTACCCTTTTGGTGAACGCTAAAGACAAGCTTAAAGGAAAACAATGGTTAGTTTCTAATAAGATTTAACAAGTAAGAGAAGAAAATTTAGAAACCACTCAATTTATCTCTCAGCCTATTTAAAAGTAAGTAGTTCCTTTTGATAAGCTCTTTCGGTGAAGCCTAAGTAAAAGCGCTAATTAATTACGTATAAAACCTCAAGCTTCTAATTAAACCTTAGTAATAACTAATGACGTCTTAAGGGGAATTCATTTGACCTTATCTCCTTAACTTTTCCCAGGATACTTTGTAAGTTCATCTTAATTTTGTTGAACACGAATTCTTGTTGTAGCAAGGTAATGAACAATTTCTAGTAATGTAAGTATGGATAGATAGCCTTGTGGAATTAAATTACCATCTTTATTAAATAATGGAATAAACAAATAATTGTCGTAAAGTGAAGACTTTAAGTGAACTTCTCTACAGTGTATACGAAATTAACTCAGTTGGTAAGATGAATTTGTGTGAATCATATATTGAATCTTTCTGAAAACATAAGTCATGAGTTAAAGGGTGTCTTATCAAAATAAATAACCTCCAATCATTTCTTACTGTGGCTTGCCCTAGCTGTGAGAGTGTTCATGTGGTTGGGCTTCTATGTTGTTCTTGTCAAAAAAAAAAACAAAGAAAGGTGTATTGTCCTTTTGGGTGTGAACGTTTCCGTGCTGACCTTGTGGTCATCCTTGTAACAAGTGGTTCACAGAGTTAGTTGTATCCTTGGTGATGACATGTTGTGTCATGTTATGTGTCAAAGCAAGTCAAAAAAAAAAAAATCTTGTATTTTATTGTGAATTGGGTCCGTGTACATGGAAACTTTCTGGGGCGTTACAAGAATGGTTATGTGTTGACCAGAAAGGTTAAAGTCAACTTGTTGTTGACGACAGATCCCTTGGAAGCTATGTATCTTGTGTTGTGTTCTTGTGAATGATTGAGTAACCCTCATGTAAGATTTATAATGGTTATGTTTGGTCTTGCTAAGTTTTTCCTTTTTCTTAAGACATTCTCTTGATTAGAAGAAAGTTTAATAGAAGGATTGTTAGGATAGGATGTGGCCCATACGGGGTCATTTGTGCATTTCATCCTTTTCTTTCCAATTTATTTATTCTGTACTGACATAAAATTAACTATTATAGGCACATCATCTTAATATTAATAAGTCATGTTGGTTTAGATATTCTCATGTCGATTGATTGTTTGGGATCTTCCAGTGGCATAGTGAATCCTTGGCTTGGTGAACTAACTTAAACAAATAGGGACAAATCACGTTTGAAATTAATTCTCTTCTTGTAATTGTTTTTGTTTCGAAATGTTATCTTGTTAAAATGACGGTCATTATTGTGATATGGGTGAAATTCACTATGATGTTTGTTAACTTCTCCTATGAGAAAATGATAATTAAATAGAGTTAGTGCCGTCCCTTTTTATTTAGACATTTTATGCTTTTGGACAACTCTTTAATTGCTCTTGTTTAGACTCTTGGATTATTGTTTTCATCATCAACGGTGCTTTTCTTCCTTGAAACAGTTAGATAACAACATATTGTCTTAATGTTATAGCTTTTATCGTGCTCAGTTCTTGCGAACTGACATGTGCTAACAAATGTGCAGGAGGATTTCCTGAGTAGAAAAGAAAAAAAAAGAGAGAGAAAAAGAAACACATGTAGAAAGTGGATTCCAGCCTTCTTAGGAACTGCTATTGTACGAATGTTTTTCTTTTGTTTTAAAACATTGGTATGGAAATTGTGGAGACTATTTAGAAGGCATTGCGTTATAATTTTGTATTGTTCTCATGTAGGTTGTTGTTATCGTTTGAAAGTCAATTTGAGAAATATTATTGTCAATAAGATTAAATGAACTTGTTTTGACATGCATATCCTTTGTTGAATTTTCACTTTTCAGAATATGATTTATCCTTGAATTGTCAAACCTAATTATAATTATCTAAACTTGAATCAACTTACATCGCTTTAGTTACCTTGGTCATGTGTCGTTTGGTAGAGGACTATGTTTTGAATCTAGCAAAAAAAAAAAAAAAACAAGAGAAACAAATATACCTTGTGACCCCACTTAAACTAATCAACAATCTCTTATTGTGGTGAATCCTTAGAACGGTCTTAAGGTGAAATCAATGATTAAATTCTTGGAAGATAATAAGATTATAATAAATAGAAGGAACTTGATTAAGAAACTCTTCGATCTATCTTACCCGTTGAAAATGTAAACAGTATACTTATGTCTATCTCTTCAAGTGAAGCCCAAGTCAAACCTTTAATATTTCTGGTTAGACTCTTGACCCCAATGAAATACTTTTTAACAACTAATAAGATCTTAATGATGAATCCAATTTTTAGATAGTCATGTACTGTAAAAATAAAATAAAATAAAAATGACCGCTTGAAAAGGGTAAAACATATATGTTTAAAAGCACAACGTTGAAAACAGTTTGATGAAGTTAAGAGCCTTGAGAAACTAACTGCCTCCTAACCAATGAATAAGTTAATCAAGTAAATGAAGCAACCTCTTACCATCCAATAATTGGTTTACACTGTATATTAACATTAACAAGGTAGGGGAAAATTCTTCAAAGGAGACATGAACTTCAGATTCTCCTATCATGATTCCTCTGGGAAAAGTAAAGAATGTAAAAGCACTTACAGCTAAAACATGATTCTAAAGAAACCTTCTGTGGGAAGACCTTGTTTGTAAAATTGCATACTTTAGATGAACCATTGTGTCCTTAGTGTGTGCCTCATGTTTATCTGTAACCAGTGTGGGTCCGTGTTGTGGAAAGCATGTCTTTAGTTGGTTGTATTCCCTAGAGAACTTGTGTAGTGTCGTATTATCTTCAAGCAAGTCAAAAAAAAAATATCCTGTCTTTTACTGTGTTGTTCGTGTGTGAATTTTTTTTGGGTCGTTACACTTGGTATCAGAGCATAGGTTCATGCTCTCGAACCTATGGGCCAGATTGGTGTTGTATGGTGATGTTACATGATGGTGGTTGTGTTACATGATGTTACTACATGATGATACTGCATGATGATGATGATGTTGCATGATGGTGGTAGATATTGGAAGAGTAATGTGCTTTAAGCGTGATGTGATTAATGTCGTAATTGTGATATTGTGAACGCACGTGATGTGTATGTCACTTGTGCGTGTTTGTGATCATGTTGATATGTTGGGGATGGGAGTATTCTCTCTCCTTCTTGTGGATTCTATGAAGAGTTCACGTGTGAATTATTGTTTGTGATGTGTGAAAAGAATTATAATGTGGATGACATAGTGTTGGAGCATTGTGACATATTGTGATATGTAGGTGTATCAATGTGTTGTATGACTAGATTGATGTTAAAAGAAATGAGTTGTATCATGATGTTTTTACCATGTTTTGAAGAAATGTGTGTACCACCTTGTTATGTAGCAATGGATGTTATGTTGAGATGTACTATGTTCATCGTATGTATGACTGTGCAAATATGTAATGCTTCATGTTGTGATTTTGGGTCATACGGTGAGTGTATGAACCCTATCGTATGGTGATTGCACTTTGGGTGCAGAAAGTGGTAAAGTGATGTGTTACACTCAGTGAATGTATGATCATGATCTACCCTGTATATGTACCATATGTAAGACGTTATGGTAGTTATGTGTGTGCCACTGTTATGTTAGTGATGTTGTTGTATGTTATGTTGTGAACCTTACACTAACCGACCCTGAGGGAAATCGGTAGAAGTGTATGTTGAGAGTGAGGAATGTGTGTACCATGGGTCAATAACTTGAGCCGAAAACCCACTTCGGTTTAGTAGATAACAACCTGTGATGGTGACTTGTCCTCTCTCCCTATGTGGTTGTATGTATGCAACCTAAGTGCAACTATGACTATGTTTAGCCTTGTCGAAGTGGTGGCGGGATGATTCAGATGGAGGTGATGACAGTTGTATTATTGATATGTATTTTACGAGCTGAGGCTCGATGTTCCGAGTGCTAGCAACTCGTTGAGTACCCCTTGGTGGCCAGATAAGGCCACACAGTTATCGTAATGTGACATTATTATAAGTTGATTTTATTCGTAAATTGAGCTTTTTACTTTATTTTGTAAGGACCAACAACTTTTCTTGATTGCCATGCTTTACAATTTTGGGCATTTCCTTGGTTTGTGGCACTAACATGGGGATTTTGATACTAACTATGGCTATTTGGCCATTTATTTTGCTTGATTTTGGGTCTTCTTTTAAATTTGGAATTTTTACCGCCTTGCCCAAGGCTTGTACTTTGCCACTTGGCATTTGGATTGGATTGTTGTGCTGGTTCTATTGTCGTGATGTGTGGAATAGGGTCATAGGATGCACCATGGAATGGTTGGACCTATGGACCCACTTCGTTGTATGGGGGTACGCCCCAAGGAGTTACATATAACTAGCGGGTTGTTGAACCACGCGTTATTATGTCACTTGGGTTAGGAGTGTTCGAACTCTATGTGTCTTGGGCCATAGGGTCAACCGGCCTCCTTGAGGGAGGCATAAGAGTTTGAGGGAGGCATAAGAGACTTGAGGGAGGCATAAGAGTTTGAGGGAGGCTTATAAGATATTTGTGTGTATGGTTGATGTTCTGGGATATATGTTGAGTTATTGTGATGTTTTGGTAGTGGTCTTTTGATGTATGTGTTACTCATGTCAGATGGATATGTGTTGTGATGTTGTGGATATGTTGATGCCCTTGTGGACACTATGCACCTGTAGTTTGTTTGGTGTTATGTGATTTTTCATCGTACAAATTGAGGAAATGTCTGGTGGATTGTAGTACTCTTTTGTTCGAGTATTTAATATGTCGGTCATAGGTGTGTGACGAGTACTATGTTATGTGGAGTGTGCCTATTCTATTCCGTATTTGTGTAACTTTTTGTGGTGTAATACAATCTTGAAGTATATACTTGTGTGTTGTGAATCCGTAGGGTCTTGTGAACCTGATAGGGTGTTGTGTTAGCAGTTCATGTTGGGCACCCACAATAAGGAATAAATCAAAAATCTTCAATGATGATATTTTTTTAAAAGAAATTAAACTAGAAATAATGCTAATGGAAAGAGACTAATGAAATAATGAATAAGAAGGAACTGCCAATCTTCACAGAACATTGAAAGTTAAAATTTCTACCAAATGTTCCTAAGGCTACCTTGTGACCGTGCTTTAATCAACTAAAATTTTAAACCATAGGGTGTACTTTCTCCTTTACCTGTTCTTGGTTGCGAACCATTTACTTTTCCTCTGTGTTATGTCGCATTGAGGACGATGCTTTCTTAAGGGGAGGAGAATGTAATGCCCTGTTCTACGTTACACCTGTTCATCCTTCGGCGATCGAGGGCTAAGCATGGAAAGTCATTGTGCCTTCGTCGATCATTGGTGGGCTTCACCTTGGTCACAGGGAATACTCAATCATCTCCCTCTTCATCGTGTTTGCTGGTGTCGTGTTGTTGTTGTCGTTACTGGCCCTTGCAACGCCTGTTACGATTTCCTTGTTAAAGGAAAATCATGTTCTCTTTTACCGTGCTTGTCTGTCGGCCCTTATTAATAGGATTAATAATTATTATTATTATTAGGTTATAAAATAATAATAATAGTATTATTATTTTAGTTGTCGAATAACAATTACTATTATTATTATTTATTTATTTATTGTGTCGATTTTTCAGGAATATTATTAATTACCTGTAAGTTACCTTATTTATTTATTTTATCGGCCGCTCTCGAAGACTGAGCCCCGATTCACGCATGAGGAGGACCTTGCTCATGGGTGATGCCATTGCTTAGGAAGTGGTGTTCGTTCTTAGCGTTTAACATTTTATTTGTGGCCGTCCAGATCTCTTTGTGTGCGGTGTATACATACTTTCCTTTTCGGTTAGTGTTTTGGTTGTATGGGGGCATCCACCCACCCCAACTAATTTTTTTTTACCCTTGCTGGCCGCGTACACTTGTTTCCTTTTGTTGAAAAGACCTGGCCTTTAATTATGCGTGGAGGAAGAACACTTACCACTCATTCTTTTTTGGCAAGGCGTGTTGGTCTTTCCTTTGGTTTGAATGCCAAGTGGGGGGGGGGGGGCAGTTGGCCACCTGTCTCTTCTAGCGACCTTTCAACCACTTCAGACCTGTCATCTTTTATGACCTGCTCTACTGTTTTTTTTTTACTTCCTCATGCCTTTGTCTGCCGCATCTTGGGGGAAGGAAGCCCCTGATTTGGGAGTCTTTTGATTGGATTTAAACTAGTTTTACTCGAGCATTCTTCCCTGGTTGGTGGGTTTCTCTGGAGACTGGTCGCTTCATTTTAATGGAGGTTTCCTTCAAGTCTACCCTGTTGTTTGTTCCTTGTTGCTTGCTGCAAGCTAGTGATGTAGGCAGTTACCTCCACTTTCTTTGGGTGCTGCGAGGGGTGTTCTTGTCAGGGATCCACAGCATCGACCTGCAACAGGTTTAGCCAGGCGGCAGGTATGTTGCAGTTTGGTAGAAGTTTTTTGAGCGCTTCCAACAAGCAGGTTGTCCAACTCTGTTGTTATCTGTTCAGCATCGAATGCATCCTCAAACTCGGATTCTCCTTCAAGATATTTTTATCAAAATTGACTATGTGACAGTGAGAGTGTTCCAGGAGACACGTGATAACTTTTTCTACAGAGACAACCAGGGGGTTGCAGACTCTGACGATCATCCTATTTCTGATGCAGTTATTTTCTTTCAATATTTACCACAGACTCTCAATACTATTGCAAAATATTTGTACCTACCATTATATTCAGTGCTTTTGAATTTAATGATCCGCAAATTCGGGAGTGGGTCGACCTGAAATAAGCCTTTCAGAGCTCACGGGAAATTTATTATATGTTTATTGAATACCCACTTTGGTTTTCTTGTATGGGTCTCCTCCAATCTAGCACCTGGGGATTGTTTTAGTTTATGGGTCTGTAATGCTCTAAGCAATTATTTCCGAAAACCCAAATTTTCAACTCAATTGTTTGCAGAAACTTGAAATCTTAAATTATAACACAGTTTGACAGATCTGTAAATGAGGTAAATCTTTATATTGGGATGGGAGGAGAAAACCCCAATTGCTGTGCACGTAAAGGAAGAGTTCAATGCATTTTTATCAAGCTTTTTATGTAATCGTGTTCTTGAGAAATCATGTTCGGAGTAAAAAAATGGTGGAAATCCAAGGGGAAAATTGTTTAACCTGTTGTTTCTCTGGATAACCAATTTTTGGTGAATCCGGAGCTTGCATTTTCATGGCGTTGAGTGCAAAGGGAAAGCGTTTGGATTGTACCATGGGATAGTTACAGGCCTCCACGGGTACTTGGTGACGTTCAGAAGTCAAGTCGAGCTTAGTGAAGGATTTGACAGGGCTAACCTGGTCCTGGGAAGTGGGTACGGTTTATTAGAGTGATTTTGGTGAGAGAATAATAATCTGTAACTGATCACTATTGGTAGATATATGAAGACCATGGCCGAGAGGAATATGCGACCCGACCGAACTATGGGCAGAGATGCACATTGCGGACTATACAATTGATTTTATGAAGACAAGAGCATGGCCGTTAACAGAGTTTGGACCTTCAGCAGGCTGAGGAAGAGAAGTTGCGCAGGTTGGGTTGCTGTTGCAGGCCCTGTCCATCTTGTTATCGACTGCGGGAGCTTAATCAGGCACGATATTCTCTATACCATTGATTCTTATGCTGTTATTTAACTGATTCATTAAATAACTCTACTCTTCATATAAATGTCTCGTGTGATGGTATGCTGTTTGGTTTCCACTTCCCTTGCTCTTTTGTATTTTTTTTTGGCGTTAGAAATGATTGCGCTGGTTGAAGCCTTTTATATTGTTTTCTGGGTTTTAATAAATATTAGTTGGGTGAACTTTGTTCTTAAGACTAATAAAACAAAAGAGGTGGGGGTCCTGTAATGAAAATTCCCGAGTTCTTTGTGTTGGTCTCACGATTTGAATGTTTTATCAAACATTGTCGTTGGACTCAACTTTATAGTTCCTGTTTTGTTCTTATTCTTGTTTCGGTTCGAGATCTGTAGTTCTGGTTTATGTTGGGTATTTGCGAATTAGTGATTGAGTACTGCAAGTGCATTGTGTATAGGTGAATGATGCTATTCCTGTCTCTATCCTTTTCTTTTAGTTGTTTTAGGTTCTAGTAACCCTTCCCGGTTGGCTTGGTGTGTGCTTAGCTTGACTGATTTTTGAATTGAGCCAAGTTGATATTACTCTCAACTAGGTTAGTTGCTTTTGTTATTTTTTTTGAATCGCTCGAAGAAATACTTTTATTCTTCGAGCGTCATGGTTGATCTTCATAATTTGATATCAATTCATGTTCACCGTTTGGAGATTGTTGTCTTTGGAATCACCTTCTCTCCCTTGGTGACTGTTGTATGTTTTGAGGAATGTAGCTGATCCTATGGAATGTCTTCTTTAGACGTTACTCACATTTCTTTTGGATAGCTTAAAATGTCAGAGGAAATACTCTTTTTCTTACCTTGATTTTGTTTCACACATGTTGGAGGATACGAGATCTACTTGATCATTAGTGAGGAAGTTTTCAAATCTTAAAATTGGGATGTTGGTTTTATGCGTAAGAAATTACTCTACGTTTTGCTCCGTAAAGATGTTTAAATTTCATTCTCCTATGACTTAGAGGTTGGTGTGTTTGGAAACTCATTGGTTGACTGGTTTTTGTGATGATCGTTGTGATACGACCTCCTTGCTGTCATTGTAGTAGAATGGTTATGTGTTGACCAGAAAGGTTAAAGTCAACTTGTTGTTGACGACAGATCCTTTGGAAGCTATGTATCCTGTGTTGTGTTCTTGTGAATGATTGAGTAACCCTCCTGTAAGATTTATAATGGTTATGTTTGGTCTTGTCAAGTTTGTCCTTTTTCTTAAGACATTCTCTTGATTAGAAGAAAGTTTAATAGAAGGATTGTTAGGATAGGATGTGGCCCATACGAGGTCATTTGTGCGTTTCACCCCTTTTCTTTCCAATTTATTTATTTGTGCTGACATAAAATTAACTGTTATAGGCACATCATCTTAATATTAATAAGTCATGTTGGTTTAGATATTCTCATGTCGATTGATTGTTTGGGATCTTCCAGTGGCATAGTGAATCCTTGGCTTGGTGAACTAACTTAAACAAATAGGGACAGATCACGTTTGAAATTAATTCTCTTCTTGTAATTGTTTTTGTTTCGAAATGTTATCTTGTTAAAATGATGGTCATTATTGTGATATGGGTGGAATTCACTATGATGTTTGTTAACTTCTCCTATGAGAAAATGATAATTAAATAGAGTTAGTGCCATCCCTTTTTATTTAGATATTTTATGCTTTTGGACAACTCTTTAATTGCTCTTGTTTAGACTCTTGGGTTATTGTTTTCTTCATCAACGGTGCTTTTCTTCCTTGAAACAGTTAGATAACAACATATTGTCTTAATGTTATAGCTTTTATCATGCTCAGTTCTTGCGAACTGACATGTGCTAACAAATGTGCAGGAGGATTTCCTGAGTAGAAAAGAAAAAAAAAAAAAGAGAAAAATAAACACATGTAGAAAGTGGATTCCAGCCTTCTTAGGAACTGCTGTTGTACGAATGTTTTTCTTTTGTTTTAAAACATTGGTATGGAAATTGTGGAGACTATTTAGAAGGCATTGCGTTATAATTTTGTATTGTTCTCATGTAGGTTGTTGTTATCGTTTGAAAGTCAATTTGAGAAATATTATTGTCAATAAGATTAAATGAACTTGTTTTGACATGCGTATCCTTCGTTGAATTTTCACTTTTCAGAATATGATTTATCCTTGAATTGTCAAACCTAATTCTAATTATCTAAACTTGAATCAACTTGCATCGCTCTAGTTACCTTGGTCATGTGTCGTTTGGTAGAGGACTATGTTTTGAATCTAGCAAAAAAAAAAAAAAAAAAAGAGAAACAAATATACCTTGTGACCCCACGTAAACTAATCAACAATCTCTTATTGTGGTGAATCCTTAGAACGGTCTTAAGGTGAAATCAATGATTAAATTCTTGGAAGATAATAAGATTATAATAAATAGAAGGAACTTGACTAAGAAACTCTTCGATCTATCTTACCCGTTGAAAATGTAAACAGTATACTTATGTCTATCTCTTCAAGTGAAGCCCAAGTGAAACCTTTAATATTTCTGGTTAGACTCTTGACCCCAATGAAATCCTTTTTAACCACTAATAAGATCTTAATGATGAATCCAAGTTTTAGACAGTCATGTACTGTAAAAATAAAATAAAATAAAAATATGACCGCTTAAAAAGGGTAAAACATATATGTTTAAAAGCACAACGTTGAAAACAGTTTGATGAAGTTAAGAGCCTTGAGAAACTAACTGCCTCCTAACCAATGAATAAGTTAATCAAGTAAATGAAGCAACCTCTTACCATCCAATAATTGGTTTACACTGTATATTAACATTAACAAGGTAGGGGAAAATTCTTCAAAGGAGACATGAACTTCAGATTCTCCTATCATGATTCCTCTGGGAAAAGTAAAGAATGTAAAAGCACTTACAGCTAAAACATGATTCTAAAGAAACCTTCTGTGGGAAGACCTTGTTTGTAAAATTGCATACTTTAGATGAACCATTGTGTCCTTAGTGTGTGCCTCATGTTTATCTGTAACCAGTGTGGGTCCGTGTTGTGGAAAGCATGTCTTTAGTTGGTTGTATTCCCTAGAGAACTTGTGTAGTGTCGTATTATCTTCAAGCAAGTCAAAAAAAAAAATCCTGTCTTTTACTGTGTTGTTCGTGTGTGAATTTTTTTGGGTGCGTTAAGACAAAACCAAAAGGGGGCTTCTTACATACCAGGTTTGCTGCTTATGTAAGATAAGGGAAGCATGACTAGGATCAGCAAAACGAAAGCAAAAAAAACCACAGGCTAGGTTCTGGATAAATTCTAGTTTAATACCATGAGTCGTCCAAGCATTTTGGACCCACTATTTAAGCATGCTTTCAGAGGGAGTCCTTCCAAAAAAATAACCTATTAAATAGAATTGTTCTAGCCAAAACAATATCAGGGGAAGTATCATTACCTAGTGGAATACTTTTGGCATGAACTTGCAAGGGTGTTTCCCCAGAGCCATTTTTTGCAGAATCGCTGCTCTCTATCAAGTTAATGGCCGAATAAATGGCAATAGATCTCCCACTACAAATAAACTCTCTCAACCCTAATCTTACTTTCCTTTTATTAATTTTTGAATTTTTAGTTTTTAATTATTGTAATTTTTATGAAACTCTAATGTGAATTAATTATCAATTATTATTATTATTTTTTATTTATTTTTTATTCATTTTTATCTATTTCTATTAATTCTTGTTTTTTATTAATTTTAATTTTAATTTTTCTTACATTTAATTTTAAATTTAATTTAATTTTTTATTTAATATTTTAATTAATTTTTAATTTTTTAAATAATTTTTAATCCTATTAGTTTTTAAATATCTCTTGTAATTAAACCATATCAATTTTCAATAATTATTAATTTTTAATTTATATTAATTTTATTATTTATTTTTTATTCATTTTTATCTTATTTGTTAATTTGTATTAATTTTATTATTTATTTTTTATTCATTTTTATCTTATTTGTATTGATTTTTAAAATAATTTTTAATGTATTATTAAAATTTGAGAGGCTTTAATTTCAAGAGAATTATTTTAGTGTTTTTTATCAATTTTGTTTTATTTTTTAATAATTTTTATGTATTATTGAATTTTTTTATTAATTTTAATTTTTTATTAATTTTATTTATAAAATTCGATTTTTTTATTTTTATCAAATTTTAGTAATTCTTTTATTTTTTAAGTTTTTTTTTTTTATTAATTTTAAATTTTTTAAGTTTTAAGTTTTTAACCTTTTTTTTTAAGTATTGCAATCCGTTTTTAATCATTTTTATTTTAAAATATTTTAATTTTTAGTTGATTTCTTTTATGTAGTTTTTGGTTTACTAGTCCTAATTTTTTGTCTTTTTCTTAATTTTTATGAATTATGTATTTTTGGTTTTTTTAGAATAGTTGATCTTTTTAATTTATTTTTATTAATTTTAATACGTTGTTTTTTTATAAAATTCTAATTTTATTTGTTTTTATTAATTAATTCTTGTAAATTTCTAGTTTTAATTAAAATTCTAATTTATTAATTTTATTATTATTATTATTATTTTTAATTCATTTTAATCATTTTTTAAAAAAAATTATTAAATATTAAATTTATTTTAACTAAAGTTAATTTTAAATTTAAATATATTTTTAATATTTTTGATTATTTCCTTTTAATCTTTTCCAATCCTACTTTTAATTTCTAAGTTTTACGTTTTTAATAATTTTCAAATTTATTAATTTTAATTAATTCCTTCTTTTAATTATATATATATATATATATATATATATATATATATATATATATATATATATAATTAATAGTAATTTAATATTATATTAATAGTAATTTTAATTATTCATTTTTTTTATTGATTTCTAATTTTTTTATTTTCTAATTTTTTATTTTTATGTTTTTACTTTTTAATAATTTCAAATTTTTATATTTTAATTTTTTTATTTGTAATGTATAATATTTTTCATTTTCCATTTTTTTTTATGTTTTTACTTTTTTTTAAAATTAATTTTAATTATTGTAATTGATTTTTAATATTTAAATTTAAATTTATTTTTATTTTCTTATTAATTTTAGGACGTCGTATTTTTATAGAATTCTAATTTTATTAGTTTTTATTAATAATTAATTCTTATAAATTTATAGTATTAAATAAAATTCTAATTAATTAATTTTAATATTATTAATAATTGTTGATTCATTTTTATCATTTTTAATTAATTCTTCTTTTTATTTTTAATTTTTAATTTTTACGTTTTTAATAATTTCAAATTTTTAATAATATAATTTTAATATTATTTTTATTATTAATTAATTCCTTATTTATATTTTTATTTTAATTTTTGTTGATTTCTAATTTTGATTTTTAATTGTTTTAATTACTAGTTTTTATTTTATTTTATTAAATTTAATTTTATATTTTATTTAATTTTAACATAATTTTAAATATTTTTAATTACTAATTTTATTTTTCTTTTTTTTTATTTTTAAATTTAATATTAATTATAATTTTCTTTAAGAAATTTGTAATTATTATTTTTTACGTATTAATTTTTATATTCTATATTTTTTTTATTGATTTCTAATTTTAATTAATTTTGATTTTTAAGATTTTACTTTTTAATAATTTTTAGATCTTTATAATCTATAATATATTTCATTTTTATGATTTCAAATTTTAATTACTTTAAATTTTTAATTACTAATATTTTTAGGATTTTACTTTTTAATAATTCTTAATTTTAATTTGTACAACTGATCTCTAATTTTTATTTTTATTTTCTTAATTCCTAATTTTGTTTTTTTAAGTTTTTACTTTTTAATAATTTATAATATTTTTAGGATTTTACTTTTTTTATAATTTTTTATTTTTATTTTTATTTTTTTTAATTCCTAATTTTGTTTTTAGAGTTTTACTTTTTAATAATTTATAATATTTGTAGAATTTTACTTTTTTTATAATTTGTTACTTTAATTTTTACCCTTATTAATTGTTTTGTAATTAATTTTAATCATAATTTAATAAAAAATAAAATAAAATTTACTGTAATTAATTTTAATTATTTAATATTAATTTCCTTTTATCGAATTTTAATTACTTTTTTATTTTATTTATAATATTTTATTAAAAATTTAGAATTTTCTTTTTATTTTAATTTTTAGTTAATTTTGACATTTTTACTATTCAATTTTCTTTTATTATTTTATTAAAAAAAATTAATATTTTATTTCATTATGAATTTTAATTTTTTTTATTATTAATTTTTTATTTTTACAAATATTTTATAAGATTTATTGATTATTAATTTTTATTCAAATTGTAACTACTAATTTTTAATTTTAATTTCTTTAATTCTTTCTATTTTTAATTTTTTTTTTTCAATTCCTAACTTTATTTTTAATAATTTATCAATTTTTAGGATTTTCCTTTTTTATAATTTCTTATTTTAATTTTTATCCTATTTTTTAATGTTTCTTTTGGTTTTTTTTATTTTTCCTTTTTGATTGATTTTTAAATTTTAAATATTTAATTGTATTAATTATTAATTTAATATTAATTTTTTAAATCAAATTTTAATTACTTTTTTATTTTAATTTTTTAGTTAATTTTAATTTTTTTACTATTCAATTTTTGCTTTCATTATGAATTTTAAATTTTTTATTATTAACGTTTAGTTTTTACAAAAAATTATAAATTTTATTAGCTTTCATTGCTTTTTAATTTATTAATTATTTATGAATTTTAAATTTTTTATTATTAATGTTTAGTTTTTACAAAAAATTATAAATTTTATTAGCTTTCATTGCTTTTTAATTTATTAATTATTTAATTTCAATTTCTTTTAATCAAATTTTAACTACTTATACTTTTTATTAGTTTTAATAGAATTCTATTTTTATTAATTCTAAATACACACAATTAAAGTTACAATAATATACAACTAGCAAAAACATCCATAGGTGCTTGTGAGAGGCGGATAGGCATATAAATTGGGAGGAGAGAGTTGAAAATGGAGAGCCAAGGGAGAAGGAAGAATGTGGAAGGTCATTAGGTGTCCAAATTACAGTTACAAAGAAAGAAAAAATTGCAACAATATAGATATTTATTTGAAACAACATGATTTTTTATTTTTTTAAAACAATATAAATTCATACATTAAAAAAATACAATTTTACAATTATTGATATAATCATGTTTTAATTTCAATTTTAAGTTATTATTTTTATTTAATTATTCTAAATAATTAAATAATTATAAACAGAATAAGCACCACACAATACACACAACAAAAAAATACAAATCAACAATCATAAATATTAAATTATATTTTACATATTTAATATATATTATCTACACTAATTATAAATCAATACCATACCTATTTTATTGTTTTACTATAATAAAAAATATTTTAATATATAGTTTAATATTTTTAATTATTTAAAATAAATATAATATATATTAATTTAATGATTATAAAACACAACACAATACACACAACTAAAATACAATTCAACAATAAAAAATATTATATTACATTCCACATTTAAAATATATATTATTTAGGGGTTATATGCTCAATATAAATACATTTTCAGTAAAATATGTTATTTAAATATCTATGTAATGTTGCACTTATATTTATATTGAATGTGTTCATAGTAATAATTACAGTTTTTCCCAATTCTCTCATGTCAAATAGGGATTGGCTGACTATTTTCAAAGTGTAAAATACGTTTAAAACAGGAAAAATGTCCTGGACGGGCATCAAATCTCAACTTTGCTACCCACTATTTAGAAAAACATAACAATAGAGTTCCAAATGAAATCTCTAAGCATCATGTTTAAATGATAAATCCCTGATGTTATTTCAAGTTAGATACCTCCCTTACACATTATACAACCCTTTACTCAACCATTGGAAAATAACTTTTGAAATCCTATCAAAGTCTTAATTATGCCCTCATGGAGCTGCAATTATAAGTAAATATGTTGTTTGGACCTCATCCCTCAATTAACATTCTAATAAGTATTTCATTTAAATCACATTGGGCAAGAAGGGCCAACTATTATCAAAGGGGTACATAAATTTGACTTTTTCTAAGTAAATTAATAGTCCATGATCATTTTTATAAAAGTTGCAAAGTATGCTGGAAGGGATGTCAATTTAAATTTAATTTATAATTTCTTTTTGATGTTATAAATCTGTAATATATTTATTAAAATTATTTCATTTTGTAAGTTGTAATGGAGATGATTGGATATTTGTGTATTGAGAAGAACATATACGGTGTGAATACTACTAAAATGAAGATTGGAATTATGTTTAAAATTTATAACATTTTAGAAATGGAAAGGAAGATATTAGGAAGTAAGTATGGTCTCTTATTTTTTGAAATGTACATATTTTTTATCCTTCATTCTTCTGTGATGCTCAAATATAAAAGTATGGGAGATATAGAAATTTGTTAATGATAAGAAACATACAACAAATAAACATGCTATAGAAATATATTAAATGGAAGACATACACCTAATGGATGATTCTAAAGTATTTAAATAAATGCATCCCTTGGCTACTTGAGAAAACATGTGGAACAACACCACACACATTCAACTATCTTTATAGATACTAAGAGGACATGAAGGAAATCAATAAATAAGTAATACATGTAGCAATGTTATGTCTTTTTAAAAGTTACTTTTGATTTCTTTTAAGAGCTTTAAAACTTCTAATATTAAAGGTGTTTCATTTGATCTTCAAATGTACAAAAATGTCAAATGTCATTTGGTCCATTGGTGAAGTTGTTTGGTTGACATAGAGACCACTAGTGATCAGTTCTTGTTGAGTGTAGTGGCCCCTAATGCCCTGACATGGAGATTGAAACAATTAAGGTCAAAATTGTGGCCTAGGTAATTTTGATGGTATGGATGCCCCTTAATCATAGTTACTTAGTTAAAGACGATCATTTATTTAGATACATACGCTTACTCAAATTTGTAATTCATTATTATATTTCCCACGAAAAATAGGTAACAATATATTATATGTAAGTCAATTCCCAATATAATGCTTCGGCATTCAATTAAATAATGTACACAATCTTGCTAACTCTTCCAGCTAGTATCAATTGATTACATTTGTGGCGCACTATATATCTTGTTGGTTTGTTCGTACCATATTTCCAATTGATTCGGTGGGGCCCTCCAAATGGTGAAAATTATTCTCTCCATTCCATTATGTTTCTTTTTGTAAAAAAATTGTTATATAGTGTCAGGCCCATTAGTCATTGTCTGAAATTAAATCCCCATAAATCATCAATTTAAATTCAATGTTTTCTTTCTTGACACTCTGCACACTTCTAATTTGTGGCTCTCTTCAATGAAGGAAAACAATTTTTGAAACTCACACAGATAATTAGTATAAGAAACAAGATATCTATGTAGAAGAAGTAATAGCAGTGTTTAAGGATAATTTTGTTGAGTAAAATGCATGTTTGTAGGGAATGAAAATGATGTAATTTTAAATCATTATATAATTTCAAGACACTTCAATGCTTTTGGGTGAAAACAAAAATTCTCAAATAGTTGGATTGTGAATGCTCAAAATCTATGAAATTTTCCATTGCATATCATAAATAATAGAAATTAATATAGTCATAGAAAATACTTCTATGCAAATTTACCTTCTTTGATGGCGGGTTTTGAGGACCTTATGCAAATTCCTATTATGTATATGGGGTTTTCCTCTTTCCCAAGTCCCAACCATATATGGGCTGTGTAGAGATTTGTTTTATACCGAGTATAGATTTTTTTAAGCACGCCTTTGCATCTAGAAAGTAACTAGAAATATACCACTCACGAGGAAAGAAGTCTCAAAGTATCAAATTTGATTATAGGGGGAGAGAACTCATCCTTGTTCATTTAATCTTTTTTATGTTCTTGTGTGTATTGCTTTCTAATTTTTCTTGAAAACAGGATGTTCTTTTAGTGTGTTTTATCTAGTTTTTAACAAAATTTATTGTTGTGATGGTGACTAATTTAGGAAAACTTTGCACTAAATTAATAGCGTCGATTCATCCTCATATGTGCATTAAATTTTAATTGAAAATGTTATATACAAAAATTAATATAATTAAAATAAACAAAATTAAAATGAGATGGAAAGAACATTCCACTTATTTGAATTGAAACATAAAATATAACCTTCCTTCAATTTTTCTCTGTAATACTAAAATCAAAACATAAAATATAAGACTCCTCAAATTTTTATCTCATCCTCTTAATACTTAAATTGAAACATAAAATATAACAATCCATAAATTATTGTTTTTATTAGGTAAGGGAATTTTTTTGAAAGGGCCCATACATAAAACTGAAATAAAAGATATAACATTAAATTCTAAAAATGAAACTATAAAAAAAATGATCTACACCAATGTAATCTAAAATACAATTACAAATCCATTTCAAAATACAATTACAAATAATCAGTAAACACAACCAAAACTCAACATACAATTACATACCCTCCTTAATTATTTCTCGTGTATTTAATACCTAAATTAATAAATTACTTTAAAAATTCAAATACAACGATGATATCCTAAACAGATTAAAAAATATATAATTAATGTAAAACTAACTTTGAACATGTATATCTATAAAACATGCACATTTTATTTTAAAAACCAAGTGAGTCGTCATGGAAAAGTTGTGGCTTGCCTGAAAGAAATACAAAACATTCAAGTTATGACACGTACGTGAAACATAGAAAACACGTGATTATTTATTTCGAAAGTTTTTCTTTAAAGCAGCCCTCAAGTTGAAGTGATCAATGAACAATGAGAGCGCAGTCACGTTTCTGTTTTTAAATGTTATTTTCTGAAGATGAAAAGAATCATTATGCAAAAATAGGGATATAGATGGTTTAGGAAAAATTTAAAGACATTTTGATGTTGATAGTAGAATAATTGGAATCTCCACATTTTGCTATCGTCATTGAAATGTGCAATCGAACAAGATTGATTGGAAACTGTGGTTGCTGCCAGGTGAAGGAGGATAAAAGTGTAATGGTGAAGGAAGATGAAAGTGTAAATTGAAATGTGTATGGTAAAATGTAGCAAACTGTTGTGGTTGCTGCCCCGGAGGATGAAAGTGTAATTTGAAATGTGTATGGTAAAATGTAGCAAGTGAAAACCTGCCTTAAAATAAGAGTTACTAAAAAGTTTTTCACACTAAAAGGAAGCGAAAAGAATATATTATAGATTATGTGAAATTCCTTTGGAGGAGTGACGTCATAAATCTTGTCAAGAAAAAGGTAGTGGACAGTACATAGTTGACCATGTTTTTTTCCATTTGAGAACTTCATTGCAGCAAAACGAAACTGAAGCTAAGTTTCTGAGCTGTTTGGAGGAAAGGAAGTGTTTAATACCTGCAGCAAGCGGTTATTATAAATTTGCTTATATAAACTTCACAATAAACTAGTAGTTTCTGTAATAACAACACCATCTCAAAACTACCTTTGACATGAAATAAGTTTTTAAATAAGTATGCAATGAATCGGTAATTGTGTTACCTTAAACATATTTTCTTCGTCAGGTGAATTATGTTATTGATATGTTGTTGTGATATCAACACGAGTGTTAAGGGAATTTTATGCCATAAAGACCTCAATGCAAAGAGCCATACAAGGAAAATAAACATGTGTACAGTATTCACCTGAATGGAAAACCATAGCTAAAGAAGGAAGAGCAGTGGCCAGCACCTTTCGAAGGTGGTTTTGTGTCCTGCTGAGAATAGCAAATGTTAGATTATGTTTCAATATGGTTGTCTCAAGAAGTGAAAGTATGTATGCTAAATGCTTACAAAGGAAATGAGATATTTTTTTGGATGAAGGTGTTGGAGAAGTGTATACCAAAATAGGAACAACCTGCTGAAAAATATTGCAATCCTTAGAGTGTAATGTAAAGACGGCAATTGAATTTTTCAAGTGTGATATGTTGAATAGTGTTGCAATCAATCTTTCAAATTGGAGAAAACAAAGTTTTGCACACATATATATAAATTTCTTAAATGTCAGCATGGAGCCTCGACTCCGACTGATTACACAGTTAAATGGAGTTTAATGGAATGTCAAAGTGATTACAAAAGAATGGAGCTGAGTCCAAAGGAATATGTAATGAAAAAATTGCCCCGCTAGCCAACCCAGTTGTTTGAGAAAAACATCATTTCTATACAATATGTTCAGTAAACAATATGTTCAGAATTTACAATATGTACAAGAATATACAATATTATTATTTCATATACATTTTGATTATTTTTTTTAGTAAAACCTTTATGATAATTAATGGCAATTTTTACTTTTTATACTATTTTCTAATGAAAATTTATTCTTGTGTTCTGATTTATTATTTTTTAAACACTTTTATTGTATATTATTTGAATTTTTTATTTTTATAAAGAGGTAGTTTTAATTTATTTTATTTAGATTTATAATTTTTAATATAAGAATCATGTTGGAGGCGTTACCCCTATGGGAAAAGGCTTTGCGGACATTCATGGGACTGTGTCAAATTTGACGACCTAAATGACGGTTTAGCTATTTTTAAGAATTTAATTTTTTTTAGTGGTTATTTTTGCAAATTTGATATTTTTAACAAATTTTTTTTAGTGGTTATTTTTGTAGATTTGATATTTTTAACAATTTTGCTTACAACTTTATTTTTTATAGTGGTTATTTTTTCAGATTCGATATTTTTAACAATTTTACCTTTTTTTTTGCAGATTTGCTATTTTTAACTATCCCTCTAAAACAAATAAGATATATTACTCGCTCGATCTTATTTCATAAACAACATCCCGCATCAAAATCTGGTGGTTTTGAGAGGCTTCTACATTGCCAGCGACGACACAGAAGGATGCTAGAGATTTTTGGTTTATGATTACATGGCTAATGGTAGCCTCGATGAACATATTTTTTTGGGGGGATTCAGAACAAGGCTCCTTTGACGTGGGAGCAGCGAAAGAACTTCGTTGTCAACACTGCCAAAGGAATGTGTTATTTGCATTTCGGCGTGCCACCCGCGATCTATCACGGAGACATCAAAGCCACCAACATTCTATTGGACGATCAAAAGAAAACCTGCATTACGGATTTCAGACTGGTAAGGATCAGCACGGAAGGGAAATCCCACCTCACGACATGAATAGTCGGCACACACGACTATTTGGCCCCGGAATATGCTCTATACGGCCAACTCACAAATCGAAGCGATGTCTACAGTCTTAGCATCGTGCTGTTAGAGATAATGAGTGGTAGAAGAGCTCTGGATACTTCCATGGAACTTCCTCAGATTATCTCATCACAAATTGGGCGTGGAGGCTTGTATGATAGGGCAAAACCCTAGAAGTCGTAGACACAAGAATCTACGAGATTGGGTTTCAGAGCACAATGGAAAGATTCATTTTGGCGGGTATTCAGTGTGCACACATAATGGTGGCATTCAGACCGAATATTGCAGAGGCATTGAAAATGTTGGAAGGAGAGGCTGAAATTCCCCGAATTCCAGAAAGGCCTATGCCTCTCTCCAGTCAAGGATCTGTCACCTACGATTATAGTTCCTTCCTGTTGAATTCTTAAAATTCTCAACCCACTAATTTAACCGTGACGATCGAGTTAAGGTAAAAAGAATGCAATTCATGGTTACTTTCCTTGTGATCTTTTAAATCTTATCCTTCATTCTGCATGATTTTAATCAAAGTCATCTACTTAGTTTTCTCTCTGGATTTGTATATCTATTTATTCCATTCCTCTCACGCTGAGATATTTTTATGTTTCTAAATTGGGGATGATTCAAAATATAAATTAAATAAAAATTTTATAATTAAAGTAACTTTATTCCCAATAAACGTGTAATTACAATAATTCATTAAATACTATATTTTTTAGTTTTCAAAACTGATTTAAAAACACGTCCAGCACAAATCTCAATCTCCCATGGTCGTTGTCACCATTTGTCCGCGATATGAGTTGTAATTGCACAAAAATAATATATACTAATTTCCACGTCAGCATGGCAATGTTAATTTGAATTAGTGTGGACACATCACCTTAAGTAATTATTAAGAAGTGATGTTTATTACGTCGAAGGTGTGTCTATATAAAATGCATCCTCCTGGCTCTGATAGATTGGGTGAAATCAGTGGCATAGATTGTTAGGTCGTGCATGCATTGAAATCTAAATGGTGGGAAGTGCTCCACGTCAAGGCGATGGCGGCATGACTTCTGTCAGGTCTGATCCAATGATGGAAACAAAACAAAACAAAACAACAACACACAATAGTTTTCTATTAGAGACACTTGAACTCGCTTTAGATATAGATGCAAACCCAAATCAATAAATTTGTACATAGTAAGATGACGAGATATTAGGTATACAGATTTATTTGCATGTGCAAGTCTGATTTAGCCCTTAATAATGTTGATTTTAGGTCGGGACATTCATGGGACTGTGTCAAATTTGACGGCCTAAATGATGGTTTAGCTATTTTTAACAATTTTATTGTTTTAGTGGTTATTTTTGCAGATTTGATATTTTTAACAAAATTTTTTTTAGTGGTTATTTTTGTAGATTTGATATTTTTAACAAATTTTCTTACAAATTTATTTTAATAGTGGTTATTTTTGCAGATTCAATATTTTTAACAATTTTACTTTTTTTTACGGATTTGTTATTTTTAACTATCCCTCTAAAACAAATAAGAAATATTGTTCGCTCGATCTTATTTCATAAACAACATCCTGCATCTAAATTTGGTGGTTTTGAGAGGTTTCTACGTTGCCAACGATGACATAGAAGGACACCATAGATTTCTGGTTTATGATTACATGGCTAATGGCAGCCTTGATGAACATATTTTTCTGGGGGGATTCAGAACAAGGCTCCTTTGACGTGGGAGTAGTGAAAGAACATCATCGTCGGCACTGCCAAAGGACTGTGTTATCTGCATTTCGGCGTGCAGCCCACGATCTATCATAGAGACATCAAAGCCACCAACATTTTGCTGGACGATCAAAAGAACACCTGTGTTACGGATTATGACTGGAAAGGATCAACACAGAAGGGAAATCCCACCTCACGACGCGAATAGTTGGCACAAACAACTATTTGGCCCTGGAATATGCTTTATACGACCAACTCACATATCAGAGCGATGTCTACAACTTTGGCGTTGTGTTGTTAGAGATAATGAGTGGCAGAAAAACTCTGGATACTTTTGTGGATCTTCCTCGGATTATCTCATCATAGATAGGGAGTGGAGGGTTGTATGATAGGGAAAAACCCTAGAATTTGTAGACACGAGAATCCACGAGATTGGGTTTTAGAGCACAATGGAAGGATTCATTTTGGAGGGTATTCTGTGTGCGCACGTAATGGTGGCATTCAGACCGAGTATTGCAGAGGCATGAAAAATGTTGGAAGGAGAGGCTGAAATTCCCTGAATTTTAGATAGGCATGTGCCTCTCTCTAGTCAAGGATTTTTCACCTACGATTATAGTTCCTTCCTTTCGAATTCTCAAAATTCTCAACCCACTAATTTAACTAGGACGATCGAGTTGAGGTAAATAGACTGCAATTCACGGTTACTTTCCTTATGATCTTTTAAATATTATCCTTTGTTCTGCATGATTTTAATCACATTCATCTACTTAGTTTTCTCTCTAGATTTATATATCTGTTTATTCCTTTACTCCCACACTGGAATATTTTTATGTTTCTAAATTGGGGATGATTCAAAATATAAATTAAATTAATGTTTTCTAATTAAACTAACACCCTTCCCAATAAACGTGTAATTACAATAATACATTAAATACTATATTTTTTAGTTTTCAAAACTTATTTTAAAACACGGTTGACACAAATCTCAATCTCCCATGGTCCTTGTCATCATTTGTCCACGATATGAGTTGTAATTGCACAAAAAATAATGTATACTAATTACCACATCAGCACATGAATGTTAGTCTTAATTACTGTGCACAAATCACCTTAAGTAATTATTAAGAAGTGATGTTTATTACGTTGAAGGTGTTTCTATATAAAATACATCCTCTTAGCTCTGACAGATTGGGTGAAATGAGTGGCGCAAATTGTTAGGTCGTGCATGCATTGAAATCTAAATGGTGGGAAGTGCTCCATGTCAAGGCTGTGTCGGCATGACTTCTGTCAGGTCTGATCCAACCGAAACATTGTTTAGTATACTCCCAGCCTGTGCTTATGATCTGACGGTGGAAACAAAACAACAAAAACACACAATAGTTTCCTATCAGAGACACTTGAACTCACTTCAGATACAGATACAGACCCAGATCAATCAATTTGTACATAGTAAGATGTTGACATATTAGTTAAAAAGATTTATCTGCGTGTGCAAGTCTGATTTAGTCCTTAATAGTTTCGATTTTAGGTCAACTACTAATGAGAGTGTGAGGAGGAAATAATGGAGACAAAATAGAGACTATATATCTCTTATTCATCTTATAAATATCAGAAGTACTATACATATTTATAGGACCGTGTATGAACAATACTCCTCGGAATGGATAGAGTTGTTGCTAACAACAGGAGTGAATAATGGAATAGATAAATACAACTGGCCTAACAAAGAAATATTATGTAGAATATGCTAACATTCCCCCCTTATTACATTATTCTTGCAAATGAGACCCCTAAAAAGTTCAAATTTCACTTTTCCAAGAGATTTTGTGAGAATATCAACTACTTGTGCTTCTATAGGACAATACTGGAGCTGAATGTTATGGTTCAAGATGTGCTCCCGAATGAAATGAAAATCTATCTCAATATGCTTTGTTCGTTCATGAAAAAATGGATTCTGCATGAGCTTCAACACACTATGATTGTCGTAATAGAGAATAGGTGACTGTTTTTCAGGAATTCCCAGGTCATCTAAAATGTGACATAACCATATCACTTCGCACACAACTCCTCGTGCGGCGTGATATTCTACCTCTGTGGATGAGATAGAAATAATATTCTACTTCTTTCTTATCCACAAGATAGGTCCAAATCCAAGATGAAAAATGTATCCTGTAGTTGAATTCCTATCATCAATAGATCCGGCATGGTTCGTGTCGATGTATCCCTGTAAGAAGAATTGATCATTCTTCTTATATTCTAGACCATAATCAGTTGTTCCTTAGACATATCTCAAAACATGCTTTGCTTCAGTCTAGTGACATTTATTCGGCTCCTGCATGAACCTGGAAAGATAGATGACAACATATCACAGATCTGGTCTGGTATATGTCAAATAGATGAGCCCTCCAATAAATTTCTTGTAAAGAATAGTATTTACTTAAGGTGAGTCCTGAAATATTTAAAGTTGTAAGCCTTTATCCATAGGAGCGGATATAGCTTTACAGTCTGAAATTCTTTATTTTTCTAGGAGTGTTTTGGCGTAATTTATCTGGGAGATGAAAATGTGATTCTCCTTTTTCAATATTTCCAAGCCAAGACAGTAATGTAGTAGCCTCGAATCTATCATGTCGAAGGTTATTTTGAGACCATTCTTTACAATATCAACCTGATCTTCTGAACTGCCTGTGATCACAAGATCATCTACATACACAACAAGAATGACAATTTATTTTCCTACCTTCTTTATATAAAAATTTGAATTTGAGGGGCTACGAGCGAACCCATGCTGCAAAAGGTGATCGTTGATCTTTATATACCATGCCCTTGGAGCTTGTTTCAGTCCATAAAGTGATTTGATGAGATGGCATAACTTCTTAGGATGCTCTTCATCAACAAATCCTTACGGTTGGATAATGTACACTTCTTCTTTCTGATCACCATTTAGGAAAGCACTCTTGACGTCCATTTGATAAAGTCTCCATCCTTTCTATGCTACCATTGCACAAACAACTCTGATGGTCTTGATCTTTGTAGTGGGTGCAAAGGTTTCTTCATAGTCAATTCCCTCTTTCTGAGCATATCCTTTTTCTACAAGTCATGCTTTTTGTTTGTTGATGGATCCATTGCCTTATATTTTGTCTTGAAAACCCATTTACAACCTATAGGTTTCTTTCATGTAGGCAGATCGAAAAGTTCCCATGTCTAATTTTTCTTGAGTGAGTCAATTTCTATATCAATGGCTTCCTTCCACTAAGGTTGACTGAGTGCTTCATGAACATTATCAGGCTTGGATCTATCAATTAGTGAACTCATGAGTGCAAAGTTTACCTTATTTCTTGTTTGACTCTAAATGATGTATCTGGGAGTTGTTGCAAATGTGAGTCCTTGATGGTGCTTTGTATCCACTTTAGATGAGAACTCGGATGCTTTTCAGAAGAATTGTGTCATTGTTGTGTGGATTGATGTAGAGTCACATTCTCCAGTTCTCCAAGGTCAACAAATAGCTCTCCTAGCAACACATCACTTCTCTAAGTAGTCTCCTCTGGATGATCATCTGATTCAAATACTAGTCAGTGAGAGGCGGTTGGTAATGGTTCTATAGTTGTTACTACTAAGTCGAAGGATGACTCATCACAAACCACGTCTCGACTCTTGTATATTTTATTTGTCTCAGGATCCATGAGACGGTAAGCCTTTTAGGTAGTGATGTAGCTAAGTAGGATGCACGAGAGTGTCTTTGGCTCAACCTTCTTTCTCTTCTAAGTTGGGACTTGCATATATGTTGTGCAACCAAATACTCGTAAATGAGAAATTGATGGCTTTCTACCACTCCATACCTCTTCTGGCATTTTATTTTGTAGAATATTTTTTGGTTCCCTGTTGAGAAGATACATATTTTTCTATACTGCTTCAACCCAATAGTGTTTCTGTAGCTTTGTTATTGTTAGCATGCAACGAGCCATCTCCATCACTATGTAATTGCGACGTTCAACAATGCCATTTTGCTTGGGTGTGTAGGGAGCAGTCAGGTTCTACTTAACAACTTGTTGGTTCAGGAAGGCCAAGAACTTCTTTGATGTGAATCCCCCCCTCCATCTGAGTGAAGTAGAAGAAGTGGTTGTCCAGTCTCTTTCACAACATGATGATAGAAATTATGGAAATGTTGAAGAGCCTCACCTTTCTTCTTCAGGAAAAACACCCACATCTTGCGAGAGTGGTCATCCATGAATAGTTGGAAGTATTTGTATCCTTAAAATGAAGCATGCAGCGGGCTGTTCAGATTGGTATGAACTAGCTCCAGACGCTTCTTGGCATGGAAGGTGCTCACCTAAAAAGGATCCCTGTGTTGTTTTCTTGCAAGACAACCGGGGTAAATAGGCAAGGAATTGGACATTTTTGGTAGTCCATGGACCATTGCTTTTGAACTCATCTAATGCAATGAACTAACCAAGAAGTGACCATATCTAAAATGCCAGAGGGTTGTAGATTCTATCGTTGAGGCAAATAAAGCTACTACAGAAGATGAAACAATATCTAAAGCAAATAACTTATCTTTTAGAAATTATCTAGCAATAACCATACCTTTTCTAGAGATTAAACAAGATTTAATGCCATTTTGGACAAGAAATTCTACCTTTAGGTGATGATTCAGGAGTTGAGCTACTGACAAGAGATTGCTGGTCAAACCAGGAACATATAGTACCTTTGTAAGTGTACATTTTTGTGGTCCCAGAGGAATGGTGACATTTCCTATTCCTTCTGCAACATACTCTTCATCATCTACTATCCAAACCCGGTCTCCAATGGGTTGTTCGTTCAGTGAATCAAACAGTTTCTTGTCACCTGACATATGCTTACTTGCACTGGAGTCTATCAACCATAATTTCTTTGTGGGCTGTGAAGTTTGAGAGATGAGGACAAGGTTCTTACCATAGTTGGCTCCTTCTGATGTATCCTCATTAGAGTCATCATATTGTTGGGCTGCAATATGTCCCTTCTACTTTCTCTAGCGGGGACATCATTTGGACTTTAGACAGAGGCGCCAAAGTGGACGTAAACATGACTAATGTTGGTGTGGAGATGAATGTTGATGAGTTTGTGGATGTAAGGAGAGTGTCTAGGGGATGGATGTAATGGTTGATGAAGAAGGCAAATTTGTGGATGAAGTTGGATTCTTATCACCAACGTGTATAGTGTTTATGGTGTGGGTATTGGAAGTTTGTGATATAGAAGTAGTGGCAGTCTAACTTATCGATGTGGGTGTATGATTTGGAAATGGTTGTTTAAAAATATCTAATGGTTGATTGGGTGAAGCATTTGGGTTATCTACTTGAAGATCTCCTTGATCAATGAGTCTTTGGACCAAATATTTGAAATTTCGACATCTCTCTAGGTCATGTCCTCAGACTTGATGATATTTACAGTAATGGTCCTCACGATACCACATAGGTATTGGTCTAGATTCGTCATCTAATCGGATAGGTGGTAGTGTGATCAAATGTGTTGTTATTAATTTGTCAAAGATGGTGCTATATGATTGTCCCAGAGGAGTATAAGTGGGCATTGGTCGTGTGAATCGTTGTTGGGCTACTGTAGTAGATGTAGATGTAGGAGATGATTTGACAATGAAAACGTTGGCAATTGACTTTGACTTATCATTTGTTGTGGATTGTTTGAAAAATTCTGTTTTGGTCTTATTTGACTTTAATTTTGAATGCCCTTGTTCGAGGGCCTATGTCTCAAGCTTGCGAGCCATGGTGAAAGCTTCATCAAAAGTGTAAAATGATTGAATTTGTAAAGTCGATGAAATATGCTTTGCACAAGAGCATGCGAAGAACTCAATTAGGTCGGTTTGAGGAAGAGGAGAAGATAATTGGTTTATAATATTGCGCCATCGTGTGATGAAATCCATGATCTTCAAATTGGCGGATGGTATATAGATCGTTGATGGTTACCTTACGCATAATATTAATTGAGAAATGCTCGAGAAATAATTGTGCAAGATGAGAGAAAGAAAATATGGAGTATTAGGGAATATTATTATACCAATCTAAGGTAGGGTCAACCAAATACATGGGGAATGTACGGAGCATCAAATCTTGGTCATGTGCGATAAGATAACACACATGTTTGAATGCTTGGAGATGTTGTTGAGGGTCCTCTTTATTGTTAAATTTGGAAGACTTTGGCAATTCCCAATGTGGAGGATATGGTTTCATTGGCACAAATGGATGAATGGGTTCATTACATATTTGTTCGTAATCCAATGTAACTTTGGACCCTAACGTAGCAGCCTCTAGGTTGGCTAACCGACTTATTAATATTTGCATGGGATCATTAGGAATCATCTGTTGAGAAATTAAAGGCGGTTATTGAACTTGTGGATGCGTGGGTGTTTGAGGAATTTGATATGGGTGAGTTTAAATTATGGGTTGTGGTTGAGGCAGAGGTTGATAAAATGTGTGTTGGTGAGAAATAGGAGCATAGTACGATTGTTGGGATTGTGCAGGTTGTTGTGGTAACTTTTGAGTGGGGATATGGGCATAAATAGGTTGATAGATTGGAGGGGACACTGAATATTGTAAAGGGAACATCGAATGAAGTTGAGAAATAATGGCATAGAATTGTGATGTGAAAGGAATTTTCTGTTCGGATAAAGGATATGATACATGGGGAGGTTGGATACGAGTACTAGTGATAGTTGCGGTCGCAATGGTGATGGGGACGATAGTTGCAGTGGTTGTGTCTATTTGGGGAAGATTAGGTGAAATGGATGTGACTATCTGAGTATTCTGGTGGGCGGGGGGATTGATAGAGGATGAAGCAAAATCACGTATGGTTGTGGATGGAATGATTTTAGAAATAGTATTGTAAGGGTAAACTTGCTGAAGCGAAGGGCCGTCTAGAGGAATATGTATGTATATTTTTAGAAGATAGTCTTAGAGAGCTATAGGGTTGGCGTCAAGAATATGTTGGAATTCTGGATCACCCAGAGGGAAGACAAGAGTATCACCAGGTTCTGATATGGCAGAAGATGGAGTGACTGGCCTAGATGGGATGGGATGATGGTCTGATACCGAAGTATGACCGAAAGATATTGGATGAGGTATATTGGTGAGAGAATGGGTGCCTGTGAGGGAGATAGGGAGAGGCATGAATGATGAAGTTGTTGAGGTGGTAATTGGATGGGATAAAGCACTATGTGAAACAGAGGTGTGTTCCATCTTCTTAGCAGTGGATCGAGTAATTACGGGTATAAAAAGGAAATTATTGTTATATTAACAAACAAGTGAGGAATTTTTTTTTTGATTTTACTTTTTGATTAAAAAATGCATGTGTGAAAAAAATAAAATAGCTAGAAGAGGACCTAGAAGAAGGTAAACTACGTTTGGTTTCAGGTAAGTTATGGCTGGGAAATGTCTGAAACGGTTTCCTTTTGGGTGATCAAATCCCAATCAATGAACTAGGTGAAAGGAATGTTTCGGTGTGTTGATTAATATGTGAGGTGCTAGGCAGTGTGTGGTAAAATGTGTGATGCAAAGAGTTAAATCCCTAATTAAGCTATATGAGCAACCAGGATGCACGGGGTTCGTTTTAGACCAAATTTGAAATATGAAGTTTGACGCAAACAATTACCCAAAAAATGACATTACCTTGTAGAAAATAAGAATAGAGGGAAAACTGAAGAATACATGTATATCGCTTTTCCTTTTTATCTAACAAGTTTAGGCAAACAAGGAGTATGCTTCAAACAATCAAGCAACAAGTTGCAAAGCGAGAAAATGGCAAGAAATGCTAAAGAAGCTCTGGAGAACGCTTTCCCCCGTTATAGGATCGTACTTGATAATGTGGTATTTGAAACCAATGATTAGTGGCCGGGAATGTCTGGGGTACCCTAGAATTGTACTATGCATAAGTACAAGAAGAGTTTGGTGAAAGAGTGCTTAGGCATATTTTTGTTTCAATGGTTATCTTTGGCAGCGTAATGTTGTGGTTGCAACGTTGTGGAATTCACCTACAAATGTAGAGAATACAATTAGTGGACATGGTCGAAAAAATAAGAATGACAATTTCAAAGTTCAGACATTGTGTAGGTGTTAACAACAAAGTTTAATTACAGAAATAATAACAAAAATAATTATTCAAATGAACTAATAATAACACAAATATAAAAGGAAAATAACAAAACAATTATCCTAGAATAATTATCTTACCGTATGAATGTTAATTAACTAATTAATTAATAACAAAATAATTAGCCTCATATAAGTATCGTAGGAATTCTAGTTAACAAATCGTAACAAATTAACTAATAACAACAATTACACTACGAATTCTAAAAAAATCGTAACTAACAAATATCCTATGAAATTCTAATGAACAAATTGTAATTAATTAAGCAACAATAAAAAAAATTAGCCTAATTAAAGCCTAACTAAGCCACTAATATCAAAATAATTATCCTAATAAGAGATGTGGATGTGATTTGTTGAAAATATGATGTTTTGATATTAGACGTATGTGTCGAAAAATCAGGCCTTATTATGTGTGGTGGTCGAGCTATGTGGAGTTCACATGGGCCGATGCATGTCAAAGGGAGATTTGAAAGGAAGCGTACTGTGGGACGAAGTGTCGATAGGCTTGAGATGGTTGGTAAGGGAGGTGGTTGAGAGATACCATGTGAAGGTCTGTGATGGTGTGGGAGCTTTTACAGGGACAACCCACAACTTGTGTCGAATTTTGAAACCGAGATGGAAACAATTGGATGTCTCAAATGTCGGAATCTTGTAAGTCTATGTGGATATTTACTTACTTCTATTTGGAAAATGGTGGTGGATATTATTGCCCACAAATCTTTATTCTGTAACCAAGGCCCGGTGTTGAAAATACTTATCACGGGGGTATGGATGATGTAGGACGTGTTTGCATCATTGGGCCAAAGAAGGGGGAGTCAACATGATGAGCTAAGTTTAGAGGAAAACATGAACTCGCAGAGGAGTTGTCGGAGCTCACAGAAGAGCTGGGTAGGTATAGATTGTAGAGGATGTGTATGGAAGTGTCCGAGATGTGGGATGGAACAACTTGGTGTGAGGTGAAGGAAGTGGTGGGAGTTGGGAATGATTGAGAAGGAAGAATGATGGGTGTAGGATTGTAGTTCGACAGAGGTGGAGAATATGGGAGTGTGGGCAAAGGGAGAAGGATGAGATCTATGAGAATGGGAATGAAGTTGGATGTGGGGTAGGAGCTCAAGAAGGTGCGAATTGAGGGCTCGGGAGAAAGGAGAGAGCTTGGAAGGATAGATACGATGGTAAAGGGGGGAGTGTGGACAAGAATTGTCAACGGGGAGTGGTGTTTGTTGATGGGGATGGATCAAGTTGGGTCTTAATGGTGATGAACCTAATAGGTAATGGAATGGAGTCAGCTACGTGGCAAGGTGGGAGGTAGATTTGTTGGCGGTTTAGTTAGATGGGGCTTAATGTGGGTATAGTGGAGAACTCGATGTGTGGGGATGGTAGCTCATTGAGGGACAGATGTGGGAAGGTGTGGAGAAAGTGGCCGAGTGGCTGTATGTGTTAATGGAAGGGTAGAGACGTTGGCTCAAGGGAGAGGGATTGAGTAGTGTGAGGACGTACAGCCGAGTGGCTTAGTCCAAATTGGGTCTACGTCTAGGTGAGGGATTTACGTGAAGCCAAGTGGCTCAGGTAGAGATTATAGGAACTCGATGAGGGAGTTGAGTTGAGATGTGGTTGAGTGGGAGATGGTTTATTGGGATGTGAGATTGGCAGGTGAGAGAGTGGGGAGAGAAATGAGTTAGGTGGAGATTTGGTTAGGAAATCGGATTGAGGAAGCGAAGGTGCAAAGGAGATGGAATTAGATTATGGAGTGAGGAGTGGCCGAGGAGAGGAAAAAAGATGGGTATGATGAAGTGCAGGATTAGTGATATAGTTTGGCGTTGGTAGAGGTCAAAGGGAGCTATGTGGAGTGAGAAGTAAGCAACTCGGTGTGGGCATGGATGGCAGATTTGGATGTGGGTAATATCTCGGCCGAGTTGGCCGAGATGAGAGAAAATAGGGGATAGATAAGGGGGATAATGTAGGATAATAATGAATAATAAAAATTATTTGTTGTTTTTTTTGTTTTATATTTTAATAATAATAACAATAAAAACTTGTACCCATCATGAGTAACTGGATAACAAATCAGTTGCAAACAAGAAAATCACATACCTTGCGAAGGATATAAACTAAGCAATGCAAGTGACATACCGAATTGATGGAGACCACACTAACAACCTACAAACAAGTCAGTCAAAAAATGAAATATTCGCAAGATATATCTAAATGAGTCGACAACTATGAAAAACAGATAATTTTGATACCTCACGAAACCTTTTAAAAAAAAAAGTAAAGTAACAAAAAAAGACCAAATCTAGGGTCGCTCCCACCAGGCATGCCAAATGCTGATCGGGTTTACTTGGCTTCCTGTGCATATTAGTGTACGAGAAATCAACAAACAAAAAACAACATCGAAAATGCAAGGGCTTAGTACCTTGGAGATGGTAAGTGAATGATATAGGCACAAAGTCGATGGTGAACTCCTCGCTGTGATCTCAAAAAACCTGTAGCTTACAGACACTAGAGAAATATTGTTTAGAGATTTTATGCGGGGGCTTCCTGACAAAGTAGATATGAGAATCATTAACTTCCTCGGTGGTTGTCAACCCCCGTGCGATAAAGAATAATGATAAAATAGAAGACAAATAGATAACATGCAAGTTGATGATCAAAGGAACTTGACGATGATGGTGTGTAGATGGTGTTACTGATCTGATTCAAACACAACGTGAACCACACTACGTGAACCAAAAAATCATGAGAAAATTATTGTGGGGATTACAATGTCGTTATAAGGACATCATGACGATATTATGATAAACAAGAAGCTTAAAATTCAAAACAACATTTTCCCAAATTTTCCAACTTGTTCTTCTGAGGGGGGGAAGGTCCATATTTATAGCCTAAGGGTGAGGTTAGACTATGGGTTATTAGGTAATCGGGGTTGGGTAAAGTAACCCTGATTAAAAGAGGTGATGTGATTAAGTGGGGCTCAGAATTTGACTTATGAGATTAAAAAGATAAGGATGTGAAATGGAGTGGGGAGTATGATTGATATAGCTAGGTGAAATAATAGATTCCATTTTTGAAATTAAGGAGTGGGATGTCAGATGGGCGTATTATTGCCCATGAATTGAATAATTGTGAGAGAGGCCAAAAAATTCAATTATTAAATGGGTTTATATGGAGCCCATTTTATAATTAATTAAATTTGGGTGAGTAAATGGATGGGATTTATTTAAATTTAAGAAAAAGAAAAGTGAGAGTGATATTTTAATGGACATGAGATGACATAGGGGAATTATACCAAAAATTGGTGTCTACACCTTCCTGATAGAGGCGTTTCTGCTTGAGAAATCTGCTAGATTTGTACATCTAGAGCTAACATTCTTTGAGATGGCAACTTCCAGTTTTCTAATTACCTCTTACACATTTAAAGAGACATCCCTAAAAAGGTGAAGATGGGACTGCAGAGCCATAAAAGGAGCATGAGACTACAGAGCCAAATGGAGTCGAGAGAATGTCCTTTTCTTAGAATAGGCCAGGATTTGAGGACACTTTTAATGGTAGCCCCTGGAACCCAAGCCAGATACAATTTCAGACACAACCACATCCAACACTGAGAGGAGAAAGAGAAGTGAAGAAACAAATGATCAATATCCTCCTCATTTTCACATATCAGACATTGGGAAGGCCCTTGATATCCCCATTTTATCCTTCTAACATGAGTGAGAATGTTTCCTTTATATATGATCCAACAAAAGGCTCCAACTTTGGGGAGAAGGTTTATGTCCCAACATCTGGACCAATAAATGATGCCCCTACCTTCCTGATGTAGAAGAAACACATAACCCACTTTAGCTGTGTACTGCCCTGACTTATTCCCCAACCAAAGGACCTGATCATCTTTATCTGTAAAACTAACTTTCCACTTGCTAAGGATGCTTGTGAGAAGAGCCTTAGGAACTTGAGGGACTTCTAAGGTTTCCACTTCCTTTCAAGTGAGAGAGGGGGGACCATCTGAACATTGAAACCCATAATCAACTACCAAATCACCCCAAATAGTCTTCGTGGCTTCTTTGATTAACTCCAGGCCAGGGGTCTCCTGAAGGGTAGGGTGGCCAATCCAGGAATCCTCCTAGAACTTGGCTGAGGCATCATTACCAATTTTCCATGAAGTGAGGGAAGAGAATATGCGCCTGCAGGAACAAATGAAATTCCACATATGTGACCCTTTTGGAAGATCCTAAATCGTGATGATGCTCTCAAGTTTTCTATTGGAAATATATTTGCAAATCAGGTTGGAATTGAGAAGACTAGAGGGGTTAGATATTATATTCTAGATATTCTTGGCTCCTAACGCAATGTTTTGAAGGCCCAAGTCCAAAATTCCGGCACCCCCAAAGCATTCGGTAGCTTGACATCTTCCCACTTAATAAGGTGAAATTTTCTGTCATCACTTGTCCCTTTCCATAAGAAATATTTGAGCATTTTATCAATATTTAGAAGGATCATTTTAAGTATTTTCAAGACAGAGAGCATATAGATTGGAAGAACAAAAAACACATAATTGATTAATTGAATTCTGCATACAAACGTAAGCCATTTGCCTTTCCATGAAGACAACTTGTGGGAAAAGGAGGACAAAAGATCTTTCCATAGAGAATCCCACCCCACTCTTGAAAAAAGAGGAATGCTGAGATATTTTTGTGGGAGAGAACCCGCAGAGAAACCCATGATACGCTTGATCCGCCTTTAAAGTCTGGGTGAAGTATTAAAAAATAAAATCAAGGACTTAGGAATACTGATCACCTGACCTGCAACTTGGGAATATGTATCTAGGATGCTTCCAAAATCTCTAGCCTCCACCACAAAATCTTCTTTGAACAAGAAGGTGTCATCAAAAAACTGCTGATGAGAGAGAGGAGCAATGCCATCAGCTATTGAAAGTCCCTTTAGGCATTTCTCTCTTATGGTGTTGGACAAAGCTCTACTCAATGTGTCTATGAAGAGGATGAAAAAATAAGAGGACAAAGGGTCCCCTTGATGGATCCCTCTATTTTTGACAAAATGACCACCCGCCGAACCATTGACCAAAACAAAAAAACATGGAGACGAGATATAGTTGAAAATCCAATTACATAAGGCATAGTTGAAACCCAAATTTATCATTACTTGGATAAGGAAGTGCCAGTTTAGTTTGTCGCAGGACTTGCTGAAATCCAACTTGAGTAACATCCCTAGATGGTGGCTTGAAGAAAGAGATTGCATTAGCTCGTGGAATAAAATGACACCATCAAAGATTGAGCGCACAAGGAGAAATCCCATATGTTCTTGAGAAATGAGAGATGCCAAGAGAGGACTAAGCCGAAGGGAAATTTCCTTGGAAATGATTTTATAAGTTGTGTTACAAAGGGAGATGGGACAAAAATCCTCCAAATCTCCAGCTGGTGATTTCTTATGGAACATAGAGATGAAAGTATGATTAAAAACCCCTAAGATATTCCCTGTCTCCCTAGACTCCTCTACTACTACCTAGACATCTTGACAAACAATTTCCCGAAAAAATTAGAAGAAGGATATTGGAAAACCATCAGGTCTAGGGACCTTATCCCATTCCATAGAAAAAAATACTGACTTGATTTCTTCCAAAGAAAAAGGAGCCAGAAGACGATTATTCCAAGATACATCAACTAGTTCAGGCACAAATGATAACAAAGAATTTTGTGCATTTCGATGAAAGAACGTGTAACATGCTAACATATCAGAGAAGAAAGAGACTGAGGCTTCCTTAATGTGATTATGATTTGTCACCCAATCCCCATTGGGAAGTTTTATCTTGGAAATATGGCTGGAATTTCTTCTAGCCTTCAAAGAGGAATGGAAGAATTTTGTGTTCTGGTCATGTACGATGGAAAAGTGACAAGCGAGCATGGGAATCTAAAAGTAACTCTTCCTCACACCTGACCTCCTGAGGTCGTACCGAGACAACCAGTGGGGATGGATTATATGTGGGGTATAGGAAAACTAATTAGGCAATCTTATGTCTTCGACACGCAGTAATGAAATCTACAAATCTAAGGCAAAGAAGGCCCTCCTAACTTGAATTGGTGTGATAGATCGGTTGGCGAGGATATATAGTGGATTCTACGGTTGATTCTCTGGTCTAGTCCATAAATCTTTAGCTTTGTTATCTGTTATGTCTAACAAAGATAACTGTGCGATGATGATAGGTAGAAGTGGAGTGGATCTGAATACTAATGTGCGTAAACCAATATCAATGTCAGATTGCCTCGTGGGTCTGTTGGGTTGTGGGATTTGTGGATCACAACCATAGATTCGTGGTTGTTGTGGGCCTTCAATGGTCATATGTGGAATCAATCCCTAATCCCTAATATCCAGTAGTCATATGCCTTTTCGGCCTCTATATTTAGAACTGCAAGTTGTGAAATCTTCTCAGAGTACCTTATAGGCGTTCTGGTAACTTGAATTCTTAAGCTAGTGTCTATGTCAGTGAGAATGTCTCCTGCGTCTGGCTGTGGGACCAAAGGGTCACAACAGAACATTTTCTCTCTTTCAAGCCCTTCTACAGTCATGTGGATATTTATCTATGGTAATCTGTAGTTTGGTTGGTTTGACCAAAACGTATGCACTTTGTCATCTTCTATGTTTAACCCTCTTAACTGTGAGCTGATTTGTTGTAAGCCTACTGTTGTTCGGAAGACTTGGATTCTAAGATTTTGATCTATATCAGTTATTACTGTAATGAGATTGGGTTGAGGCACTATTGGCTCGAACACGTATTCTCTGGGCTCCCTAGGTCTCGTGATTGTCATGCAAAAGGAAATGATATAAATCTAATTGCAGAAAAGTAAAATTAACTATGTAAAGTATATTTACAACATATATAACCCTCTCTATTTTTATGTTTTTGATGACCTATTTGAAGGAATTTTGAAAGAACAATTATTTAATATATCTAGAAATTGAAAACTAATATAATAACGAAATTAAAACAAACAAAGCAGTTGAAAATAGCTACTTGTCTGTGCAATTGTGAATTTATTCTAAATAACCAGATAACTGATCTAATCTATTTGAAAGACTCTCGATCCTACCTCAGAAGTGAGGAGTGAATCATAGTTTCTCAGAAACTATCAATCCCCACAGCTTCCCTGGCAATATCGAAAGTAAAATTAACTGAAATGAAATGAATGACTATTCTATTTGGTATGTTTTAACTAGAAATTTGAAAGCTTGAACCTAGATTTTGTAGAACAGTGGTAAATCCAATGGTATGTGGCTTTGTCCCTCAGTGTGATCTCCTCGTTCCTTTGTGCTCATGTGAATCCATAAAAGCGTGTGATGTTAGCATCAACAGAAGTATGGATTGGGACAGTGACTGTTTAGGATGTAGACTAAATACAATGCAAGTAGGAGAGGGATATCGCAAGAGAACAGAGCTTGGCTTATACAATTCCTAGTCAGATTTATTGCGAATCATACAACATTAAATGTTTAGAACATGAAACTATCATGTTTGATGAACAAAACCTGCAACTTTAATGGCTTCCTACTGAAAATAAAACTATCCTACTCCAAGTGATTGTATGAAATAGTAACAGCGCTTGCACAAGAAGAATATATGTCTTCCAAATAGCAAAACAATACTAACTATGCATGCAACAAATAAAACTATGAATCCTAAGCAAAATTGAAAGACTAAGCTATTGCAATGAGAAATTGAGAGGCAAATTTTGAGGGGCCAGTTGCTTGAGCACAAGCCAGCTATTTATAGAATCCCATTTACCCAAAGGTGAAAACCAAATTGAACTCTTTAACCATAAACAATGCCAAAACACTATTCCAGGGAACCAAAATCATAAATACAAGAAAATGCGGTGAAAAAGCTGGTAAACTTTGATTTTTACGTGAGTCGCAATAAAAGAAACGTTCTTGAAAAATGCGTGCAGGACCGCCACCCTGAGTAGGGCGGCGCTTACAGGACCGCCGCCCTGCTTGGGCGGTGGTCACGAGACTGCTGCCCAAGTAGGGTGGTGGTTTCATCACTGAAGACTGAAAGACAAAGGAAAAGAGAGGGAAGGAAAAAGTAAAGCACACAGGGGCTAAGTGGGGCATGCGGGATGTTAACACATACTTGGAGATATTTTCTGAATCTTGAACACCATGCGAGGAGACCTGTATCATCATTAGGGTACGTGTACCATTTTCCCAGCGGTGCAGTACCCTACAATTTTGGGTACGTACAGGTCCCCTTCCTTTAGCCAGGTTTCTTTGGATTTCTGCTTCTAGTAGATTTCTTCCCTTAGAAAAATCTCCTTTAATTCTGTCAGCATGGACCTTTCTTTCATGAATTCTGTCTAGCCCATCCCTGATCTGAAAATCAATTCATTCAACTCTTTGAGCTCCGATTCAACCCTAAGCTTTTTCGAGAAGATATTCTTAAAATGGATCTTGTTCCAGCTGAGCAAATTACTCTTCAACCCAACAAGATTTTTGGAAAGAATGAACATATTGGTGCCTTTGAATTGAAAGGTGGACCACTAATCCTTAACCAAGCTTAAAAGGGAGGGATCCCTTAATCACATGAGCTCAAATTTGAAGGGGGATTTTCTAGGAGGCTTGTCAAAGGAGAGAAGAAGAGAGATGGGATAATGATCAAAACCAAAGATGGGAATAATTGCACTTTCCAAGATGATGTTTTATTGGAGCTATTCCTTGTTAGAAATAAATCTATCCAATCCCTCTGTAATTCTACTGAATTTGAGTCTTTCATTAGACAATGTGAACCATCCCTGCTTAGGCTCCACATCCACCAAAGCAACAGTTTGGATAAAGGAACATAAATCATTATGCGATCGGGTGTTTCTAGAAATACCACCAGCCTTGTCTCGGTTAGAGGATATTGTGTTAAAGTCCCCTGTAATGAGAATGAGAGCATCTTTAAAACTTTCCATATCTCTTGATAGATCTTGTTAAATATTCCTTTTGTCGATTAGATTGTTGGGGGCATAAATATTGCACAAAAGAAAACATAAATCAGAATGGAGAACCTAGACTTGACACCATTGACAGTGTCAAATTTATTTAATATGAGAGATAGTCACTTTATGGGAACACAAAACAAATCTAAACCACCAGAAGCTCCTTCAGAATCTAAAAAAGACCCTGCCATCCTCTTACTTTTGTCAACCCAGTGACTTCAATTTCCACTTTGCTCATTTTTTTTCTCATACAACATACATATATCTTCTTCTTGCTCTATAATACAACGCTTAACTAAGTGTTGCATATTAGGGGCGTTAAGTCCCCTAACATTCCAAGATAAGATCTTCATTGGTTCTTTAGGAGGGATGAACCCTCCCTACTTAATTTTTGGAATAAGGAACTAATTTAACCTTGCTTATCTTTTGCAATCTCTTTATTGATATTGGCCTCATTGTTTGACCTGCCCACGGGCGCGGAGGATCTAACATTGGGAACCTTGGAAAGATTGGGGGTATTTGTTAAGGAGCATGAAACCATAAGACTTGAAATAATTTCTTTTGCAATGACGTCCTCCTGATCAGGAGCAGGGTGTGAAGCGAATTGTGCTTCCTTTTCTTGCACCCATTTTTCAAAGGCCTTCATGGTATCTCCATGACCTGATTCCATGCCAATTTCATATGAGAGAGGAGACATAAAGATTCTTCTGCAGCCTCAAAAAAATCTCTTATCATGGTCCACGGGGATAGAGAGGGGCCAGCTATGGGGGAAGGATTCTAAGAAACAACAGGAACAAAGTGGTCCTTTGGAGATCGAGACTGCAAAAAAGGCTTGGGGATCCACTTATAACTAAAAGGTTTCGATGTGGCTTTGCAATTAGACTACACATGATCAGAAAGACCACACTTCAAACACTTTTGGATAATCTTTCATATTCCACTACTTGAATCTAAGTGTCAAGCGAACTCTGAAGCAAAATTGACTTAGGAAGCGGCCTACAAGGATCATAGGTGATACATACCCTGAAAAAGGCTTCCAAAGATCCCTCCAAAGTTCTTGAGTCAATCTGGATAACATTTCGCAAGCTACTACAAAATTTGGAAAGAATCTTGAGATTCCAATATTCAACCGGTAGAGCGTAGAGGCGAACCCATACCTGCTGAACCTCTACTTTGAATAAGGCTGGGTCGAAGTTGGGGGACCAAGGATGGAGGAACATGATCTGCTTGAGTAGGAAATTATTCCTTCTTTTAAGAACTTCATCTCGAAGCACTTCACCACATAAAATAATTAAAAAGAATCTTTTGGCCAAAAAGTGAATTCGCAGGCCTTTCCCCAAAATATATTCACACCAAGCAATAATCTCACCTATAGATAGTCCTTTCTCTGTAAACTTGGCTATCACTACTCTACTCTTTAAGAGATTGATTTTTCCTTATAACCTATCTTCTTCCGCAAGCACCACCTTTCCATCGTGAGCCAAGGCGAAAGAGAAACACCCCTCCTCATCTGCTTCTAGAACCACCTAGGCCTCCTACAAAGAAGGATGACTCGAAGAAGAAGCATCATCCGTGATAGATGAGACAAACTGAACCCCAGACCTTGAGAAAGGAAAAGAGTTGCAACCATCTCCAAACCGTTGCGAATGGTTATGGAGGCGAAGGGGAATTAGGTCTTCTGAAAAGGAGGAGGTCGTGAATAATTGATTTTGCTTTGAAAACACATCCCTTGAAGATTTAAAATTATGGTGGGAAAAGGATTGAAAAGAGACCTCTTGCCACCCTGATGGATTCCATTTGGAATGGCTACATTAAATGACATGGATGGAATTTTCCCCGATGAGATGGTTTCCAATTGTCAGGTATTTTATGGAAACTAGGTCTTGCCACACCTTCCACTCGCCTACTTGTCCTTGAAAATATCAGCCACCTTTACCTCTGCCGCCTTCACCAGACTTGAAACCCTCGATGCCTTTACTCCCACCTTCACACTTTTCATGAGGGTTGTATCTTTTACTCCTCTCGCACTCCATCCTCACACCTTCCGACGCTAAGCCATTTAATAAAAAATCATATATATATATATATATATATATATATATATATATATATATATATATATATATATATAACTTAGTAAGACTATAAAATAAATCCCCTTGTGTGATTATATTATTAATTTTATAGATACAATAATAAATCGATTGATATATCAATCTACAGGCTTAGAGAAGCAATTCATTTTTTCATTTTTTAATTGCAAACTACTGCAATTATGATATGGGCACTTGCCTCAATATCCACTCAAGTGGTGAGTGATTTCACCCCTCTCGTGGAAAGGGGTTTTGGGTGACTATCGAGGTTCAATTTAGTGACCTCACTACGAAGAGTGTGAGTGCAAAACGATTGGCCATGCCAAACACCTACGATTCATTTTTAACAAGGGTCTTATACATTTTCTCAAGCAGAAAATACTCTATCATGCCTACAAGTCGTTTTACCACATTTTCTACGACAAATTATTATGAGAGTGATATTTTGCATTCACATAATCTTTCTTGTGAAACTAATACTTCATATGGCTCTACCACTTTAAGCCTCCAAGGTAATTCTCCATCAAAGAATAGACCTACATTTAGGAAAAGTGCTGATTAAAAGATTAAAAGACAAAACAAACACTATATTAAAAAATTTACTTGATAAAAATATAATTCCATAACCTTGTATTAGACATCACTCTTCATATTGTTTAGCACATACATGTTATATCATTTTGAACTATCATCGAATGAATGGACACAATGATGATAAGTGTTTTTTCTCACAAAAAATCATGGAGCTTATTGATACTTGTGTAATCACATTTGAGCAATCTAGTGCAAAGCCACTAAATGTGAATCCTCCCTTGTTTCATAACCTAAGAAAAAAATATATCCCATGCAATTATAAGGATTAAAATTTAAAGGAATTAATGGTCATTCAAACTTTTCAAGGAAGTTGAACACGTCATGCAAGAAATTTTTAACACTAAAGCAATTTGCTAAAAGACACCTTTTGTTATTCAATACAAAATAGTTGGTTAAAGACAACTCTTGTGGGAATGTTCCTCACTTGTGCTAAATGGAAAGGGACAAGGTTTGAATAATTGTGGCTTGTAGTATTTAAATTTCTAGGAAACATCCTAAAGTATATATTTCCTGAGTGTTTAAATGAATAGTCAAGTTTTATGTATTAGAGAACATCAATTTAATACTGATTAGCAATCGCACAAGAGTAGTGCAATGGAGACGCCAAAAGAGATGCGTTGAAGAACTTAAACTTAAAGAAGTGTAACATTATAGGAGGAAAAGGGATGGAGACTAGAATTGAGGGAGGATCCGTCCAACGGAGGGAAAAATGTTGAGGGGAATGTATGTTAAACTATTATTTCTTTAGAGAAGAAGCAGATAAAAGACTTGTAATTATTGTCAATTTTATGAAGGACAAAAGGGATCTAATGCACAAAACATAGAGGAATTTGTTTTTTTCGTGAACTTCAAAACAAGTCCTTGTCAGTCAATAGTTACATGGAAGTTACTTTTACCATTCTCAGTAATTGTGTTATGTGTGTAGTTAGAGCACATGAAATTTTTTTACCGAGATATTAGAATTACAAAATCATGAATGTGTTTAAGATTCCTAGGTTATCCGATAACAAAATAGTGTATTGGATGCATCATCAATGTCACATTAACTCGATGGATCCAACGAAGAAAGAAACATACACATTTCATGTCAATCGACATTAGCCAATAACAAATATGATGAAACAAGATTCAAAATTTACACCCTACATTATATTTTTAATGAAGCCTCTCACATGTGGAATGAGATGCATGAAATACGAGTGGAGTCAAAAGGGAGCCAATAGGTGAAGTTAAAAATGATGGTCAAAATTGTTGAAAACATGCAACTTCTCAAATTCCTCTACCATCTATCAAAGACCGCATATAGACATAACCCCGAAGACAATACACTAGTATGTAAACATATGAATAAAAGATCAAGTTACAAACACATCAAATTAAACAAACTATATTGATGATAAATTAATGTATGCACCAACAAACTAATGAAAAAGTTCTATCAATACATAACATACTTTTAGGATCTTGGAAACTTTGTTATGTATATTATTGTAGAGGTAAAATTTGAAAGGAAAATAGAAACACGGTAAAAGATTATGGTAGTAAGTTGAAAACCTTGTTTCTTAAGTTTTGGAGCACGAAATTAGATTTAACTAAGACATTCCCAAATATATTACAAGGATTGAGTTAATTGGATATTTACTTGTGTTGCAATAATAACCAGAAGCATATATTCAAAAATGTAAAGTGAAATCAGTGACGTGCATTATTTCCAACCATATGTGTAGTGTTTTTCCTTGCGTAGATAAACAAATTTCTTTGTTAAAATTGAGATTTTTTATGATCCTATCTTCATTCCAAAACAACTTGGTTACCAAATCTAGGAGCTATATTAGGTATCTAGGAGTTATATTAGGAATGAATGTGAGGTCATTATAAAACTCCACTCCTGATCTAATAAGGGAAGTAACTAGAGACCCCATTTGTTCCAATCTTCTTACCACATCTTTGGTTGGGGAGAATGGTAGAAACATTATTTTCTTCTTTGATCGAACTTTTCTCTGTTTTCTCTACTCTATCAAACCTAAAATAGAAAATAAAAAATGAACTGTTAAACAAAAGCCATAAATAATTACTATATTTACTTGAGGGCACATATCTCTCACCTTGAGGAGATGGATGAAGAGCCTCAAAAGACCTCTGCTATGAAAGCCTTTGATGAATTTAGTTTTTTACCATATGAAAATTTGAACAAATTAACATAAAAAATCTACAAACATCCATACATGAAAACATACAACAAATAAATATTAAAACCATTAATAAGACTAACAATCTAGGTCAAATAGGAAATGAAACCACAAAGTGACATTATTGAAGTAAAAAAATCTCCAAAACCCAAAAGAGGAGCAATATTTACAAGATGCTAAATACAATTTTCATTGCATGAAATACTCCAGATCAATGACATAAACCACTATCTATTTTTTGTGCATAATAAAAGCTACTTAATCTGTTGAAACACCAAGGAACATTTGTATTTAGCAAAAGTAAACATAATTGCAGGGTAGTAGACATTACACGTGGTTACAACAGCACCAAAACAATCAAATTAAATAACACTTTTCCAAGTCCTGTGTGTCATTAACTCTCACAATAATTTAAAAGAGTCACCATTAAACAATAGTTTTCCAAGTCTACTGCTTCATTAACTCTCACAATACTAAAAACATTCACCATATCACTAGGAAATAACTATTTGCATAGTAAAAACCATGAATTAAAGCCAATTCTTTCATTGTCGATGTCTTTTTGGCTTCTGAAGGGCTTGCTGAAGAAATTGGGGTGTATGTATACTCATTATTTTCACGTAGAAGAGGACCATTCAGAGTGGGGATCATTCCTTCTCTAGTCTGCAAAAGTTTTTTGTTTCCTCTTTTTTTTCCGCAACAATTACAATCCCCAAAATTTCAGATTTCCAATGTAGTTTGTGGCATGTACAGTAAAACATGAAGGTCAACAGGAGATCATGTAATTGTTTAATTAGTGATATAGGATTTTCATTTGTAGATCAACGATCCCTGTCAGTTCGTATGCAAACACTCACCTTCCACAGTTCTTGGCCGTCAATTTTCTGATGCAGTTGTACATGAAATGTGCGATGGAAATGCCAAAGGGGATGCATTAAAAAAGTGAAACTTGAAGGGCCAAAGCAATGGGAGAGGAAGAGGGCTATCAAGAACTAGTTTGAGGGAGGAGTATAAGGGAGGGGAAAAATTGCAGAGAACAAACGCAAAATTCTTCCTTCCTACAACCACGTGCCTTTTTTGTCAGTAGTTGGAAGGAGAAAGGGGGTGGAGTGTGCTAGGCATCAAGGGAACATATTTTGGAGATAGCTTAGAAACCTAGGAGTGGTTGATGAATAGTGTCAATTTCAGTAGTTGTTATTTGTAATTTTTGCCCTTATGGGTTTTGGGTAGTTAGAATACATGTAAATGTAAGGTAGAATCACTTGCACACCTCATGGGACATTTTTAAGATAGTGATATGTGTAGAGGACCTGACATCCCAACGTAGAAATTTCATGCATATTTTTTACCAAGGAGGATCTCTAGATATAAGGGTAATGAATATGGTTTCCCCTATCAACAATCTTGATGGTGTCATCCATCTATGACTACCATCATAAAATGGGCTTTGCTACACACACACACACGCATGCACACGCGCACACACATGCAGACACACGCGCACATGCACACACACACACATGACATCAAGGCTCTTAATTGGATGGCATTTAATTTTCTAGATAAGACTAAGAGATGAATGTAAAGTTGGAAATGAAAATGTAGGAATTAAATACCTGTATGTCCCACACCTATTCCGCGACACAAATTGTTGCTACTAAAATAATTTCTATTATCTATGCTCCACATTTTAGCATCTATCTCTCTTGCGTTTTTCATGTGAGTGGAATTTATGCTTAAAGGGGTCAAAATTACAAATGGGAAAAATTTAACCAGTTCTAGGTTTGAAACCCAACTGCTCGAATAAAAAAAATCTTGTTCTTTGTCTGTAGCTTGGGAACAAAAGGCACTCCTTTCCTTTATCCATGGGTGCTATCTATAGTTTTGTTGGTAAGGAAGAACCTGATCTCAACATTTTCCATTGGTTGTTCCATCAATGACCACCGACATAAAATGGGTTTTACTATTTTTATATTTTATTTTTTTCAATGTTAAGGTTATTGACCAACTGTAGTTTAATTTTTTAGATACGATGAAGCCACAAATGGAAAGTTATAATTAAAAAGGTAGGAATTAAATACCAGCATGTCCCACACCTATTCCACAGCCCAAAATGTCCCTACCTAAAAAATATATGTTATTTGTGCCCCACACCTATTCCACAGCCCAAAATTGCAGGGTATGTTATCGGTGCTAAATAGAAAAAAGGGACAATCCAATCGGTTGAAGGTTAGAAACACAACCACACTACTTCCTTTTTGTAGCAGTTTATAGGCCCCCTTTTTATTTTTAAGCTTGAGTAATTGCAAGGAAACATGGGATGTATGAACAAATATTGTCAATTGAGCCCCTCCAATAGTTGATCTTATGAGTTACAACTAAAATTTATTTTCCTATCATTTTTTACTATTATTATTATTTTTTACGATGAAAAAATCATCGATTGGATGACGTCAAATAATATGCATATTCTACCTTGGTTGCGCAACACATTTCCCGGTACAGAAGCGATCCCTTCCCTTAATATTGTATTCCTTCTATTTTCCTGAAACTTTTTTTGCGTTAAAATGGGTAATGCTGTTAAGTCCAGAGGTCACGGGCCTGTGAAATCATGAAGCTCGACAGAGAAGTAATAAAGGCGAAGGTGCCTATAAAAATGAAAAAAATTCTCAAGGATTATCCTAGGTATTTCATATTACATTCAGAGGTAATTTGTAATATGGGAGTGAGAGAAATGTCATTGAATGGATGTACAAATATGAAAGTTAAATACCTCTCCTTCTGGTTGAATTGCTGACGCTAGAGGATTATCAATGTAAGCCACACAAGGTGTGTTATGGAATAATCCTGAAGAAAATTCCAGGATGGAATCGTCGCGTAGGTCCATCTCTAATATTTCTGACAAGGGAGACTAGAACAAAGGTCTTTAGCTCAATGTCTGCTTGATCAAAGCTCAACTTGCTAAAATGATGGTCGATGGCAAAAACAGGGCTGAGCAGATAGGTCTACAATACATGCCACACCATTCCAGCGCATAGGTGATTAATCACCCAAATTAATAGCAAATATTTCCCAGTGCACAACAAATATTAATTTCCTAAAAATTTGTCAGTGCAACATTGATTTCATAAGCGTCAACTTGATTAATAGCTCCGGGGTGTATGTACTTCAACGTTCATCGCATGCAGATTTCTCAGCTGTTGATTGCTTTGATGGTTGTCAGAGCCAAGGGAGTCGACTCCCCTTTAGCATACACCTTTTGGCCTAAATATAAATTGTATATATTGCACTTCACTATGATGATAATTAATAAAAATATAATTAAAAAAATAAAATAACAAAAAATAAAATAAATTAAACGAATAAAAAAACAACATGGACTAGTCTAATGAAACACCACTAATATTATTTCAAATTAATTTAAAATTCTTAAAATATTCCTATTTAATTTAATTTTAAATAAAAAATAAATAAGGTCAACTAAGTAAATTATTTGATTAAAACATTAGAAGAGGTATAACCTAACAACATTGTTAATTTTAATAAAACTATTTTAAAATAAATTTTCACCCAAAGTGGCTTTTGGAGGATCAATTCCACCACAAATTTTTAAGAATTATATCACTAAGATCTAAAGCTTTTCAATAATGTTTTAATCTTGATATGATTTTTGTAAATATATTCTTTTTCATTTCAATTTTTTTTTCTACATGTGGGAAATAGAGGTAGAGGTGTATACATGTTATATATACAAATGTATACATACATATAAAGAAGTGTATACATACACACACCCCTGCATATACAAAAAAGAACAAGCTTAAGTAGATTTATGTAGGTAAATGTATATATGTAAAATATACACATACATAAATATGTATAAATATTTTATGTTTTTTTCAAATATTTGTGGACATGTAAGTATATATGTGTGTGTGTGTGTATGTATATAATTGTATGTGTTCTCTTTCTTTTTAAACAAATTATATATTTTTTGTTTGTTTTAGTGTGTAAGAGCGTTGAATGAGTATTATAGGTGCATTGTATAAAAAAGAAGGGATGAAACCCAAAAAATATGGCAAGGGTGGAAAACCCCACTCACCATCTACTGTGCCAACAAAATAGGTGGTGGCCAAGATGTGATTCCTCGAATGCATTTAAATGTGTTTGGTAGTGACATTTTTGCCTCTCAATCCTACTTATGGATTAGAGGACATCAATGCCATCTCTTGTTTTGTTACAATTGGGGTCAGGTAGTGCTGCCATATATATAATATTTAAAAACCATAACCCAACCCCCTACACTCCTATGCATTTTTAAAATAAAAGTGATATTTGATTTGTGCGCAAATATACACACATACACCTACATACTTAATTATCCCAAACAAGGAAGTGAATAAATCCCATTTTTAAAGATTTACTATGTAAACACATCTCTCTTTGTTGGAACAACACATGTATATATTTATAATTTAATTGAGAACACACTCTTTTTTGCAAATGCGATTTCTTCACAACAATAATATTTAAAACAAACGAGCGCACACTATTTTAAAATAAATTTACATCTAATAATGAAATTGTTTGATTAGAAACAAAACCATTAAATAATAAAATCCCTCACAACCTATTATAAATCTAAACAACTATTTTATTTTTGTAATGAAATTAAGTTTTGTGTGTGTGTGGAAATATGATGCAGACAACTTCTTCCATTTAGTAAATCATTACAGAGTCTTTTACATACATACACTCACTATTTCTCATTTTTAAAGAAATGGAATGTAATAGGAATATACACTCTCAAACTTAAGAAGACACAATAATTGTACAACCTCGTTGTTTTCCTAAAATGTAATCTACAAGCCTACACACTCTCAAATAGAATAAAAAAATCCTTTCCAAAAAGTAGGACTACAAATTTCAAAATAAATACAAATGAGATAACATACAATTATTATGTATATTTTTTCTAAATTTGATTAACAAATGAGATACCATAGATTACAAAATAGAAGGACCAACTCTTGACAAGGATTTGTGACTTATGATTTCCAAATTGAAGAAAAAATTCAAGGATTATTAAGGGGCTCAATCAAGCCAAAATAATTCTAGATTTTTCTTTCACAACGATAGTCAACTAATGACCAAAAAAACTCCCAAGGTCCAAAAGAAAACTACAACACTAAGGAAATCACTGACCCTAACTACTCAAAAAAATCTCCAAAATGGCCAAAGGAAGGGTGCTTTCCTCCCAACCTATTGGCATAATCACATAACTCCTCACCTAGTGGGGTACATACATAACCTCCCCTAATCCCAAGGGAAAAAAGCATGCTAAAAAATCCATATGAAGGATTCATGAATTGGGTAGCTATGAATAACAAGAAGATCAAATCAGTACACCCAAAGATCCATTCCAAAAAGTAGGACTACAAATTTCAAAACTAAATACAAATGAGATAACATACAATTAGTATATATTTTTTTCTAAATTTGATTAACAAATGTGATACCATAGATTACAAAATAGAAGGACCAACTCTTGACAAGGATTTGTGACTTATGATTTCCAAATCAAAGAAAAAATTCAAGGATTATTAAGGAGCTTAATCAAGCCAAAATAATTCTAGATTTTTCTTTCACAATGATAGTCAACTAATGACCAAAAAAACTCCTAAGGTCCAAAAGAAAACTACAACACTTAGAAAATCGCTGACCCCAACTACTCAAAAAAATCTCCAAAATGGCCAAAGGAAGGGTGCTTTCCTCCCAACCTATTGGCATAATCACATAACTCCTCACCTAGTGGGGTACATACATAACCTACCCTAATCCCAAGGGAAAAAGGCATGTTAAAAAATCCATATGAAGGATTCATGAATTGGGTAGCTATGAATAACAAGAAGATCAAATCAGTACACCCAAAGATCCATTCCAAAAGTAGGACTACAAATTTCAAAACTAAATACAAATGAGATAACATACAATTAGTATATTTTTTTTTCTAAATTTGATCAAGAAATGAGATACCATAGATTACAAAATAGAAGGACCAACTCTTGACAAGGATTTGTGACTTATGATTTCAAAATCGAAGAAAAAATTCAAGGATTATTAAGGAGCTTAATCAAGCCAAAATAATTCTAGATTTTTCTTTCACAATGATAGTCAACTAATGACCAAAAAAACTCCCAAGGTCTAAAATAAAACTACAACAGTAAGAAAATCGCTGACCCCAATTACTCAAAAAAATCTCCAAAATGGCCAAAGGAAGGGTGCTTTCCTCCCAACCTATTGGCATAATCACATAACTCCTCACCTAGTGGGGTACGTACATAATCTCCCATAATCCCAAGGGAAAAAGGCATGCTAAAAAATCCATATGAAGGATTCATGAATTGGGTAGCTATAAATAACAAGAAGATCAAATCAGTACACCCAAAGATCCATTCCAAAAAGTAGTACTACAAATTTCAAAACTAAATACAAATGAGATAACATATAATTAGTATATTTTTTTTTCTAAATTTGATTAACAAATGAGATACCATAGATTACAAAATAGAAGGACCAACTCTTGACAAGGATTTGTGACTTATGATTTCCAAATTGAAGAAAAAATTCAAGGATTATTAAGGGGCTTAATCAAGCCAAAATAATTCTAGATTTTTCTTTCACAATGATAGTCAACTAATGACAAAAAAAAACTCCCAAGGTCCAAAAGAAAACTACAACACTATGAAAATCGCTGACCCCAACTACTCAAAAAAATCTCCAAAATGGCCAAAGGAAGGGTGCTTTCCTCCCAACCTATTGGCATAATCACATAACTCCTCACCTAGTGGGGTACATACAGAACCTCCCATAATCCCAAGTGAAAAAGGCATGCTAAAAAATCCATATGAAGGATTCATGAATTGGGTAGCTATGAATAACAAGAAGATCAAATTAGTACACCCAAAGATCCATTCCAAAAAGTAGGACTACAAATTTCAAAACTAAATACAAATGAGACAACATAAAATTATTATTATATATATATTTTCTAAATTTGATTAACAAATGAGATACCATAGATTACAAATTAGAAGGACCAACTCTTGACAAGGATTTGTGACTTATGATTTCCAAATTGAAGAAAAAATTCAAGGATTATTAAGGGGCTTAATCAAGAAAAAATAGTTCTAGATTTTTTCTTTCACAACGATATTCAAGTAATGACCAAAAAAAACTCCCAAGGGTCCAAAATAAAACTACAACACTAAGAAAATTTCTGACCCCAACTACTCAAAAAAAATCTCCAAAATGGCCAAAGGAAGGGTGCTTTCCTCCCAACCTATTGGCATAATCACATAACTCCTCACCTAGTGGGGTACATACATAACCTCCCCTAATCCCAAGGGAAAAAGGCATGCTAAAAAAATCCATATGAAGGATTCATGAATTGGGTAGCTATGACTAATAAGAAGATCAAATCAGTACACCCAAAGATCCTTCCAACAACGTAAATCCATAAAAGAAGTAAAAAAACTACGAAAGACTTAGGCAATGGGAGAGGAATAAATTTGGCTATAAAAATCAATAGAAATATATGTGCTTCCCAAACACATTACCCTCGTTAAACCTCCCAAATTAAGATGCAAAAATATATTTACAACCTATTTCGCAAGGCTCCACCTTTGAGTACATGTCTCTATATCCAATATGTAAAATATACACATATACATAAATATGCACAAATAGTTTATGTTTTTTTCAAATATTTGTGGACCTGTAAGTATATACATGTATGTGTGTGTATATATGTATATAATTATACATGTTCTCTTTCATTTTTAAAAATTATACATATATTGGTTGTTTTAGTGTGTAAGAGCATTGACTGAACATTGTAGGTTGATTGCATTAAAAAGAAGGGATAAAGCCCCAAAAATATGTCGAGGGTGAAAAACCCCGCTCACCATTTACTGTGCAAAAAAAAAAAGGCGGTGGCCTGGACGTGATTTCTCAAATGCATTTAAATGTGTTTGAAAGTGATTTTTTTGCCTCTCAATCCTACTTATTATAGAACAGGGACAAAAGCATGTAGAATTATATTAATCAACAGAAATAAAATATGATAGTGCAGGCTACAATATTTATACATATTGGATAGCTGATACATGAAGATATCATCAAATTATAGTATTGTTAGACTTCTTATCAGGTTGTAACATTTTTCACCAAGCCCTTCACTGAGGTGAAGTTTCTTCACTTGTGGTCTCTTCTTGGGGTGAGGTCTCCTGTAACTGCCCATTTCTTCTGAATTTCTAGTCCTCTTCTCCTCTTCTTCTTTCTAGGAAGATGTTGTTTATACATGAGTACCTTAATAGACCTTTAGTTGTCGAGCCTTATTGACACATCTTTCTTAGTTGTTTAGGGGATTTCTCTTTCTGTTCTGACTTTCCATGACCTCTTCCTCGATTTTGATGAATGGGGTGTTGGTGCATGAATTTCCTCGTCATCACTTAACATCTTGTCCACATCACATGATGAGTCATCTTGCTTAGCGAGATCATAGGTCTTATGAGTTATATGACACATGGAAGATTCCTTCATAGTATCTTTCATTGTCATATGCATCAGTGACGTCATAGGTGTTACATTCCATTTTGGAATCATAACTCCTCTTTCCCTCTTAAAGGGAATGCTTGTCTAGGTACGAGAGTTACACAAAACTCATATATGTACCCTCTTATTTCGATCTATGAGAATGAGTAGACCTATTCACCTTATGCATTATTTTTCATGCTTGTTTGATTTCTTTTTGAATACTTGGAGCATTCAAGTCATCGTTGGAGTGTAAACTCTTTGATGTGCATCAGGTTCCATATTGATCCTTATATAACAATCTCACAAAAGCGGGGAAACCACCATCACGTTAAATGTATAATGGAAATGTCAAAGAGGATGCATTGAATATGTCGAGCATGAGTGAGAGTTTTTGGGAAAGAAAAATGGGTGGATAAGAAGGGGATAAGGGAGGAGAAGAGATAGTGTGGGGAAAGCATAACATGAAAGAAATGTGAAACGATACTCTCCTACAAACACATGATATAATTTTTTAATTGGAATATGGAAGAAGGGCTTATTGTGCAAGTTGGTAAGGAAAATTTTTCAAATATATCTCAAAATGCTACGAGTGGTCAAATAATATTTCCAAATCCAATAGTTTTTGTTTGCAATCGCAGGCCTATATGAGTGACATTATTTTTCTATTAAACTTTTCTTTTGCTTATGCCTTCAAGGTCATCTATTGGACGACATTTAATTTGGTAGGTAAGATGAATACATGAATGGACAATTAGAAATAACATGATGGAAATTAAATACATACTTACGCCACGCATATTGCACAACTTAGATTATTGCCTCCTAAATAATGATTGTCTCCACTTTATAATTAAGATCTCATTCACACTAGGGATGCAAGTGATAATATTTAATTTGGTAGTTATTTCAAAGACATGAATGGGAAATTAGGAAAAATGAGATGAAAATTAAATACGCACTTTCTCCACACCTATTTCATAGCTTAGATTGATACGTCCCAAATAATATCTATATTTTTTACTCCACTTTATAATTTCGATCTCATTCACACTAGAGATGTGGGAATGCACAAATAATCATTATTAAGTAATATTTTCCAATAGTTCATCATGTAATTGAGATTATCTATCATTTGAATTTTGATTTTTTTGACAGCTTCAAGATCGTCTATTAGATGGCGTTTAATTTAGTAGGTAAAATGAAGACACGAATGAATAGTTGGAAATAACAATATGGAAACTAAATACCTATATGCCTTGCACCTATTCCATAGCTCATATTTTTCCCACCGAAATAATACATGCTATCTATACCAAATAATATTTTCTATCTGTGTACCACTTTATAATTACAATCTCATTCACACTAGGGATGTAGGAAACAAACGAGCAAACAATAATTGATAATTAGGCCTGTCCAATGATTGATCATGCGAGAGACATTATCTATCGATTGAATTTTTATTTTTTTACGGCTTCGAGGTCATCTAAGTGACTGGAATGCTAGTGTGTTAGTTTTGACTATAAATTTTTGGTAGACTTCGGGAGGAACCTTCTTAGATTCTTTGACTATTATTTTCCATGTTCAAATTAGATAATTTTTGTTGTGACTTGGATACAGGCCTGGAAATTGACAGGCTGTAGGCCGTTTTTTTTTATTTTAACCGTATATTACAGGTGAAACTTTTTAAAAACCGCAGACAATGACAGGTTGCAAATTTTGAAAACCACAATTTTTTTAAAGTAGTTTATATCAAAACATAATACCTATATATATACATATATGTGAACATATTATAGATATATCTATAAAATTTACTGGAATTTACAAGCACTTGAAAGATCTAAGCCGTCAGTAAATTTTGATTTGAAAAGCACAAATAATTTGAAATTCTAGGTCTGCTTGGATAGCTGCAATGGATTTCTAGAAGAGAACATAAATAATCCAAGTTATGACATGTACGTAAAGCATATAAAACACACAATTATTTATCTCAAAATCTTTTCTTTAAAGAAACCCTCAAGTCAAAACAATCAATGAATAGTGGAGAGTGCAAAATCAGTAGTGTTCTGTTTTACAATTTTATTTTCTTATAGATATAAGAATAAATATAGATATAGATGGTATAGGATTGAGCTGAAAAGAGTCACTATCAAATTTAAGAATAAAGACGAATATAAATGGTATATGAGTTCAATTAGCTTGATCTAAAAATGGTTTTTACTAACTTGAGAAAAATATAGAAGCATGTTTCAAGATATTATTGATGTTGCTAGCTAAACCCCATATTTCATTAGCGGAACCCTATATTTCACTAGCCGAACATCAAATTTCATCAAATCAATCAAAACTATTAATGTGTTTTGTTAAATATTTTACATCTAAGTATTGGGTAGAGTACTATCAGGTATGGGAGAGAATATTAAAGGTTCACATATTCAATGGGATGATACGACATTTACATTTAATTGGAAGTCAGTAAAAGACCATCATTAACTTCCATTTCACTCAAATCAATCAAAATTATATTTTGAATGTGTTTTGCTATTTACATCTTACTATTGGGTAGAGTATTTTTGGGCATGGGAGAAAATATTAAAGGCTCTCATTAAGACATTTGAATTGAATGGAAATTAATAAAAGAAACTCTTTTACATATACACATATACACATATACAAACACACACACACACCGACATAATCTACATGTAATTAATTAAATTTATTTTAACCTTTAGGAAAAAAGATTTGGTGCTATGTAAATCTTAAATATAAGTTCTTTTATTTAATTTTTTTTTCTATGTTTAATTAGTGGTAAATGTATTGTTTTTTCCAAATGATTTGTAATATATATAGACATAAAATGTATTTTTCTTAAAAATTATTTATAATGGTATAAATATTTAAAAAATATATTTATAAGAAAAATGTTAAGATATATTAATTTTCAAGTGTTTAGAATATGATTTAAGAGGCTACTATTAATTTATTTTCTTGGTGAATTTCTTACTAACTAGTGGTAGATTCCCTCAAAGTAGTCACATTGTGTCGAGTTTAGAAAATATTTTAGTTTTAAAAATGCCTCCAAACTCCATCTTATGTCCAAAATATTGTTAGGAATTATAGTGTTCACATGTATGTTTTTGTGTGTATAATTATATGATCTTAGTTAATATAATATTACATATGTGAGAGAGTTGTTTGTATAGTTAAAACAACAAACATATTTGTAGGAAGTGTATTACGAGTTGTTTAAACAACTGGGCTATATTTGAAGAGAGGTTATAGGAGTTATCTTAGGATTCCTAGTTTATAGGAAATAACTTAGCTTATATATTTGTATGAGTTTAAGCGTGGAGTATAATGAAGAGTTTAACAAAGTAATTTTTTGCGTATAACTATGAACCAAATTTCATTTGGTATTAGGGAGCGATTACATGGCCTATACATGAGATGGAGGATTAGAAGAATAAGGGATAACAATTTTTCTTTCTCATTGCCCATTGTTTGGATAGTGTAGACATGTGCTAATTAGAAGAAGGATGTTTCCTATCATCTAAGTCGTAGATTTAACAAATCTGTTGTCTGGTAAAAAAATCTTAGCATATGCTTGTGTTTACTCTTATATGCCCTTGGTGGAGTAGCTCATGTGTATCAATTGTCTCATAATAAATTGCATTCACATAGCAAACACACATTTTGCTTCTTTCCAATTCCATTCAACAAATTTTGTGCATAAAGATTGAGTATGCTATCGCTATGCCTAGAATACATGGATTTGTTCATGCATGAAATTCTTGGCATTATTTTTTACATCTTCTCTTCTATTATCGATTGAAGAGGTCAATGGTCAAATATTTTCTCGAGTGACGTGTTCATATAAGAAGTTTGGACTAGATATGGCGTGGAAGGTGCAATTCTGTGAAAATAGTTGTATAGGAGGGAAACTGACTACAAAGTTCCTCTTATTGTCATCCTTCTTCATCGATCGGCCAGTAAAAATGAATTCACTAGAAGTGAAAGTGAGATAAGTTCTCGTATGTAGGTGTATTGGTAGAAGTGTGGTAGTCTTTCGATAAGTTCACTATGGTGAAGCGGGTGATCATGTGCAGTAAGATCTAGATAGTAGTATGCAAACCTGAAAGTAAGTGATTGCATACGATGTTGTTTTCGATGCTCCTTGCCCCATGTTCACATTGAGAGGGGGAATGTTAGAAATTATAGTGTTCACATGTATATTAGTGTGTGTAATTATATTATCTTTGATAATATAATATTACATGTGTGTTAGAGTTGTATGTATAATTAAAACATTAAACGTATTTATAGAAAGTGTATTACGAGTTGTCCAAACAAATTATCTGGATTTGGAGAGAGGTTATAAGAGCTATGTTCAACTTCCTAGTTTATAGGAAAAAATATAGCCTATATATTTGTATGAGTTTATGTGCATGGAGTATAATGAAGAGTAACAAAGTATTTTTCTGTGTATATCCTTGTACCAAATTTCACATATTACAATTTTTCAATTATTTTTTTCAATATATACTAAATTAAAGATTGAAACTACCTTAGAATTATCAAATGAATTTCAAATTTAAATTCAGCCATTAAGTGCTAATATATCACAAATAGTATAGTCCTCAGCTACAAAATAAAGAAAAACATACAAACATGATGAAAATGATTTACTTTTAAAAAATGAATCAAAGCTACATATAATAATGATTTTATAAAGTCAAAAAATGCAATAATAATGCAAATTTTTAAAAAATTACACGAACCTCCTAAAATCATACAATTTAATGGTTAATAAAAGCCTTCATATCATTTTTAGGTGTACACATGTAAGTTTAATGTTAATTCCATTACTTAGTTATACCCAGAGGAATTATATGATGGCAATCTGAATTGGATGTCCACTATAATGTCTGTCTGTGTTTTCACTTTTATTCCAACCTTGAATGTGTAATCTACTTGACCAATACTAAGATTTTTCTTTTTGTTGAAAAAGTCCAATGAAAATTTGTAATATCTTGACTATATAGTAGAGTTTGGAACCCATTATTTCTCAAGAACTATTTTTTCAATCATTACTTATTAATATAGCTAGGTTATGATTATTCTCAACACAATTCAATAGGAATTTTTTGAAGAAAACAATGATATTTTTAATAGCTCTCGTTTGTTAAAAAAAAAAAAAAGGTTCTTGAAATAGGTGTTTGATATTAATGGGTTTTTCAATAGGGAAAACCTTGACGATAACTTGTTTGAAGATTGCACATTCATCAAAATGGAAAACTCTGATTATAGGCCATTTAAACATTGTGGATTCAAACGAGGATAAGCAACTTTAAAATTAAAATTTGTGTATAGGAACAAGGATAAGTAACTTTAGAATTCAAAATTATAAAAATGTATTATACGCTAAACATCTCAATTTTAAAAGTTAAATTTTAAAAAAACCATAATTAAAAAAAAGATAATAATTTTATATTTGGATATATACATAGATACAAACATATTTCATATAAATAAAATCCATGCCTTTTGTAAAATATTTATAGTAGATTATTTACTACATTTTTAATCAATAAATAGTGCAAGGTGTTTAATTCTTTTGTTCCATCCAAATATTTGTGTTTTTTAGCTGTCATATTTTAATATGTTGCCTAATATTTTACATATTTGTTTTGTTTATGTAATTTTTTTTGTTTTAATTTTAAAAATTCATTGGATGTATTAGTAAACACCCAATTTTGTTATATGGCTAATTAGTTATAACACATTTATGTATTTATTAATGTATTTCTTACATTGTTTGACCTTTGACTTGTTTCTTGTGTATTTCTTGTGACTTTATCCTTTTAAACCTCATTTGTATTTGTGTTCTGTACTTTCTCAAAAACTTGTCCCTATTTTCCTCTGCTCCCATCATTTCTCTATCCTACCCTATTTTTGGATTAACGGTAGGTAGTGACCTATTGTATACTACCAAACTACTTCACTTGTTTCATATGCATTATGTTTCAAATTAATTAAAATTAAAATTTATGTAAGGAAATAATGTAACCACGGGGTTGTGGTTGATGCAATTCTTAATCAATGTGCTTGAAACTTTCTTACACCAATTTATTTTTGCATTTTTTTTTCCAACTAAATTTGGGTTTGGAGACATTCTAAATATTATGTTGCAAATGCATATTTATAAGGATTGACCTACACATAATAAAATAAAATGAGGTGGAGGTAAATTCCAATATTAAGGATAATCCATAATATTTAAAATTGTTATAAATGTAGATGTACTAACCATATCTTAATATTAATAATTACCTGGTTGTAATGTAAATGTCACAAACATAGAACATATTGGGTATTAGAGTTGTTTCTCTAATACCTTTCACAATAAGATTTTTTTAATGTATGTAGTTGTTGCACTACCCATCACTTGTTCAACAAACATTTAAAAAGAAAATTTGATTGGGCATGTTATCATCAAAATTATTTCTCTATAAAAAAAATCCAAATCAACATCATCTCATTTATCAAGTCCCTTTATTGTCCAACATATAGATTTTGAAAGCACTGTTTTTACAAAAACACCCACTGCTCTCGAAAAAAAATCTTGATAACTATTTGATGTGATGAACTGCCATTTTAGAAAGCTAACTAGATTCCTCATATGGATATTTATAATTATCTCTATTCACTGGCCATAAATTTTCTGTAAGAAATGGTGAAATACTATCATTCAGTTGAAAAAATGGAAATCACAAAGATCATTATTATCATTTTTTGATTCCCTTGATTGATAAAAAGGTAAAAGGATAATTGTAAAGCATAAATGAATCAGGTACTGAATCACATGGGAGAAGTGTACGAGAATTGCATAGTATTATAGGTGCAATAACATTTAAATGAAGTGTAAGAAACAATTATTGAGGTCTTATAAAACACGAATCCATTATTATTTATTTTTGGAAGTAAGCACAATGGAGCTATAAGTACAATGGTTCATAATCTAGGATTCATAGTGCTAACTCACTTGTTTCAATGAAGATAGGATTTTCTAGGTGAATTTCACCATACACTTGCATGAAATATTTAGTGAGAAAACATGATTAAAATCACTAGGCATACTTTAAAAATGTAATATTTTTTTTCTATAAAGGCCTAATATGGAATGCCAAAAAAACAAAATATGTATCTATCTTGTCAATTGTATGTTTAAATAACAAACAAAATCTCCTAAAAATGTTGTGGGCTTTAATAATACACAATTTACAAGGATTGGCACTAAGAAATAAAATGTTCACTAGGAATGTGGATTGACAAGGACTTAATTTTATAGCACTCTCGAGAGTACAATCACCATGGGACTTTTAAATCTCTTATAATTTCTTATTCGAATGATATATAAAATATAGGACATGGCCTATATTTGAATAAGAAAGAAAGAAAAGTAAATATGTTGTTCCCCCCATACTTTCTTCATTTTAGAATGGCTTCTCATTTTTTTGGGTGGATAATAGATGATGCATTGTGGTTTATTTTTACAAGGTTAAAACATTCACATAAAATTTGTATTTGAAATCGCCCTTGTAATAAATCCAAATAGGAAATGTGTAGGTAGAAAGTATGTATTTTTAGGTTTCGTTTGTCATAATATTTCATTTATAATTCCCAACCCTTTTTCGATAGATCTATTTTTCTACACCCTCTATTATAAGTATGATTTGACATAGTTCTTTAAAACTAAAATAATATCTTGCACATTTTCCTCAGACTTGAATTCTCTAGGATTAATATTAAAGTTCATCTGGTTGCGCGAGGTACAAAAAACATTACTCATCAAAAATCATAAGTGAAGGAAGCCTTGATTAGTCAGATCCACAACATTCATTTATCCTTTAAACCCATTCATCCTTTCCAATTATGTTATGGATAATTCAATAGATTGGAGTTCATCATATAGCTCATAATGGATACTTTGTATTCGTGTTCAAACGTTAAAACTACACACTCTCTACCCACGAGGGATGAGATTTGATGACTGACCCCACCCATCAAACCAAAAATCTATGAAGTTAAAAGGTTTTAAACAACCCGTTCATCTCTGTTAAATATTTAATTATTTAATAATTTAAAAATATATATTATTTTTTAGTTGTATTTATAAGTGCCGGGTAAGTTTTAGGGGTTATATGCTCGATATAAACACATTTTCAATAAAATATGTTATTTTAATATCTATGTAATATTGTACTTATATTTATATTGAATTTGTTCATAGTAATAATTACGGTTTTTTCCAATTCTCTCATGTCAAATAGGGACATACTGACTATTTTCAAAGTGTAAAATATGGTTTAAAACAGGAAAAATGCCCTGGACGAGTGTCAAATCTCAACTTTGCTACCCGCTATTTCCAAATGAAATCTTTAAGCCTCGTCTTTAACGGATAAATCCCTGATGTTCTTTCACTTTAGATATCTCCCTTACACATTATACAACCCTTTACTCAACTATTGGAAAATAACTTCTGCAATCCTACCAAAGTCTTAATTATGGCCTCATGGTTGCAATTATAAGTAAATATGTTTGTCTGTAACTCATCCAGTAATTATCATTCTAATAAGTATTTCATTTAAATCACATTGGACCAAGAATGGCCCGCTATTTTTTGCAGGGGTACATAGAATCCAGGATCATTTTTATATTGAAATTAATAGTACATGAATTTGATTTTTTTCTATTGAAATTGGATAGTCCAGGATCGACCAATTGAAATTTAATTTAAATCACATTGGACAAGATTACAAATAAGTAAATTGAGCGTGTCTTATTTTCTACTCGGGTAGTACAAATAATAATTTGAAATGAATGGTTTGAGAAATCACAAGGAAGTAACATAATATGAATGTGATTTTTGTTTCGTGCCTTGTTTTTTAGAACCCCAATCATGCTGGATGAAACACCAGCGAGAAAGTAAGATAACGTTGAGAAAGTAAGAGCTGAAACATCCTGCGACGGAAATGGAACAGGAGATTTGCATTTTTCTGATTGCATTTATGATTACGATGTCTACAATGATCTGGGCTAATAAAAAAAAATTGATCACTTTACAAATTTAAATGTATCTTAAATTTACACCCATTCTGATTTACAGGTCATTTTATTTGGATTAATTTTTTTTTTCCTTTTATTTAAGATGTCAATCAACTCATACTTGAATTTTTAAAAAATAATTTATCATTTATAAAAAAAAAAATCTTAATTTATATAACATATATATTTGATTTATTCTTGTCGTAAGAAGTGTAGAAATAGTCATACTACTTTCATCATGGAAAAGTTGGTCCAATATCTACCTTTCATAATAAAATTCAAACCAGCTCTCTTCAAATGTGATCCCTCCCAATCAATGAAGGAATCTGATCTTTCTTTCTTCAATGGTTTCAAAAGGACATTCATGTTTTCTTTCCACGCCATGACGCCGTCAAAGCAGAAAAAATTCAAGTAAATCGTTGTTATACGTTAAAAAATAATCGTTGTTAAAATTCAAAATGATTTAAGACGATTGCAATCCATCACATTCTTTGAAGACTTTGAATCTCACTTTCCTCTTATCACATCACATCACATCACATTTTTAGTCACCAATTAACAAAGGAAAACGGGAGAATTCTTATATCCAAAATGTTTGATTTTTCTAATCAAATCTTTTTCAGGTCTCTATTAAAATTTATTAAGACAAGTCGCGCAAAACATAATGGAAAGAGAATGTAATCAATATTCAATCCTAAAATTTATTATATCTTGACTCTGATCCTGATCTTCGCAGGTAAGTGCTCGGTGAATCTAGGAACTTCCCTATCTCAGTGGATCTTAATCATCACCATTTGATTATTATTTTAAAATTACTTTCAATATGTTTTAAAATCATTCTAGCCCTTTTTTTTTGGTTGAATTTTATTTTGACATTTATTATTTTTTAGGTACTTGGAGGAGATTTATGTTTTAATATTATTGGAAGGATCACCTTCTATTTTTCTCACCCCATTGGCATAACAAATATCATTCTATATTAGAGTTTATATGTTTCCTGTACAAATCCTACCAATTAATGTGGAATTGGGTTATTGAATGAATGTGGCTTTTATAGTTGTAGAATAAGACTAAATATATCAACTAATGTGGGATTATGTTTTTTAAATGAACAAAGCTTGTAGAGATGTAGAAGAAATTCTAAAATACATTAAAAATGTATATCCAACTTGGGAAGTTTATTGGAATATTAAGGCAAAAATAAGGAGAGTAGAAGGTCTAATATGGAACCATACCCATCCCACAATCAATGAGCTATGAAAAATATAAGAGAGCCACTTCCATTGTAGCATCACCGCAATTTGTATAAGGATCAAGCTATAACCAGGGTTTGTATGTTCCCAAACACAAAACCTTCCAACTAATGTGGGATGCAAAAAAGAGTCATATCCAAAATATTTACTTTAACTTAAATATTGAACACTTATTTGTGTTTTTAGAAAATAATGATGGCAGATGATAATGACATGACCATGATCTGATGACAATAATAATGAGAATGGTTGTATTACAATTAATATTAATTAAATTCTAAAAATTAATATACACGATGATGATTATGATGGAAAAGATGTTGATGATGGTGGTGCTAATGGCGGTGATAACGATGATGAAGATGATGATGAAAATGATGAAACCCTGATTCGTACACCATAAACCGTAAACATGTACAATAACGACTATGAAAATGATGATGATGATGGTAGATAAGAATTACCATGACCAACAACATGGCAATTGTGATGACGATGATGATAATGCTAACTATGATGATGACTATATTGATCATGACAACAATCTAACAATATTGACTATGATGATGATGAAAACGAAAATGATGTTGAAGATGATGATGATTCTGATGAATAAGATGAGGATAAAAATGATGATGATGGAAATTAAGATAACAATATAAATGATGATAAGGATGACATTGATGGTGACGATATTACTATTACTGTTAACAACATTATAATGGCGATATAATATTAATACTTATTTTTATAATAACAACAACATTAAAATTAATAACAATAATAATATTGATGATGATGATAATAAATTTTTTTTTTTTAATTCTAATAATAATATCAATATTAGTAATAAGATTAATATTAATTATGATGATGACGATGACGAAGACGATGGTGGTGGTGGTGGTGGTGGTGGTGTTGATGGTGATGATGAGGATGACGACAATGACAATGAGGATGATAATGATGATGTCGATGATTATATCGATCATGACAACGATGATTATATCGATCATGACAACGATGAAAATGACTATGATGATGATAAATAAGAAATGAGAATAAAAAAATGATTTAAGGGTAAATGATAACACAATGCCTTACAACTATTAGTTTTTTTATCACAAAACTACATTGGTGATTAGAGTTTTCCATATGAGTTCATGTTTAAGATTTGTTTATGATGATTAGGGTTTAATATGGCTATTCAACATGAACACTTATTTTACATCGTAGACCGCAAAAATTCAACATGAAACACATAAAACTATACAAGATGATGAGACTATTAAGGAAGAATGCACCATCTTCAACACTCATTTGACATGATAAGTGCTCGTGAAGAAGATTTAAAAAAAATATTATTATTTTCTTAATTATAGTAGTTATTATTTATTATTTTTCAATCATAATAATATTATTTAAATATTTATGATTTATTACTAACTATTTAATATTCAATTTTAATACTTAATGTGGAAATAACAATATTTATGCTTTTAGTGGTTGTGGTCTTCGTCCTCATCATTGATGTCATCGTCATCATCATCATTGTCGCCTTCGTCGTTGCCATCATAATTATTTTCATTATCATTGTCAACATCATCATCATCATGAAAATGACAATGATGATGATGATCGTGTCAATGATGGTGAGTAGTGATGATCATGATGACGATGACAAACACAACGATGCTAAAGGCGACGATGATAATGACGAACATGATGATGATGATGATAATGACAATGATGATGATGATGAAGAGGATTGTAATGAGGATGAATATCGTATTACAGAGAGGTATTAAGGCCTAGGCAAACTAGGCAACTTCCTGGGGTGCCAACATTTAGGGGGCGTCAATTTGCTTTATTTTATCATAGTTTTTTTATAAAGACTAGATCAATTTATTAACCATATATGCTAGTAGAGTTAGTGACCACCCTTACGTACCAATTTGTTTCTTTTTCATCGAAAATAAAAAATAATTTTAAATAATTATATTAAGATTACGATATTTAACTAGCCCTGAAACCTAGACAAGTTCCTTTTTTGTTAAATTTAACTCATATATTTATATTTTAATACTTTGTATTGTTTTAAAGGCTTGTAAGTTATTTTTAGAGGAGATATCAAGAAAGATAAATATATATGAAAATTGAGAAAAAATATTTGGGACAGATATCAATAAATGAGGATTAAGATAGACTATATGTTAGAGAATTAGCCGAGGAATTTAGAGAGTGGTAGCTACAACTAAATTTATTAGCAAGTTTTTCTTGGATGGTAGAGGCATAACATATCAAGTAATCCAATATTTAGCTACAGATAGTTAATTTTTCTAATAGAAGATTCATTTTTGTATATAGAAGGTGTTACCTCTAGTATTGCCTAGGGCGCTTATAAGGCTTAATTCGGCCCTACGTAATGACAACAAGGATAATAATTACAATGGTGATGATGATGAAAATGATGATGGTGATGATGATGAAAATATTAATATTAATATTAATAAGTGTAATAATAATGTTTTTTTTGCAATATTAATATTAATACTAATAATAACATATATATTTTTAAAAATATTATTATTAATAATTTATGTTTATATTACAAATTGCAAAAAACTGATTCAAAAACCCTAAACTGTAAACATGAATAATAATGACGATGACAATGATGTGATAATGGCGGATGAGAATGACCATGACCAAAAAGATGGAGATGATGATGATGATGATGATGATAATGAAGATGATTAAATCGATAATGACAATGATGAAAATGACTAATATTACGATGAAATGACAATGAAGTCGAAGATGATGATGATCATGAGGATGTAATTGTCATCATCATGACAATGACAATGATGATGATTGTGTAAATGATGGTGAGTACTGATGATCATGATGACAATGACAAACACAACGATGATGACATTCATGATGATGCTAAAGGTGACAATGATAATGACAAACATGATGACGACAATGATAATGACAATGATCGTAATGAGGATGAAGATCATAACGATGAAGGGAACAATAATTAAAATGATGATGAAAATGAAAATGATGATGGTGATGATGATGAAAATATTAATATTAATAAGTATAATAATTATTCTTTTTTTACAATATTAATATTAATACTAATAATAATATATATTTTTAACAATATTATTATTAATAATTTATGTTTATATTACAAATTGCTAAAATCTTATTCAAAAACCCTAAACTATAAACATGTACAATAATGACGATGAAAATGATGTGATAATGGCGGATGAGAATGACCATGACTAAGAAGATGGAGATCATAATGATGATGATAATAATGAAGATGATTAAATTGATCATGACAATGATGAAAATGACTAAGATTACAATGAAACGACAATGATGTCAAAGACGATGATGATCATGACGATGCAATCGTCATCATCATGACAATGACAATGATGATGATGATGATCATGTCAATAATGGTGAGTAATGATGACCATGATGATAATGACAAACAAAACGATGATGACGATCACAATGATGATAAAGATGACGATCATGATGATGATGATGATGATGATGATGATGATGATCGTGACAATGATATTGATGACGATGATGATCATGATGAGGATGAATATCGCAACGATGACAATAATTACAAAAATGATGATGATGAAAATGATGATGGTGATGACGATGAAAATATTAATATTAATAAGTATAATAATAATATTTTCTTTGCAATATTAATATTAATATTAATACTAATAGTAATATATATTTTTAACAATATGATTATTAATAATTTGTGTTTATATTATAAATTACAAAAATACGATTCAAAATCCCTAAACCCTAAACATGTACAACAATGATGTGATAATGGTGGATGAGAATAACCATTATTATAATGATGATGATGATTTTGGTGATAGTGGTGATAATGATTACAAGGATGATGATCCTATGATGAAGAAGATAATGATGACGAAGATGATGATCATGACGATGAACAACAATGAACTAGGTGGGCGGGGATCCTTACTATTAATAATATGAGTCTTAAGTCACCAACTTGATAGGTTCTCATCGAGGTCATTCATGCACAAACTAAATTCCCACCTTCTTTTCCTGACTTTATTTTGGGATCATTTTATGTACAACGCATGTAACGCACCCAAAAAATCACACACGAACAACACAAGAAAACACAGGATAAATTTATTTATTTTTTACTTGCTTGACACACGACACGACACAACTTTTCGTCACCAAGGTTACAACTAACTCTGGGAACCAATTATTAAGAGGATGACCACAAGGTCAACATGGAAATGTTCACACCCAAAAGGATAATACACTTTTCTTTTTGACAGAACAACATAGAAGTTCAACCACATGACACTATCACAGCTAGAGCAAGCCACAGCAAGAAATGATTGAAGGTTATTTATTTTGATAAAACACCCTTTTACTCATGACTTATGTTTTCAGATAGATTCAATATATGATTCACACAAATTCATCTTACCAACTGATTTATTTTCTTATACACTGTAGAGTAGTTCACTTTAAGTCTTCTCCTTTATGACAATTAATTGTTTAATTCCATTATTCAATAAAGGAGATAATTTAATTCCACAAGGCCATCTATCCATACTTACGTCACTAAAATTCACTCAAAACCTTGTTACCACATGGATTCGTGTTCAACATAATTAAGAGGAAATTACAAATTACCTTGGGCAAAATTTAAGAGAAGGAGGTCAAGTTGAATTCCTCCTTAAGACGTCATTAGTTATTACCAAGAGTTAATTGGAGCTTGAGGTTTTATCCATAATTATTAACGATTTTACTTAGGCTTCCCTAAAAGAGCTTTACAAAAGGAGATTATTTACTTTCCAAAAGGCTGAGAGATAAATTGAGTGGTTTCTAAATTTTCTTCTCCTACTTGCTAAATCTTATTATCTTCCAGAAACTAACCATTGTTTTCCCTTAAGCTTGTTTAAGAGTTCACCCAAAAGGGGTAGTGTTCACTAGCTTAGCTAGGGTTAACAAATTATAAAATTTTACTTTACAAGGATAGTTTCACCTTTGATTACTTCAGGAATCTCTTGTTCTCAAGTAAGTCATCTCTACATTAATTTATCTGAATATATATATTTAGCTAACTTCTATAAGGGTTAACCACTCCATTTAATTTTACTTATATCACATCATTACAAGGTGTCAGAGAGTTTTGACTTAACACTTTATTCTCAAAATCAAGGTTTTACAATACCTATGCCAAAGTAATGATTGAATATCATTTCTCACCAAGGTAAGTTACTAGTCTAACAACAAAAGGGAAAGAACACTTCACCACGTAGTTTTCTGAACATACCAAGACAAGAGATCTTCTAAACTCCTTGCAAGAAATGTTACAAAATTTACAACGCATTGAACTTTCTACAAAGAACTTCATAATTTGAACTGATGAAACTTTTACACTCTTTTCCTTTAACCTACTCACATAATCCATCTGCACAAATATTTACTACAGTTAGTTCCCTAGAACTGAGCATGATAAGATATAAACCTCACCTAATAACTTATGCCAGCTTCCAAATGGATTCTTGCTCTTGGAGGTCCAGGTTATTCCCTCAGTCCACTGGTGTGACTGCCCTTTCCCCCATCTGGGATGATGAAGTGAAAGCTCACTGTATTACTGTCCCAGCATCAGTGATTGAGAAGGCCAAGACCAGTTTCCTTTTGTGCTCATTGGAGCTTTTGCAGGATACCGACCAAATATCAATGTTGTCTGCAAATGGTGTGGGTGGAAATGGTGCTGTTGGGTAGATATCATCACTCTTCCCAACAACACCCTTCTCTTCAATTTTCAGAAGGAAGAAGAGATGGTTAAGGTCCTCAACGTTGCCCCTTGGATGTTTGGAAGACCTACCCTGCATCTGAAGCGATGGAAGCCAGGGGTTTCTCTTCAAATCAAAGAGTTGCCCATTTGGATATCTCTGCCAGCTCTTCCAGTGGAATTTTGGGAGGACGAAGTCCTACTTGGCATAGCCGCTTCAATGGGAGAGTTAATCTCCTTGGAACCTGCAACAAAAGCTAGAAGCAGGCTTGTAAGAGCACGACTATGTGTTAGCATGGAGGTGGGGGCTGTTCTCCCAAAGAATATAATACTTTCTTCCCCCACTGGCCGTTTTGTGCAGAGTATCATTCCTGAAGACCACGGTTTGGTCTGTCCCAAATGTTGGAAGGTCAGCTTCCAAGACAAACTGTGCATGTGTTCAGAGGGGGCAGTGGATGGAATGGGTAGGAGAAACAACAGCGAGGAGGTGCGGGTCTACAGCGAAGAGATCTCTTGCCCAATGCACGACTGCAACAATGGCGATCCCTCTGCCCACCTAGGACAGGTTAAAACTATAACCGGCCCGTCTGAACTGCACCCGACCGATGTGTTGTGTGGAGCTCCCTCTGTCCACGTCGAACAGGTTGTAACAGCAGGGAAGGCGTGGAAAAATCCAAAAAAAGTAGCTCACGAGTCAAACGAGGTGGATAGTGAATCCTCTGAATGGGAAACTGGGTCAGACGCTGATGAAAGGGCGGAAGATTTGGCGACTAAATTGATGGAAGTGAACCGACAAGGTATATCTAAGAAAGATCCTAAACAAAGACTCTTAAATGCTCATTTGAATAGTGGCGGGAGGACGAAGGATAGTTCAGATGATAAGATTACATTGTTGACTTTGGAGGCGAGGGATCCAAATTTTGATTCACCCATGTTAAAAGGCAATTTAGAAGTGGTTCTTGATGTGGAAGACAAAAACAATGCGGAGTGGAGCACTGTTAGCTGAAAATCATTTCGGGGTTTTTGTGGGAGGGGTGCACGCCGGTGCACTTAGGTTGGATGCAACTTTTCTCATCGGCGTTGTTTTCTTTTTGTTGTTTACTCGCTGGGTTTTGTGGGTTTTTGTGCTGATTTTGGTAGGATTTCTTCCTACTTACGTCCTTGTTGATTCTGATCTGTTGTTCTTTTGCTCGCTTGGGCACATCCGGCTTCTGAGCCATCTCTGTACAAGGGTATAGTCCCTTTCATAAAAACTATTTGCCATTAATAAAATAAAAAAATAAAAAAACTTATGCCATCTAACATTTAAATAAATGAAAGTTTGCAATACTCCCTATCAAATAATTTCTATTCATGTATTCAAATCTTAACTACACATCTCATGATAATACATTTTATACCCATTATTGTTCACTTCCCTAAAATCTGCTTACATATGAACAAAAATTCCAAGTGGAGAGATATACAACCTTAACCTTGCATTTAATCATAATTAAATTCTAGTAATAATAAAAACGCTCACCTAATACCCTCAACCTACTTCACATATATAAGTATCCAACAATATTATCTTTCAATTAAATAAAAGCACCAACGACATTAAGTTTATATAATAAATACAAGTATCAATCTTATATTATTCATCGATATTACCCAAGTATCAAACCTTAATAGATAATCAATCTTATGTAAGTATAATTTTGATATTTATCCCGCAATTTTAAGAGTATAGTTACGTTAACAAATATTTCGCCAATCAGCAAGTTCATATATTATTTAAATATCCTTTTGGTTGCTTATTACCATGTCTTTATATGTTTCTATTAGTATAAGAGTCCAACTCGTTGGAATGAGTCACGATCAACAATATTGTCATATTTTGCTAATATGTCAAAGATACATTTGACTAGCTAAGATATGTAAGCGTGGTCCAAGCCACTATAAATACAAATAGCAAAATTATCTCAACTCCCAATTGAGATGCAATTATCAATTATTTTAGCTAACATAATAATCATCGTAAATGCCAAAAAATATTCCACTCGTTAACCAAGTATTGAAATAACATATTTATACTTACTGGTTACCTAATAACATAATATTTCATATTATATAATTCAACCTCCACTTGCATATCTCAATTTATGGGTATTAATTATTGTCCTATATAAAGAAGTTAAATAATTTCAGGTCGACTTCTATCCTTGCTGTCATATATGGTATGTACATTCCCATTATGGTAGTTGTCACCTTTACTTAAGGCTGTGTATGAATCCATTTTAGGGTAGTTCTCATAACTTCCCTATTCATCTGTTTTCCTACCAAAAAGCATTTCAACAAGCTTTGAAGTCAAAGTATAGGATAAATTTATAATCTCATAATTCAAGCATTGTCTGAATTCATATGCCTGAGGGCCATCACATGTCAATCAAACTTGAAGAATGTACACATTCATGAGAGTTCGATGTATCCAATATTACTTTCACTGATTCGAAGATCTAAGTAGTGCCTCAAACTTAAGCCATATAGTTATCCGCACAAGCTAACGTCTTGAGTGCTTACGTATTCAAAAAGGTCACAAAATAGAAACCCCATTAACACATGCGTCAGGAGCGTTCCAATCTAAAAAATAAGCTCATAGTAATAATAATAGTAGAGGGCCTGGTGAGGGGGTTTTCAATAATCCCCAAAGTAAACGATAATCAAAAGAGTCAAATGGTATCTAGAAAGACCAGTAAAACCAGTACGACTCTCCCCAAAAGAAGCCCCCAATCCTAATGGGGTTTATATTATTATCAATCCTCATTAAAAGACAAACACAATCTTCCGAGAAAAATTCCCGTTTTCAAGCCATGTTCTACATACTAAAAACAATACAAGAAGTATTCTAAATCTCATTCACACACCACAATATTTTCAACAGAAACCACTGTTCACAGGAATAATCATGGAAAAAAGATAAATCAACTTTATAAGATCGATAAGTGAGAATCACTGGAGAGATTTCTTCTTGCCAAATAGTAATTAAGATAAACTGTAAAGGGGAACAAAGATCAACTCATGCAATTATGATTAAAAGTCATTCGAAACCCATCTCTTTTTTTGGTCATCTCTTTCAAGAAAGAGTCAATATATATATGTAAATAAATATTATATAATATCAAGAGTCCAAATGTTATTTACTTACTAAAAAAAATACACATCAACAGAATTCAAACAAAATTTGTAAAGATTGATTTACCCAAATACTAAAAGGAATAAATCATTAAGAGAGAGGGTTAGTCTTATCATGCCTGCATTAAAAGCTATATCTCATGGCCACGCACTGGCAGACCCCTTCTCCCAGCAGTCACAAAATTATTTCTCCACCAAACTCACGCTTCTCACCCACACGGTGTCCCAAATACCACGCAAAAGAAACAATAACCATTCCGGTTACCCATGAGTTTAGTACAAATGTCCCACCCAACTGGTGAGGGCAAGATAGCAAGGAAGGGCCAGAGCAGGGTAAAAAAAAAAGGATATTTCATTGCATGCGGCCAAAAAAAAAACAGCCCTCCTTTTCCCCCAAAACGCATCAGGAAACAACATAAAACCCTGTCCATATTTTGTGTTATCAGGCCCACATCTACGGGGCAGAGTAGAAGTAATCGGCACTCAAGGAAGGAATGATTGGATTCACGGTTGGTACAGGAAAAAGGGGGAATGCACAGCAAGGCAAGAGTCAGAACCAACCACGTATCTCCAGAAAGTTCATATAATTGCAAAGCAAATTGTGCTTCATGAATATTCTGATATGAAATAGATCCACCTCTATGAGATTCTCTTCCATGAGTTACATCGTAAAACAAGTAAGGTCTCAATAGAGAATCTTTTTAATAAATTTCATCAGGTCTCCTGGTAACACTCTCACTGTCACTTAATCTATTTTGATAAAAAATATCTTGAAGGAGAATCCCGAATTTGAGGATGCATTCGATACTGAACAGATAACAACATAGTTGGACAACCTACTTGTTGGAAGCGCTCAAAAAGGCTTCTACTAAATTGCAACATGCCTGCTGCCTGGCTAATTACTATTGCAGGACGTTGCTGTGGATCCCCGACAAGAACACACCTCGCAGCACCCAATGAAAGTGGAAGTAACACGCCTACTTCACTAGCTTGTAGCTTCATCTATAACCACCATACTCTTGCAACGGCCACACATGGCGAAGGTTTCCTTCGTTTTAGTTTTTTGAAAGCCCAAACTCCATTCGCAGCAACACTTGGCATAGGCAGGGAGTTTTGCGGCCATGGCAAGGAGGGAATACATCAAAGGAGGAGCTCCCAAAACCTGCGACTCCATTAGATTGGGGGTTTTAACACCCTTCTTCACCAAATCCAAACATTAGACTCTCCTCCCTACTTATGCGGCCAGAACAAGATATTGAAGCCAGATAGTAATTTACAAAGGATTAGCAAGTCAACATTAATAAATGCAGGGAAGTGCGGCCACCTACAAGGGAGATTTCAACACGCCAAGCATAAAGAGTTTTAATGAAATGGCAGGTGGCTATTAAAGCCACCCACCTCCAGCCAACCAAGGAACCAAAAAAAAAATCAAATAATATTTACATTCCCTTCCTCACACCAGACATGGTACACAAAGAGATTAAAAGGGAGAGGCAAGGTCGGTTGGGGCACATAAAAAAAAATCCTCATTTAATTTTAGTAAAATAAAGCAATCTTAAGATTGATGGATCGGTCGACCCAAGAAGAAAATGGGGGTCGAATACTTAAATAAAATATAAAACATGAACACCACTCCCAAATCGTGGCGCCACCAACAAAACATACTCTTCCTCATTTGTGCAACGAGGTTTGGTCAGCGGAAGCAACAAACAAATTAATAAGATAATTTAACGATACAAGGGATGATATCGATAACAATCAATATAAAATAATAATAATAATAAAATATAATCGTTGATCGATAATACAATAATAATGTCGTTATTATTATTATTATCATTTTGCAGATTACAAAATAATTATCAATTATAGTCACAATGGTCAGTAGTCAAAGTCGACAAATTTAAAAGGAATATTATTATTATTATTTAATTATTTTTTATTTATTTATATTATTATTATCACATAAAATAATTATTAATCATATTAACCAAGACTGACATACCAGCTCGACAATAAGTGTAATGCCCACTTCCCTACGACACTTAGTTGATTATCATTTTGAGTTATGCAGACTTTTGGATATGGACATGACTTATACTTACGTTGATTAGCATGATGTTTTGTGAGTAGATGCATTTGGGTTATGATTGGATTTTGTTTTCAGTATGATCTACACTGAGTCATGGACAGACTATTGGATACCGATATTACTTTTATATGGATATATTCTAACATTGGATTTCTTTGCCATGATAAGCAGAATGTAGTTGTTGAATTTACATTACTATAATCTTGGATAATGATGGAATGCATGAATAAATTGTGATTTAAACTTTGAAATAATGGATAATTGAATTACGTATAGATGTTAATAAATTTCATGCATATGGTTATTTTAGACATTTTAACATGGCCGCAAGGCCGAAGGAGGTATTTTGCATTTTGCAGGAAACACAACATGATCACAACCTAAAGGGGGATTGGGAACCAAACACAACAGGATGTCGGGTGGTTCCAACATTTGGTCGTCAAAGCAACTAGTGAATTGTATTGTGTTACTTTTGTTTTTTTTTAAATTTTTATGTTGTTAAGAAAAAATTTCCATGAGGGGGAAATTTTCTAATGTGACCAAGGGGTTAAAAATTTTATTTATTTGTTTTAACTTACTTTAGTAGATGATTTCTTTTGTGATGTCTTTTTTTTATTACTTTTGCTAAGTATGTTTAGAATTAATTTAACCCCTTGTTTTAAATTTTAAGTTTTGGAGGGAAGTCAAGTAGGTGTAATTAATTTTGATGGTTGGCTCCTTGAGCCTTGTGTTTGCCTCTTGTATTGAATGGTTGTTTTGAGTGTTGACCACTCCAAATCCTTTGAATCTCGAATTTGAGATTTAGGGCAATTTTGGGGGACTTGTGGGACAAGTTGAACTTGTCCCACACTTCCCAAAACCCCTTACCAACCATATCTATGGGTTGGGAAGCCAAAAAGGGGATTATTTATTGTTTTGGGAAGGGAAATATGACTTTGGAGTAAACTTTTCTTCCATTTGCATTTATTTGTGCCTTAAGACAAATGGGAAGGGATGGATGTGGATGAGAGATGTCATTCAAACCCAACCACCCATTTATTGTGTTTTGGGAGTTGAGTTGACTATGGGAGGTGGTCTTGAGGATGTGTGATGTGGCATGCTACAAGGAGCCACATCACCCTCACTCTTCCCTTTTTGTCTATTTATGGAAATTTCCTCTCTTGTTGAGGGGGTTGGAGTTTTTTTTGAGTTTTTTTTTGGAAAGGAAAGAATTGGGAGAAAGAAAGAGGAGCTTGGATTTGCATGCTTGGATTGTTTTGGGAGGGAGCTTGGACAAAGCTTCTTGGTTTAGGCTTCTCCAATGGAGAGGTAGGAGACCTTCTTCCTTTTTTTTGCTTTCATATTGTTGTTGTTTCTATGCTAAATTTGTGAATAATGTATGTTTACTTTTGTGTACTATGAAAAATGGATAGAATGCTTAATGTGTAGTGTAGGAGAGGTCTATGGGAAAACTCATGAGGGAGGCATAAGAGTAGAATAGGATATTGTGGAGGGAGTTTGAGAGGGATGCCCATCTTGGGTAAGAATGTTCACATTCTTACCTTGTCCTTGAGGGAGCCATAAGAGGAGGGAGGCATAAGAGTATGGGAGGAAAAAGGGGTACTTGAGGGAGGCATAAGAGTCTTAGGGGTTTGAGTTTTATTGTGGAGGGTTTGGATGGGCATCTCATCTCAATTGGGAGGCATAAGGGAAAATTTCCCATAGTTCCTTCTCTTGTTGGCTTGGATGAAAGCCTTGTTGTGCAAAGTATTGTGTTATTTGTGTTTCCTCTTTGTTCCTTCTTTTTAACCTTGAATGTAGTGAAGAAAATTATATTGTGGAAGCAAGTGTTGTTGCCTTGAGTTGGAGACCACCCTTCATTGTGTTGTGTTTGGGGCTCGGGGGTCAATGGAGGAGATTGCTTCTCTTCTCCATTGAGTTTTGGTTGGGAGGAGAGTGTTGCCTCTCCCCTATCTTGGTTGTGATTTGAGCTACTTGGAACTTGGAGCATGGATGAAGGACATCTTGGAGCTTGTGAAGACTCTTTCCATTTCCCTTGTATATATATTATTTTGTTGTAAATTTGTATGAGAAATAAAGTTGTATCATCTTGTTTTCATTCAAAAATAAAGGACATTGTAATCTATATTGTATCATAAGTTACATGGTTGAATGCAAATTTTACTTGCAAGATGTGTACATTATTAAAAAAAATAAAATGTGTAAGGAAATAGAGAAATGATATGTACAAAAAGGCTTGTGAAAAATCTTGTGATTATACTATTGGGGAAGTTTGTTGTAGATTCCATCTTGTGAAATGCTAGTTTATTTCATTATATTAATCAAATGGTATGTGTTACAAAAGCTAGCTTCCTTTTATTGATAGATAGAAATTTAAACACCATTACTTTCAATTTGGACAATAAATAGTTAAAATACTAAATTATAGTAAATATTTCTCATTTTTGGAACTCATTGCAAACTATATTCAACCTTGTTGGTGAATGAAACTTTCTTTTTCTACCTTAATACAAATGGAAGGGATGGCTGTGGATGAGAGAGGTCATTCAACCAACCACCCATTTATTGTGTTTGGGAGTTGAGTTGACTAGGGAGGTGGTATTGAGGATGTGTGATGTGGCATGCTCAAGGAGCCACATCACCCTCACTCTTCCCTTTTGTCGTATGTATGGAAATTTCCTATCTTGTTGAGGGTGTTGGAGTTTTTTTGAGTTTTTTGTGGAAAGGCAGGAAAGAATTGGGGAGAAAGAAAGAGGAGCTTGGATGGCATGCTTGGATTGTTTTGGGGGAGCTTGGACAAAAGCTCTTGGTTAAGGCTCTCCATGAGAGGTTAGGAGACCTTCTTCCTTTTTTTGCTTTCATATTGTTGTTGTTTCTATGTTAAATTTGTGAATAAATGGAGTTTACTTTGTGTACTATGAAAAATGGATAGAATGCTAAATGTGTAGGGTAGGAGAAGGTCTATGGGAAAACTCATGAGGGAGCATAAGAGTGAATAGGTATTGTGGAGGGGAGTTGAGAGGGCATGCCCATCTTGGGTAGAATGTTCACATTCGTACCTTGTCCGTTGAGGGAGCCATTAAGAGGAGGGAGGCATAAGAGTATGGGGAGGAAAAAAGGGGGTTGGTACTGAGGGAGGCATAAGAGTCTTAGGGTTTGAGTTTTATGTGGGGGTTTGGAGCGGATCTCATATCAATTGGGAGGCATAAGGGAAAATTTCACATAGTTCCTTCTCTTGTTGGCTTGGATTGAAAGCCTTGTGGCAAAGTATTGTGTTATTTGTGTTCCTCTTTGTCATTTTTTTTAAACCTTGAATGATAGTGAAGGAAAAGAACATTATATTGTGGAAGCAAGTGTGTTTGCCCTCTGGGTTGGAGACCACCCTTCAGGTGTTGTGTTTGGGGTCGGGGTCAATGGAGGAGATTGCTTCTCTTCTCCATTGAGTTTTGGTTGGAGGAGAGTGTTGCCTCTCCCCTATCTTGGTTGTGATTTGAGCTACTTGGGAACTTGGAGCATGGATGAAGGACATCTTGGAGCTTGTGAGGACTCTTTCCATTTCCCTTGTATATATATTATTTGTTGTAAATTTGGTATGAGAAATAAAGTTGTATCATCTTGTTTTCATTCAAAAATAAAGGACATTGTAATCTATATTGTATCATAAGTTACATGGTTTGAATGCAATTTTACCTTGCAAGATGTGTACATTATTAAAAAAATAAATGTGTAAGGAAATAGAGAAATGATATGTACAAAAAGGCTGTTGAAAAATCTTGTGATTATACTATTGGGGAAGTTTGTGTAGATTCCATCTTGTGAAATGCTAGTTTTATTTCATTATATTAATCAAATGGTATGTGTTACAAAGCTAGCTTCCTTTTATTGATAGATAGAAATTTAAACCACCATACTTCAATTTGGCCAATAAATAGTTAAATACTAAATTATAGTAAACATTCTCATTTGAAATGAAACTTTCTTGTTTCTACCTTACATAAAATACTTATCAATTTGTGAGGAAAAGAGGACTAAAACAAGTTTATAACTTGCCAATATTTCCTTCTATATTTATTATTATTTTAAAAAAAAAAAGTATTTAATATTCTCAATAATTAAAATATTTTAATAAGGATAAGATAAGTATTATTAAAATATATAAATTTAATAAACTGAAAATTTCTTTTATTTATTTTTCAAAAAAATACTGTGTCATTCTCCACGTGTGTGTGTGTGTGTGTGTGTGTGTGTGTGTGGGTGTGGTACATATATTATATATATATATAGATACATATATATATATACATATATATATATATATATATATATATGTATCTATATACATACATACATACATATATATATATATATATATATATATATATATATATATATAATATATATATATATAAAAATATGTATATACGAATTAAAAAAATAATAATAATAAAAGAAATAAGATTTAAGCCAAACGTTTTTTTTGAAAGCGGCCTGTACAGGCCGCGCCCTGTTCCATTGACTGTGCAAAGGATTGGGGGGGAGGGGCGCCGACCCCACCCCCAACCCATTTACCATATGGGGTGGGGATGGGGTCGGCGCCCCACCCCCCCCCCCCTCCCCCCAATAAACTGTCCCACAAAACTATAACCACAGCAAAAAATTTTTATTACAAAAAAAAAACGTGGCCAGTGTAATTTACGGCCTGTGCGCGGCCTGTTCCTTGTGCCTCTTCCTCGGCCCTTATGCGGCCACCAACACTCGTTTTCATATATATATATATATATATACATTGAATCCGCGGGTTTAGGGTATGTGGCAACCAAACAACCCAAACCTGATCAGATCTACAAAAAAACAAACTCCTCCATTAAAGCTCTGAGCCAAAAATTTGTTGAGAAAAGTTCCCTTGGCTGTATTGGCCTCCATAGATTGACCTCCTTCCTCCTTCTCCCTTATCCTGCAAGTTAAAAAAAAAATGAGAGCTTTGGGTGTGGAAAGAAATTAAATAAAAGGATTTTAAAAAAAAAAAACATAAAGCAATCCATAAGGATTTCTAGGGTTTCCTTGCCCAACCTAGATCTAAGGGTGGGGAAATAATAGATCCAATGGTGGAGGATATATCCTACACCACTTAAGTGATGGGTTTCTTTTGGTGGGAATTAAAAAGATAAATAGAAATAAAAAGGGGGGGGGAGAATTTAGCAAAGTTGTGCACACTTGACCCTCTAAGTAAGAAATTAACTATTTTATTGTATGACCTTGGACTACAAGACTTTGGGTCTTGGCATTATTAAATTTTAATATTCAATTAAGGGTCCTTAAATAATTCTTTTAACTGGGGATTAATGGAGTCATGTTCGACAAGCTAATGAAATTTCTTAAATAAGAACTCTAGGACCTTGTTGAGGAAAGTAACGAAGACATAATATTGATTTTGAAATTGGAGGCGATTTTAATAGATCGATAATCTTCTCCGACACCTCGCAACTGTCCTCTTATAACCTGAACCTAATCAAAAAAAAATTATTTCATAATTTTCTCTCTCTAAACCTGTTTTGTATTTTGGCCTCATGCGAGTAGTTACTACGGGTATTACACTTGGTATTAGAGCCAGGGGTTCGAAGCTTAGACCCTTGGGCACACACAGAGCACACGAAATAGGAACATTTAACTTAGTACAGAGCTAACTCTTTTAAAATATAAAACCACAATGTTGATAATTATAGTAAACAACAAACTCAGAAAACTGACACAAGACCTAGAACAATGAACTGACTCTCACCTTGATCTGTGCAGGAGGCGAGGATTGGGCGAGGAGTCTCTTCATATAGACCTAGACATACCACCACCAGAGTAGACCGTAGCAGCCCTTCTACCTCAGATCTTGCAGACACTCCAGGATGTCAATGCCGCTATACGCGGAGAGCCCTTGAGAGGACAACTTGCTAGACATAGTTTGGAGCCATCAGTAGATGCCCAGGCATCCCCTCGACACAGCGAGGAGCACAGATCAGAGAACTTCCATGCAGAGTCACTTAGGGCAGAGTCACCACAGAGAGGATATGGGGACAGGATCTCAGGACATAAGGACAGGTCTCGGAGCCCTAGACAGAGGGAGGAGCATACAGAGAGACCTAGGATTCATCATACATCAGCTGCAGACCATATCAGGGATATCCTGAAGCTGCGACCATCTCAGTATTCAGGTGATACAGGCGGTTTTCAGGTAGAGGCCTGGTTGGTGAGCTTGAGCGGATGCTTCAAGCTCTGTCCTTGTAGTAGCAACACGAAAGCTCGTGTAGCGATTCACCTTCTGAGGGATGGAGCAGGAGTCTGGTGGAGGACCGAGGAGCAGAAGCTCCATGTTGACTTAGAGACAGTTACCTGGGAGTTATTTGAGGAGCGTTTCAGGAGTAGGTATTTACCCAAGAGATTTATTCAGCAGTAGATAGACGAGTTTCATGACCTCCGCCAGGCATCGATGACAGTAGCTGAGTATGAGAGTCGATTTCTGGACCTACTCCAGTACGTCGACTATATGCAGGATGATCAGGTATGGATTCACAGGTTCATTCGGGGCCTGAACTTGGATTTAGATGGCGCAGTGCGCATTCACTGCCCACAGACATTAGCAGAGGCCGTGGAGAAGGCCTATATTGTAGAGGAGACACGGGGAAAGACACAGCAGGCTAGAGACAGAGTTCGAAGCCGTATCCAGCAGATGCAGGATGATAGATTGAAGGGGTCAGTTCCTCCTCCGTGTGGTGGACAGAGTTCAGGGAAAGCTTCATTTAGGCCACCACCGTAGCAGCATCAGCAGTAGACCCGCCCACCTTACCGACCTCCTCAGAGATTTGATGCACAGAGAGGACGTAGTATGGGGCTTCCTCCTAGGGGTCCCATCAGGACACAGGGTGCACCGAGAGCTCAGTCAGTAGGAGCTTGTCAGCAAAGACCTCAGCAGTCCATAGCCGGATTGTTAGGATCTGTATCTCATTCATCTAGAGTACCAGCTGGAGCTGCTTCCACTGGAGAGGACCAGGCAGCTGTTATGGTTGCAGTGTTGTTGGACATCTTTGGAGAGATTGCCCACATAACCCTACCAAGGGTAAGACACAGAGCTCAGAGCCTATTGTTGGAGATATGGCATGGAGTCATCGGATCTACGCAGCGGTCGAGAACCGCCAGGCTGAGCATCAGAGTACTGTGATTGAGACGACAGGTAGTATTGGTGGTATTTCCACCTCTATATTATTTGATTCTGGCTCTTCTGATTCTTTTATTGCACCATCCTTAGTAGAGCGTTGTAGGCTGGTGGCAGTTAGGCAGGGTTGTAGTTGGGACGTTGAGATGGCTTCTGGAGCCAAGATTTCTATAGACTCCTTAGTCAAGGAGTGTGTAGTGGATTTGGGACCCTTCACTACTACTTCTGATCTTAGGATCCTTCCATTAGGATCTTATGGCATCATTTTAGGCATGGATTGGTTGTCCACTCACAGAGCTAGAGTGGATTGTTACCATAAGACTATTGCTTGCATAGATGATCTTGGAGTAGAGTTAGTGATATCAGGAGTTAGGAGGGCCGTTTCCATTCGCACCATCTCCGCTATGCAGCTTAAGCGGTGTGCACAACAGGGTTGTCAGATGTTTGCTATTACGGTCAGTGACAGATCAGAGGATGAGTCCAGAGGACCTTCCCTCGATGACCATCCCATCTTACCAGAGTTTGCTGATGTGTTCCCAGGGGAGCTACCGGGATTACCTCCCCCACGTGAGATCGACTTTCATATAGATCTAGTTCCGGGCGCAGAGCCTATCTCACGAGCACCTTATCGGATGACCACTCCTGAGTTATGTGAGCTCAAGTTGCAGCTAGAGGGCCTTCTAGAGAAGGGCCTAATCCGCCCTAGTGTATCCCCTTGGGGTGCACCAGTGATCTTCGTGAAGAAGAAAGATGGATCTCTTTGGTTGTGCATTGATTACCGTCAGCTGAATAAGGTAACGATCAAGAATCGTTACCCCCTTCCACGCATTGATGATTTTTTTGATCAGATGAAGGGGGCTACAGTTTTCTCTAAGATAGATCTTAAGTCAGGATACCATCAGCTCAGGATTGCAGAGACGGATATTCACAAGATAGCTTTCCACACGAGATATGGCCACTACGAGTTCACAGTAGTATCGTTCGGTTTGGCGAATGCCCCCGCAGTGTTTATGAGTTTGATGAATGGGGTATTCAAGACCTTCCTTGATGACATTTTGATTTTCTCATGCACACGTGAGGAGCATGAGGAGCACCTTCGCCAAGTTCTTCAGTGTCTTCGCGAACAACGCCTTTACGGGAACTTGGAGAAGTGTGCGTTCTTTCAGCCTGAGGTGCAGCATTTGGGCCACGTTATTTCTGGGGAAGGTATCGTAGTCGATCCTTCCAAGATTCGAGCCATCATGGATTGGCTAGCACCCACTAGTGTGACCGAGGTGTGTAGTTTCATGGGTCTAGCAGGATACTACAGGAGGTTTGTTTAGGATTTTTCCCGAATTGCGCACCCTATCACTTCTCTTCAGCGAAAAGGGAAGAAGTTTTTATGGTTAGATAGATGTGAGCAGGCCTTCAGTACACTGAAGGAATGCCTTACAAGAGAACCTATCCTTACAGTGCCAGATCCTCATGGAGAGTTTTTCATTTGCACAGATGCTTCCTTGGCAGGACTTGGAGGTGTGTTAATGCAGGAGGGTAGAGTAGTTGCCTTTGAGTCTCGCAAACTCAAATATTATGAGCTCAATTATCTGACCCATGACCTTGAGCTTGCAGCAGTAGTACATGCCTTAGTGCGGTGGAGACATTTTCTTCTTGGCCGGAGATTTACACTCAGGACTGATCACTTGAGTCTTCGCCACCTCTTCACGCAACCCAATCTCAACGCTCGTCAGCGGCGTTGGATGGAGTTACTCTGTGAGTATGACATGTAGATAGAGCATGTGAAAGGGAAGGACAATGTGGTTGCAGATGCCTTGAGTAGGCGGAGACATGTGGCTATGGCCACCTCAGTGGGCACAGATTTGCGGAGTAGGATCTTGCAGCAGCTTCCTCAGGATAGTTTTCTACCTTGCTAGCCAGAGCAAAGATTGAGTCTTAGAGACCCCTTGAGGGGAGATTTGATGGATTTTCATTAGAGGAAGATGGCCTTCTCAGACACAGAGGCCAGATTTATGTTCCTAGAGATGGAGGCTTGAGGCATGATATTTTGACAGAGGCCCATCGTGCACCTTAATCAACCCATCCCAGGGTGAAGAAGATGCACACCACCCTGAGAAAGTTTTACTTTTGGAGAGGACTTCAGAGAGACATAGCTTCATTTGTATCCCTGTTGTTTAGAGTGCCAGAGGGTGAAAGGCCGAACACCAACATCCAGCTAGCCTCCTCTATCCTCACGCCATACCAGAGTGGAAGTGGGACACCATTTCCATGGATTTCATTGTTTGGGTTGCCCTACGTCAAGATACCATCATGATGCCATCATGGTCATAGTGGATAAATTGATGAAGGTAGCTCACTTTTTCTCCCAGTGAATACCTACCTACACGGCTAGAGTGTTGTAGCACGTGTATATCTTGATGAGATTTTCAGACTACATGGGATTCCGCGGAAGATCATTTACAACCGCGACCCTTTGTACACCTCCCATTTCTGGACCACCATGCAGTATGCCCTCGGGACAAGGATTAATTCAAGCACAACTTATCACCCTCAGATAGATGGACAGGCAAAGAGGGTGAATCAGATCTTTGGAGGATATGCTCAGGATGTACATGATGGATCATCAGTCGAGATGGGAGGAGTATCTGTATTTGGTGGAGTTTGCCTACAATAATAGTTTTTAAAGTTTCTATAGGCATGGCTCCTTTTCATGCCTTATATGTTAGAGAGTGCAGGACACCTCTTAGCTTGGGATAAGATTGAGGACATGTTTTCTCTTGGGCCAGCATTATTATAGGACATGGAGCAGCAGGTTACCTTGATCAGATAGAGATTGCAGGAGGCACAGGATAGACAAAAGAAGTATACAGACCAGCATAGGACAGATCACAGTTTTGAGGTAGACACGAAGGTGTTTCTTCGTGTCAGACTACATAAGAGCCCTATCCGTTATGGAAGAGGTTCTAAGCTTGCTCCCTAGATTTGTGGGTCCCTTTGAGATCTTGGAGCGCCTCAGTCCCTTGGCCTATCGTCTAGCATTACCACCTAGCTTATCGTGCGTCCATGATGTTTTTCACGTTTCTGTACTTAGGAGATATATTTCTGATCCTTCTCATGTGCTAGATTGGACTGCATTGCAGGTGCAGGATCAGGGGCAGGTAATGGTGGAGCCCGTATGCGCATTCTAGAGCACATGACCCTTGGGCCTTCGTGGCAGAGAGATTGATCACGTACGTGGTTTAGTGGGACAGGTACGAATGAGACTGCATCTACTTGAGAGGATGCTACATCACTGCGAGCTCAGTTTCCACACTTATTTCAGTGACTTCCAGGAGGAAGTCTAGTCTAAGGGGAGGAGGGATGTAATGCCCACTTCCCTACGACACTTAATTGATTATCATTTTGAGTTATGAAGACTTTTGAATATGGACATGACTTATACTTACGTTGATTAGCATGATGTTTTGTGACTAGATGCCTTTGGGTTATGATTAGATTTTGTTTTCAATGTGATCTACACTGGCTCATGGACAGACTATGGGATGCTGATATTATTTTTTTATATGGATATATTGCATGTGTTCTAACATTGGATTTCTTCGCCATGATAAGTAGAATGTAGTTGTTCAATTTACATTACTATAACTTTAGATAATGATGAAATGCATAATTAAGTTGTGATTTAGACCTAGAAATAATGGATTGATTGAATTACGTATAGATGTTAATAAATTTCATGCACATGGTTATTTTGGATATTTTGACATGGCCACAAGGCCGAAGGAGGTATTTTTTATTTTGCATGAAACACAGCATGATCACAACCATGAGGGGGATTGGGAACCAAACACAACAGGATGTCGGGTGGTTACAACATTTGGTCGTCAAGGCCAACTAGTGAATTGTATTGTGTTACCTTTGTTCTTTTATGTGTTAAGAAAAAATTTCCTTGAGGGGGAAATTTTATAAGGTGACCAAGGGGCGTAAGAATTTTAATTACTTGTTTTTAACTTGCTTTAGTAGGTGATTTCATTTGTGATTTTTTTTTTTTAAAATTACTTTTGTTAAGTATGTTTACATTAATGTAACATCTTGTCTTAATTTTTTTTAAGTTTTGGAGGGAAGTCTAGAAGGTGTAATTAATTTTGATGGTTGGCTCCTTGAGCCTTGTGTTTTCCCCTTGTATTGAATGCTTGTTTTGAGTATTGACCACTCCAAATCCTTTGAATATCGAATTTGAGATATAGGACAATTTTGGGGGACTATGGGACAAGTTGAACTTGTCCCACACTTCCCAAAACCCCTTACCAACCATATCTATGGATTGGGGAAGCCAAAAAGGGGATTATTTATTGTTTTAGGAAGGGAAATGTGACTTTGGAGTGCACTTGTCTTCCTTTTGCATTTAATTGTGCCTTGAGGCACATGGGAAGGGATGGATGTGGAAAAGAGATGTCATTCAACCCAACCATCCATTTATGGTGTTTTTGGGATTTGAGTTGACTAAAGGGAGGTGGTATTGAGGATGTGAGATGTGGCATTCCTACATAGGAGCCACATCATCCTCACCCTCCCCTTTTTGTCTATTTATGGAAATTTCCTCTCTTGTTGAGGGGGTTGGAGGTTTTTTGTTTTTCTTTGTGGAAAAGTTCTTTTCTTTTATTTTCTTTTGGGAGAGAAAAGAATTGGGAAAAAGAGAAAAAAGAAGAAGCTTGGACTTGTATGCTTGGATTGTTTTGGAGGGAGCTTGGACAAAGCTTCTTAGTTTAGGCTTCTCCAATGGAGAGGTAGGAAACCTTCTCCCTTTTTGCTTTCATATTGTTGTTGCTTCTATGCTAAATTTGTGGATAATGTATGTTTACTTTTGTGTATTGTGAAAAATGGATAGAATGCTTAATGTGTAGTGTAGGAGAGGTCTATGGGAAAACTCATGAGGGAGGCATAAGAGTAGAATAGGATATTGTGGAGGAGTTTTGAGAGGGATGCCCATCTTGGGTAAGAATGTTCACATTCTTACCCTGTCCTTGAGGGAGCCATAAGAGGAGGGAGGCATAAGAGTATGGGAGGCTTCTCCAATGGAGAGGTAGGAAACCTTCTCCCTTTTTTGCTTTCATATTGCTGTTGCTTCTATGCTAAATTTGTGGATGATGAATGTTTACTTTTGTGTATTGTGAAAAATGGATAGAATGCTTAATGTGTAGTGTAGGAGAGGTCTATGGGAAAACTCATGAGGGGAGGCATAAGAGTAGAATAGGATATTATGGAGGGATTTTGAGAGGGATGCCCATCTTTGGTAAGAATGTTCACATTCTTACCTTGTCCTGGAGGGAGCCATAAGAGGAAGGAGGCATAAGAGTATGGCAGGAAAAAGGGGGTACTTGAGGGAGGCATAAGAGTCATAGGGTCTTGAGTTTTATTGTGGATGGTTTGGATGGGCATCTTATCTCAATGGGGACGTATAAGGAAAACTTTCCCATAGTTCCTTCTCTTGTTGGCTTGGATGAAAGCCTTGTGGTGAAATGTATGGTGTTAATTGTGTGTCCTGTTTGTTTCTTCCTTTTCAACCTTGAATGTTGTGAAGAAAATTGTGTTGTGGAAGCAAGTGTTATTGCCTTGTGTTGGAGACCACCCTTCATTGTGTTGTGTTTTTGGGCTTGGTGGTCAATGGAGGAGATTGCTTCTCTTCTTCATTGAGTTTTGGTTGGGAGGAGAGTGTTGCCTCTCCCCCTATCTCGGTTGTGATATTGAGCTACTTGGAACTTGGAGCATGGATGAAGAACACCTTGGAGCTTGTGAAGACTCTTTCCATTTCCCTTATATACATTATTTTGTTGTAAATTTGTATGTGAAAGAAAGTTGTATCATCTTGTGTTCACTCCAAAAATAAAGGACATTGTAATCTATATTACACCAAAAGTCACATGGTTGAATGTAAATTTTACTTGCAAGATGTTTACATTATTGAAAAGATAAAATGTGTAAGGAAATAAAGAAATGACATGTATTTCTTACTCTAAAATTCTATGTGGAAATGTTGTTGAATATACTTTTGTGGAAGTTTGTTGGAAAGAAATTACAAAGGAAAATATATGTAAAATTTTAGTTTGAGTTTATTGAAAGTGATGTAATGGAAAGTGTTGGGAAAAGCTAGCTGCACTATTTGTTGCTTTGTTGAATTTGAAGGACCATTAAGTTTTAGATAGTTTTACAATATGCCATAGTTAAGAATATCTATCAAGTTTTTTTTTTTCTTTCTTCATTTATGGATCTCATTACAAACTATTATTGCAACCTTAATAAAGTGAAAAGAAACCAACCTATTTCTGAAATTACATATAATACTTATTAAAATTGCGTAGAAGGAAAATTGTAATGACTAATACAAGTTTATAACTTGCCATTAATTTATTATCCATATTTACTCCTTAGCGTTTTACAAGGACAATAGTATTTAATATTCTCAATAATTACAATATTTCAATATTGATAAGATAAGTATTATTAAAAGTATATGGGCTTTACTATTACTGCAAATTTCGTTTATTAATTTTTCATTATACTACTGTGATGTTCCTTTTATATTAACAAAGGATATTAATCTGAACCACAGCCGATCAAATGTGTGCTAGTATACTCATAAAATCTTACATTATACCTGATACAACAATTAAAATAACTAGATGATGATACACCTCTCTTTAACCATTGTGTAGTAAGATTATAATAAAATGCACGCAGCATGACCATGTATTTGCAAAGCAACAGTGCTCCATAAGTAATCTGATTGTGAAACCAGAACCGCCTCTGCCCTGGAAGCGGTCTGTCATTATTGCCAGGTAGGCTTGTTCCATTGACTAGTTTAAATTTTGTTTCTACAATGGAGAAATAACCAACCCCACACCCCAACCCATTTACCATATGCGGTAAATACATTGCAAATCAAATCTATTTTGGAGGAAAGATAGAAATATAAGACAAAACTATAACTTCAACAATAAAAATTTAAAAGAATGTAAAAAACGCGGCCAGTGTGAATTACTACAGTATGTGTGCAGAAATAATTAAATCTTAACTAATGCGCCTCATTCCTCGAACAGAATGAGAAAAAGAACAATCTGCTTTGTAAACATTATGATATGAAACAGATCCACCTCTAGGAGCCTGTGGCAACCAAACAACCCAAACCTGATCAGATCTACAAAAAAACAAACTCCTCCATTAAAGCTCTGAGCCAAAAATTTGTTGAGAAAAGTTCCCTTGGCTGTATTGGCCTCCATAGATTGACCTCCTTCCTCCTTCTCCCTTATCCTGCAAGTTAAAAAAAAATGAGAGCTTTGGGTGTGGAAAGGAAATTAAATAAAAGGATTTTAAAAAAAAAAACATAAAGCAATCCATAAGGATTTCTAGGGTTTCCTTGCCCAACCTAGATCTAAGGGTGGGGAAATAATAGATCCAATGGTGGAGGATATATCCTACACCACTTAAGTGATGGGTTTCTTTTGGTGGGAATTAAAAAGATAAATAGAAATAAAAAGGGGGGGGAGAATTTAGCAAAAGTTGTGCACACTTGACCCTCTAAGTAAGAAATTAACTATTTTATTGTATGACCTTGGACTACAAGACTTTGAGGTCTTGGCATTATTAAATTTTAATATTTAATTAAGGGTCCTTAAATAATTCTTTTAACCGGGTATTAATGGAGTCATGTTCGACAAGCTAATGAAATTTCTTAAATAAGAACTCTAGGACATTGTTGAGGAAAGTAACGAAGACAGTAATATTGATTTTGAAATTGGAGGCGATTTTAATAGATCGATAATCTTCTCCGACGCCTCGCAACGGTCCTCTTATAACCTGAACCTAATCAAAAAAAAAAATTATTTCATAATTTTCTCTCTCTAAAACCTGTTTTGTATTTTGGCCTCATGCGAGTAGTTACTACGGTATTACAATAAGGTAAAACAATAATACTATAAAATAGAGGCCAATCGATAATTTAAATTAAAACACACATGTTATCATTATATATATATATATATATATATATATATATATATATATATAATAATCACTATTCACATTAATATGGATCAACGGTCCAGACTTATATCATGTGACAACAAGGTCCTCCTTTGAGTAGATTAACGCATAAGACATTACACAGTTCCACATACATAGGTGTCAGATAACAACTCGAGAAGGTAAGTAGAGAGGGAAGGTGCTAAAACATCACTGAGACATGGTCTAGGGACAATGGAATTACACACATTCATTCGACACTCAACAAAAAGGGGTCACTGTGACAATAATCGTGGGTAACCATTGAACGAGGGCATCACAACGCAACTCCCGTGACTACTACTACATACCTATATGATATTAATATAGTAAAATATGCCGAGAGGTATAGTTTCTCAAGGCGTTTATACCTCTTGGCATATTTCACATAAGTAGATTTAATATAAACATAAAATCAAAAACACCAATGTAAAATATCCGAGAGGTATAAATGCCTTGCGAACCATACCTCTTAGCATATTTACATATATTAATATAATATAGGTATGCTAAATATTTAATAATTTCAAAATATATATTATTTTTAGTTTTATTTATAAGTGTTGGGGTAAAATTTTAGGGTTAATGCCAATATAAATACATTTTCAGTAAATATATGTTATTTAAATATCTATGTAATGTTGCACTTATATTTATATTGAATGTGTTCATGTAATAATTACGGGTTTTCCCCATTCTCTTCATGTCAAACAGGGACTGGATGACTATTTCAAAGTGTAAAATACGTTTAAAACAGGAAAAAACGTCCTAGACGGGCATCAAATCTCAACTTTGCTACCCACCTATTTGGAAAAACATAACAATAGATTTCCAAATGAAATATTTAAGCCTCGTCTTAACGGATAAAGCCCTGATGTTATTTCAGGTTAGATACCTCCCTTACACATTATACAACCCTTTACTCAATCATTGAAAATAACTTTTGAAATCCTATCAAAGTCTTAAATTATGCCCTCATGGAACTGCAATTATAAGTAAATATGTTGTTTGGATCTCATCCCTCAATTAACATTCTAATAAGTATTTCATTTAAATCACAGTGGGCAGAAGGGCCAACTATTATCACAGGGGTGCATGAATTTGATTTTTTCTAAGTAAATTAATAGTCCACAATCATTTTATAAAAGTTGCAAAGTATGCTGGAAGGGATGTCAATTTAAATTAATTTATATTTCTTTTGAATGCTATAAATCTGTAATATATTTATGAAAGTTTATTTCAATTTTGTAAGTTGCAATGGAGATGATTGGATATTTGTGTATTGAGAAGAACATATATGGTGCGAATACTACAAAAAATGAAGATTGGAATTAATGTTTAAAATTTATAACATTTTAGAAATGGAAAGGAAGATATTAGGAAATAAGTATGGTCTCTTATTTTCTGAAATGTAACATATTTTTTAATCATTCACTTCTTCTGTGATGCTCAAATATAAATGCATGGGAGATATAGAAATTTGCTAATGATAAGAAACATACAACAAATAAACATGCTATAGAAATATATTAAATGGAAGACATACACCTAGTGGATGTTTCTAAAGTATTAAAATAAATGCAATCCCCTGGCTACTTGAGAAAACATGTGGAAGCAACACCACACACATTCAACTATCTTATAGATACTAAGAGGACATGAAGGAAATCAATAAAATAAGTAATACATGTAGCAATGTTATGTCTTTTTAAAAGTTACTTTTGATTTCTTTTAAGAGCTTTAAAAACTTCTAATATTAAAGGTGTTTCCTTTGATCTTCAAAATGTACAAAATGTCCCATGTCATTTGGTCAATTGGTTGAAATTGTTTGGCTGACATAGAGACCATAGTGATCAGTTATTGTGAGTGTTGTGGCCCCTAATGCCCTAACATGGAGATTTGAAACAATTAGGTATGAATCGTGGCCGGGTGATTTGATGTGGTAGGATGCCCCTTAACATAGTGAATTAGTTAAAGATGATCATGTTATTTAGATATAGATACATACTCTTTACTAAAATTGTAATTTTCATTATTAGTGTGACCGAGGGTGTAGTTTCATGGGTCTAGCAGGATACTACAGGAGGTTTGTTTAGGATTTTTCCCGAATTGCGCACCCTATCACTTCTCTTCAGCGAAAAGGGAAGAAGTTTTTTATGGTTAGATAGATGTGAGCAGGCCTTCAGTACACTGAAGGAATGCCTTACAAGAGAACCTATCCTTACAGTGCCAGATCCTCATGGAGAGTTTTTTCATTTGCACAGATGCTTCCTTGGCAGGACTTGGAGGTGTGTTAATGCAGGAGGGTAGAGTAGTTGCCTTTGAGTCTCGCAAACTCAAATATTATGAGCTCAATTATCTGACCCATGACCTTGAGCTTGCAAGCAGTAGTACATGCCTTAGTGCGGTGGAGACATTTTCTTCTTGGCCGGAGATTTACACTCAGGACTGATCACTTGAGTCTTCGCCACCTCTTCACGCAACCCAATCTCAACGCTCGTCAGCGGCGTTGGATGGAGTTACTCTGTGAGTATGACATGGAGATAGAGCATGTGAAAGGGAAGGAGAATGTGGTTGCAGATGGCTTGAGTAGGCGGAGACATGTGGCTTTGGCCACCTCAGTGGGCACAGATTTGCGGAGTAGGATCTTGCAGCAGCTTCCTCAGGATAGTTTCTACCTTGCAGCCAGAGCAGAGATTGAGTCTCAGAGACCCCTTGAGGGGAGATTTGATGGATTTTCATTAGAGGAAGATGGCCTTCTCAGACACAGAGGTCGGATTTATGTTCCTAGAGATGGAGGCTTGAGACATGATATTTTGACAGAGGCTCATCGTGCACCTTATTTCAGCCCATCCCAGGGTGAAGAAGATGCACACCACCCTGAGAAAGTTATACTTTTGGAGGAGGACTTCGGAGAGACCATAGCTTCATTTGTATCCTACTTTTTAGAGTGCCAGAGGGTGAGGGTCGAGCATTAGCATCCAGCTAGCCTTCATCTATCCTCACGCCATATCGGAGTGGAAGTGGGAAACCATTTCCATGGACTTTAATCGTTGGGTCACCTACGTTGAGATACCCATCACGATGCCATCATGGTCATGGTGGATAAATTGATGAAGGTAGCTCACTTTTCCTCCAGTGAAGACCCACCTATACAGCAAGTGTTGTGGCACGAGTATACCTTGATGAGATTGTCAGATTACATGGGATTCCGCGGAAGATCATTTGCGACCGCGACCCTTTATACACTTCCCATTTCTGGACCACCATGCAGTATGCCCTCGGGACGAGGATTAATTTCAGCACAGCTTATCACCCTGAGACAGATGGACAGACAGAGAGGGTGAATCAGATTTTGGAGGATATGCTCAGGATGTACAGTGATGGATCATCAGTCGAGATGGGAGGAGTATCTGTATTTGGTGGAGTTTTCCTACAATAATAGTTTCCAGAGTTCTATAGGCATGGCTCCTTTTCAGGCATTATATGGTAGAGAGTGCAGGACACCTCTTAGTTGGGACAGGATTGAGGACAGGGTTTCTCTTGGGCCAGCCATTATTACAGGACATGGAGCAGCAGGTTACCTTGATCAGACAGAGATTGCAGGAGGCACAGGATAGACAGAAGAAGTATGCAGACCAGCATAGGACAGATCGCAGTTTTGAGGTAGGCACAAAGGTGTTTCTTCGTGTCAGACCGCATAAGAGCCCTATCCGTTATGGAAAAGGTTCTAAGCTTGCTCCTAGGTTTGTGGGTCCCTTTGAGATCTTGGAGCGCCTCAGTCCCTTGGCCTATCGTCTAGCATTACCACCTAGCTTATCGCGCATCCATGATGTGTTTCACGTTTCTGTGCTTAGGAGATATGTTTCTGATCCTTCTCATGTGCTAGATTGGACTGCATTGCAGGTGTAGGATCAGGGGCAGGTGATGGTGGAGCCCGTGTCGTATTTTAGATCGCAAGACCCTGGGCCTTCGTGGCAGAGAGATTGATCAGGTTTGGGTCCAATGGGATAGGTACGATGAGACTGCTGCTACTTGGGAGGATGCTACATCATTGCGAGCTCAGTTTCCACACTTATTTCAGTGACTTCCAGGAGGAAGTCTAGTCTAAGGGGAGGGGGATGTAATGCCCACTTCCCTATGACACTTAGTTGATTATCATTTTGAGTTATGCAGACTTTTGGATATGGACATGACTTATACTTACGTTGATTAGCATGATGTTTTGTGAGTAGATGCATTTGGGTTATGATTGGATTTTGTTTTCAATATGATCTACACTGGCTCATGGACAGACTATTGGATACCGATATTATTTTTATATGGATATATTGCATGTGTTCTAACATTGGATTTCTTCGCCATGATAAGTAGAATGTAGTTGTTGAATTTACATTACTATAACTTTAGGATAATGATGGAATGCATAATTAAGTTGTGATTTAAACCTTGAAATAATGGATAATTGAATTACGTATAGATGTTAATAAATTTCATGCATATGGTTATTTTGGACATTTTGACATGGCCGCAAGGCCGAAGGAGGTATTTTGTATTTTGCAGGAAACACAACATGATCACAACCTAAAGGGGGATTGGGAACCAAACACAACAGGATGTCGGGTGGTTACAACATTTGGTCGTCAAGGCAACTAGTGAATTGTATTGTGTTACTTTTGTTTTTTTTATGTTGTTAAGAAAAAAATTTCCATGAGGGGGAAATTTTCTAATGTGACCAAGGGGTTAAGAATTTTATTTACTTGTTTTAACTTACTTTAGTAGATGATTTCTTTTGTGATGTCTTTTTTTTTTAAATTACTTTTGCTAAGTATGTTTAGATTAATTTAACACCTTGTTTTAAATTTTAAGTTTTGGAGGGAAGTCTAGTAGGTGTAATTAATTTTGATGGTTGGCTCCTTGAGCCTTGTGTTTTCCTCTTGTATTGAATGTTTGTTTTGAGTGTTGACCACTCCAAATCCTTTGAATCTCGAATTTGAGATTTAGGGCAATTTTGGGGGACTTGTGGGACAAGTTGAACTTGTCCCACACTTCCCAAAACCCCTTACCAACCATATCTATGGGTTGGGAAGCCAAAAAGGGGATTATTTATTGTTTTGGGAAGGGAAATATGACTTTGGAGTGCACTTTTCTTCCATTTGCATTTATTTGTGCCTTAAGACACATGGGAAGGGATGGATGTGGAAAAGAGATGTCATTCAACCCAACCACCCATTTATTGTGTTTTGGGAGTTGAGTTGACTATGGGAGGTGGTTTGAGGATGTGTGATGTGGCATCCTACATGGAGCCACATCACCCTCACCCTTCCCTTTTTGTCTATTTATGGAAATTTCCTCTCTTGTTGAGGGGGTTGGAGTTTTTTTTTTTTGTTGTTGGAAGAGTTCTTTTTTTTTTATTTTGGAAAGGAAAGAATTGGGAGAAAGAAAAAGAAGGAGCTTGGACTTGCATGCTTGGATTGTTTTGGAGGGAGCTTGGACAAAGCTTCTTGGTTTAGGCTTCTCCAATGGAGAGGTAGGAGACCTTCTTCCTTTTTTTTTGCTTTCATATTGTTGTTGCTTCTATGCTAAATTTGTGAATAATGTATGTTTACTTTTGTGTATTGTGAAAAATGGATAGAATGCTTAATGTGTAGTGTAGGAGAGGTCTATGGGAAAACTCATGAGGGAGGCATAAGAGTAGAATAGGATATTGTGGAGGGAGTTTGAGAGGGATGCCCATCTTGGGTAAGAATGTTCACATTCTTACCTTGTCCTTGAGGGAGCCATAAGAGGAGGGAGGCATAAGAGTATGGGAGGAAAAAGGGGTACTTGAGGGAGGCATAAGAGTCATAGGGGCTTGAGTTTTATTGTGGAGGGTTTGGATGGGCATCTCATCTCAATGGGGAGGCATAAGGAAAACTTTCCCATAGTTCCTTCTCTTGTTGGCTTGGATGAAAGCCTTGTTGTGAAAGTATTGTGTTATTTGTGTTTCCTTTTTGTTTCTTCTTTTTAACCTTGAATGTTTGTGAAGAAAATTGTATTGTGGAAGCAAGTGTTGTTGCCTTGAGTTGGAGACCACCCTTCATTGTGTTGTGTTTGGGGCTCGGGGGTCAATGGAGGAGATTGCTTCTCTTCTCCATTGAGTTTTGGTTGGGAGGAGAGTGTTGCCTCTCCCCCTATCTTGGTTGTGATTTGAGCTACTTGGAACTTGGAGCATGGATGAAGAACACCTTGGAGCTTGTGAAGACTCTTTCCATTTCCCTTATATATATTATTTTGTTGTAAATTTGTATGTGAAAGAAAGTTGTATCATCTTGTTTTCATTCAAAAATAAAGGACATTGTAATCTATATTGCACCAAAAGTCACATGGTTGAATGCAAATTTTACTTGCAAGATGTTTACATTTTTAAAAAAATTGTGTAAGGAAATAAAGAAATGATATGTACAAAAAAAAGGGCTTGTGAAAATCTTGTGATTATACTATTGGAGAAGTTTGTTGTAGATTCCTTCTTGTGAAATGTTAGTTTTATTTCATTGTATTAATCAAATGGTATGTGTTACAAAAGCTAGCTTCCTTTTGTTGATAGATAGAAATTTGAACACAATTACTTTCAATTTGGACAATAAGTAGTTAAAATACTAAATTATAGTAAATATTTCTCATTTTTGGAACTCATTGCAAACTATATTCAACCTTGTTTAATGAAATGAAACTTTCTTGTTTTCTACCTTACATACAATACTTATCAATTTGTGAGGAAAAGAGGATATAAAACAAGTTTATAACTTGCCAATATTTCCTTCTATATTTATTATTATTGATAAAAAAAAAAATAGTATTTAATACTCTCAATAATGAAAATATTTTAATAATGATAAGATAAGTTATTATTAAAATATATTAAAATTTAATAAACTGTAAAATTTCTTTTATTTATTTTTCAAAAAAAAAAATATTGTGCCATTCTCACACATGTGTGTGTGTATGTGTGTGTGTGTGTGTGTGTGTGTGTGTGTGTGTGTGTGTGTGTGGTACACGTGTGTGTGTGTGTGTGTTTATGTGAAAGCATGCCTGTATAGGCATATATTAATATAATATATATATATATATGTTATAGGAAAAAAAATAATAATAAAAAAAAATAAGATTTAAGCCAAACGTTTTTTTAAAAGTGGCATGTGCATAGGCCGCAGCCTGTTCCATATGACTGTGCAAAGGATTGGGGGGGAGGGGCGCCGACCCCACCCCCAACCCATATACCATATGGGGTGGGGATGGGGTCGGCGCCCCTCCCCCCCCCCCCCAATTACACTGTCCCACAAAACTATAACCACAGCAAAAATTTTTTATTACAAAAAAAAAAATCGCGGCCAGTGTGATTTATGGCCTTGTGCGCGGCCTCCTTGCGCCCATTCCTCGGCCATTATGCGGCCACCAACACTCGTTTATATTATATATATATATATATATATATATATACATATATATATGTATATATATATATATACACACACACATATATACATATATACATATATACATACATGAATCCGCAGGGTTTAGGGTATGGGGCAACCAAACAACCCAAACCAGATCAGATCTACAAAAAAAAAACTCCTCCATTAAAGCTCTGAGCCAAAAATTTGTTGAGAAAAGTTCCCTTGGCTATAATGGCCTCCATGGATTGACCTCCTTCCTCCTTCTCCCTTAACCTGCAAGTTAAAAAAAAAATAAAAATGAGAGCTTTGGGTGTAGAAAGGAAATTAAATAAAAGGATTTTAAAAAATAAGAATAAAAAACATAAAGCAATCCATAAGGATTTCTAGGGTTTCCTTGCCCAACCTAGATCTAAGGGTGGGGAAATAATAGATCCAATGGTGGAGGATATATCCTACACCACTTAAGTGATGGGTTTCTTTTGGTGGGAATTAAAAAGAAAAATAGAAATAAAAGGGGGGGAGAATTTAGCAAAAGTTGTGCACACTTGACCCTCTAAGCAAGTAATTAACTATTTTAATTGTATGACCTTGGACTACAAGAATTTAGGTCTTTGCATTATTAAATTTTAATATTTAATTAAGGGTCCTTAAATAATTAATCCAACCAGGGATTAATGGAGTCATGTTCGACAAGGCTAATGAAGTCTTCTTAAATAAGAACTCTAGAACCTTGTTGGGGAAAGAAACGAAGATACAGTATTGAAGTTGAATTTGAGGCGATCTTAATAGATCGATGAACATCTCCGACGCCTCGCAACTGTCCTCTTATAACCTGAACCTAATGAAAAAAAAAATTATTTCATAATTTTCTCCCTCGAAACTTGTTTTGTATTTTGGCCTCATGCGAGTAGTTACTACGGGTATTACAATAAGGTAAAACAATAATACTATAAAATAGAGGCCAATCGATAATTTAAATTAAAACAACATTGTTATCATTATATATATATATATATATATATATGTATAATCACTATTCACATTAATAATGATCAATGGTCCAACTTAATCATGTGACAACAAGGTCCTCCTTTGAGTAGATTAACGCATAAGACATTACACAATCCACATACAGAGGTGTCGATAACAACTCGAGAAGGTAAGTAAGAGAGGGAAGGTGCTAAAACATCACTGAGACATGGTCTACGACAACGGAATTACACACATTCATTCGACACTCAACAAAAAGGGGTCACTGTGACAATAATCGGGGTAACCATTGAACGAGGCATCACAACGCAACTCCCGTGACTACTACTAGCATACCTATATTATATTAATATATGTAAAATATGCCGAGAGGTATAGTTCGCAAGGCGTTTATACCTCTTGGCATATTTCACATAAGTAGATTTATATAAACATAAATCAAAACACCAAATGTAAAATATGCCGAGAGGTATAAATGCCTTGCGAACCATACCTCTTAGCATATTTTACATATATTAATATAATATAGGTATGCTAAATATTTAATAATTTAAAAATATATATTATTTTTAGTTTTATTTATAAGTGTTGGGTAAATTTTAGGGGTTATATGCTCAATATAAATACATTTTCAGTAAAATATGTTATTTAAATATCTATGTAATGTTGCACTTATATTTATATTGAATGTGTTCATAGTAATAATTACGGGTTTTCCCAATTCTCTCATGTCAAACAGGGACTGGATGACTATTTTCAAAGTGTAAAATACGTTTAAAACAGGAAAAACGTCCTAGACGGGCATCAAATCTCAACTTTGCTACCCACTATTTGGAAAAACATAACAATAGATTTCCAAATGAAATATTTAAGCCTCGTCTTTAACGGATAAAGCCCTGATGTTATTTCAGGTTAGATACCTCCCTTACACATTATACAACCCTTTACTCAATCATTGGAAAATAACTTTTGAAATCCTATCAAAGTCTTAATTATGCCCTCATGGAACTGCAATTATAAGTAAATATGTTGTTTGGATCTCATCCCTCAATTAACATTCTAATAAGTATTTCATTTAAATCACATTGGGCAAGAAGGGCCAACTATTATCACAGGGGTGCATGAATTTGATTTTTTCTAAGTAAATTAATAGTCCACAATCATTTTTATAAAAGTTGCAAAGTATGCTGGAAGGGATGTCAATTTAAATTTAATTTATAATTTCTTTTTGATGCTATAAATCTGTAATATATTTATTAAAGTTATTTCATTTTGTAAGTTGCAATGGAGATGATTGGATATTTGTGTATTGAGAAGAACATATATGGTGCGAATACTACAAAAATGAAGATTGGAATTATGTTTAAAATTTATAACATTTTAGAAATGGAAAGGAAGATATTAGGAAATAAGTATGGTCTCTTATTTTCTGAAATGTACATATTTTTTTATCATTCACTCTTCTGTGATGCTCAAATATAAATGCATGGGAGATATAGAAATTTGCTAATGATAAGAAACATACAACAAATAAACATGCTATAGAAATATATTAAATGGAAGACATACACCTAGTGGATGTTTCTAAAGTATTAAAATAAATGCATCCCCTGGCTACTTGAGAAAACATGTGGAACAACACCACACACATTCAACTATCTTTATAGATACTAAGAGGACATGAAGGAAATCAATAAATAAGTAATACATGTAGCAATGTTATGTCTTTTTAAAAGTTACTTTTGATTTCTTTTAAGAGCTTTAAAACTTCTAATATTAAAGGTGTTTCCTTTGATCTTCAAATGTACACAAATGTCACATGTCATTTGGTCCATTGGTGAAATTGTTTGGCTGACATAGAGACCACTAGTGATCAGTTCTTGTTGAGTGTTGTGGCCCCTAATGCCCTAACATGGAGATTGAAACAATTAAGGTCTGAATCGTGGCCTGGGTGATTTTGATGGTATGGATGCCCCTTAATCATAGTTACTTAGTTAAAGATGATCATTTATTTAGATACATACTCTTACTCAAATTTGTAATTCATTATTATATTTCCCACGAAAAATAGGTAAAAATATATTATATGTAAGTCAATTCCCAATATAATGCTTCGGCACTCAATTAAATAATGTACACAATCTTGCTACCTCTTCCAGCTAGTATCAATTGATTAAATTTGTGGCGCACTATATATCTTGCTAGTTTGTTCGTACCATATTTCCAATTGATTTGGTGGGGCCCTCCAAATGGTGAACATTATTCTCTCCATTCCATTATGTTTCTTTTTGTAAAAAAATTGTTATATAGTGTTAGGCCCATTAGTCATTGTCTGAAATTAAATCCCCATAAATCATCAATTTAAATTCAATTTTTTCTCGCTTGACACTTTGCACACTTCTAATTTGTGGCTCTCTTCAATGAAGGAAAACAATGTTTGAAACTCACAAAGATAATTAGTATAGGAAACAAGATATCTATGTACAAGAAATAATAGCAGTGTTTAAGGATATTTTTGTTGAGTAAAATGCATATTTGTAGGGAACGAAAATGATGTAATTTTAAATCATTATATAATTTCAAGAAACTTCAATGCTTTTGGGTGAAAACAAAAATTCTCAAATAGTTGGATTGTGATTGCTCTTCATCTATGAAATTTTCCATTGCATATCATAAATAATAGAAATTAATATAGTCATAGAAAATACTTCTATGCAAATTTACCTTCTTCGATGGTGGGTTTTGAGGACCTTATGCAAATTCCTATTATGTATATGGGTTTTTCCTCTTTCCTAAGTCCCAACCATTAATGAGAATGTTCAGTGTAGAGATTTGTTTTATACCAAGTATAGATTTTTTTAAGCATGTCTTTGCATCTAGAAAGTAACTAGAAATATACTAGTCGTGAGGAAAGAAGTCTCGAAGTATCAAATCTGATTATAGGAGGAGAAAACTCATCCTTGTTCATTTAATCTTTTTATGTTCTTGTGTGTATTGCTTTCTAATTTTTCTTGAAAATACGATGTTTTTAAAGTGTGTTTTATCTAGTTTTTACCAAAATTTATTGTTGTGATGGTGACTAATTTAGGAAAACTTTGCACTAAATTAATAGTGTCGATTCATTCTCATATGTGCATAAATTTTATATAAAAAAATTAATATAATTAAAATAAACAAAATCAAAATGAGATGGAAAGAACATTCCACTTATTTGAATTAAAACATAAAATATAACCTTCCTTCAATTTTTCTCTATAATACTAAAATCGAAACATAAAATATAAGACTCCTCAAATTTTTATCTCATCCTCTTAATACTTAAATTGAAACATAAAATATAATAATCCATAAATTATTGTTTTTATTAGGTAAGAGAATTTTTTTGAAAGGGCCCCATACATAAAACTGAAATTAAAGATATAACATTAAATTCTAAAAATGAAACTATAAAAAAATGATCTACACCAATGGAATCTAAAATCCAATTACAAATCCATTTCAAAATACAATTACAAATAATCAGTAAACACAACCAAAACTCAACATACAATTACATACCCTCCTTAATTATTTCTCATGTATTTAATACCTAAATTAATAAATTACTTTAAAAATTCAAATACAATGATGATATCCTAAATAGATTAAAAAATATATAATTAATGTAAAACTAATTTTGAACATGTATATCTATAAAACATGCACATTGTATTTTAAAAACCAAGTGAGCCGTCATGGAAAAGTTGTGGCTTGCCCGAAAAAAATACAAAACATTCAAGTTATGACATGTATGTGAAACATAGAAAACACATGATTATTTATTTCGAAAGTTTTTCTTTAAAGCAGCCCTCAAGTTGAAGCAATCAATGAACAATGAGAGTGCAGTTGCGTTTCTGTTTTTAAATGTTATTTTCTGAAGATGAAAAGAATCCTTATGCAAAAATAGGGATATAGATGGTATAGGAAAATTTTATAGACATTTTGATGTTGATAGTAGAATAATTGTAACCTCCACATTTTGCTATCGTCATTGAAATGTGCAATCGGTGAAGGAGGATAAAAGTGTAATGGCGAAGGCAGATGAAAGTGTAATTTGAAATGTGTATGGTAAAATATAGCAAGTGAAAACCTGCCTTCAAATAACAGTTACTAAAAAGGTTTTCACACTAGAGGGAAGCGATAAGAATATATTATAGATTATGTGAAATTCCTTTGGAGGAGTGACGTCATAAATCTTGTCAAGAAAAAGGCACTGGACAGTACGTAGTTGACCATGTTTTTTCCATTTGAGAACTTCATTGCAGCAAAACGAAACTCGAAGCTAAGTTTCTGAGCTGTTTGGAAAGGAAGTTGTTAATACCTGCAGCAAGCGGTTATTATAAATTTGCTTATATAAACTTCACAATAAACTAGTAACTTCTGTAATAACAGTACCATCTCAAAACTACCTTTGATATGAAATAAGTTTTTAAATAAGTATGCAATGAATCGGTAATTGTGTTACCTTAAACATATTTTATTCGTCAGGTGAATTATGTTATTGATATGTTGCTGTGATATCAACACGAGTGTTAAGGGAATTTTATGCCATAAAGACCTCAATGCAAAGAGCCATACAAGGAAAATAAACATGTGTATAGTATTCACCTGAATGGAAAACCATAGCAAAAGAAGGAAGAGCAGTGGCCAGCACCTTTCGAAGGTGGTTTTGTGTCCTGCTGAGAATAGCAAATGTTAGATTATGTTTCAATATGGTTGTCTCAAGAAGTGAAAGTATGTATGCTAAATGCTTACAAAGGAAATGCGATACTTTTTTGGATGAAGGTGTTGGAGAAGTGTATACCAAAATAGGAACAACCTGCTGAAAAATGTTACAATCCTTAGAGTGTAATGACAAGAAGGCAATTGAATTTTTCAAGTGTGATATGTTGAATAGTGTTGCAATGATCAATCTTTCAAATTGGAGAAAACAAAGTTTTGAACACATATATATAAATTTCTTAAATGTCAGCATGGAGCCTCGACTCCAACTGATTACATAGTTAAATGGAGTTTAATGGAATGTCAGACTGATTACAAAAGAATGGAGCTGAGTCCAAAGGAATATGTAATGAAAAAATTCCCCCGCTAGCCAATTGAGTTGTTTGAGAAAAGCATCATTTCTATACAAAATGTTCAGAATTTACAATATTTACAAGAATATACAATATTATTATTTGATGTACATTTTGATTATTTTTTTAGTAAAATTTTTTACTTTTTACACTATTTTCTAATGAAAATGTATTCGTTGTTTTCTGATTTATTATTTTTTAAACACTTTTATTGTATATTATTTGAATTTTTTATTTTTATAAAGAGATAGTTTTAATTTTTTTTATTTATATTTATAAATTTTAATATAATAATCATGTTGGAGGTGTTACCCCTATGGGAAAAGGCTTTGTGGAGATTCATGGGATTGTGTCAAATTTGATGACCTAAATGACGGTTTAGCTATTTTTAAGAATTTAATTTTTTTTAGTGGTTATTTTTGCAGATTTGATATTTTTAACAAAAAAAATTTAGTGGTTATTTTTGTAGATTTGATATTTTTAACAATTTTGCTTACAACTTTTTTTTTATAGTGGTTATTTTTGCAGATTCGATATTTTTAATTTTTTTTTTTTTTTTTTGCAAATTTGCTATTTTTAACTATCCCTCTAAAAAAAATAAGAAATATGATTTGTTCGATCTTATTTCATAAACAACATCTCGCATCGAAATCTAGTGGTTTTGAGAGGATTCTACATTGCCAGCGATGACACAGAAAGATGCTAGAGATTTTTGGTTTATGATTACATGGCTAATGGTAGCCTCGATGAGCATATTTTTTCGGGGGGGATTCAGAACAAGGCTCCTTTGACGTGGGAGCAGCAAAAGAACATCGTCGTCGGCGCTACCAAAGGAATGTGTTATCTGCATTTCAACGTGCAACCCACGATCTATCACGGAGACATTAAAGCCACCAACATTCTATTGGAAGATCAAAAGAACACATGCGTTGCGGATTTCAGACTGGAAAGGATTAGTACAGAAGGGAAATCCCACCTCACGATGCGAATAGTCAGCACACACAACTATTTGGCCTCGAAATATGCTCTATACGGCCAACTCACAGATCGAAGCGATGTCTATAGTCTTGGCATCGTGCTGTTAGAGATAATGAGTGGTAGAAAAGCTCTAGATATTTCCATGGAACTTCCTCGGATTATCTCATCACAAATTGGGTGTGGAGGCTTGTAAGATAGGGAAAAACCCTAGAAGTCATAGACAAAAGAATGTGCGAGATTGGGTTTCAAAGCACAATGGAAACATTCATTTTTGTGGGTATTCAATGTGCACACTTAATGGTGGCATTCAGATTGAGTATTGCAGAGGCATTGAAAATGTTGGAAGGAGAGGTTGAAATTCCCCGAATTCCAAAAAGGCCTATGCCTCTCTCCAGTCAAGGATCTGTCACCTACGATTATAGTTCCTTCCTGTCGAATTCTTAAAATTCTCAACCCACTAATTTAACCGTGATGATCGAGTTGAGGTAAAAAGACTGCAATTCATGGTTACTTTCCTTATGATCTTTTAAATCTTATCCTTCGTTCTGCGTGATTTTAATCACAGTCATCTACTTAGTTTTCTCTCTGGATTTATATATCTGTTTATTCCATTCCTCTCACACTGGAATACTTTTATGTTTCTAAATTGGGGATGATTCAAAATATAAATTAAATAAACTTTTTCTAATTAAAGTAACGTTGTTCCCAATAAATGTGTAATTACAATAATCCATTAAATACTATATTTTTTAGTTTTCAAAACTGATTTAAAAACACGGCCGACACAAATCTCAATCTCCCATGGTCGTTGTCACCATTTGTCCGCGATATGAGTTGTAATCGCACAAAAATAATGTATACTAATTTCCACGTCAACATGGCAATGTTAATTTGAATTATTGTGCACACATCACCTTAAGTAATTATTAAGAAGTGATGTTTATTATGTCAAAGGTGTTTCTATATAAAATGCATCCTCTTGGCTTTGATAGATTGGGTGAAATCAGTGGCGCAGATTGTTAGGTCGTGCATGTGTTGAAATCTAAATGGTGGGAAGTGCTTCACGTCAAGGCGATGGCGGCATGACTTCTGTCAGGTCTGATCCAATGGTAAAAACAAAACAAAACAAAACAACAACACACAATAGTTTTCTATCAGAGACACTTGAACTCGCTTCAGATACAGATGCAGAACCAGATCAATAAATTTGTACATGGTAAGATGACGAGATATTAGGCATACAGATTTATCTGCATGTGCAAGTCTAATTAAGCCCTTAATAGTGTTGATTTTAGGTTGGGACATTCGTGGGACTGTGTCAAATTTGACGGCCTAAATGACAGTTTAGCTATTTTTTAACAATTTTATTTTTTAGTGGTTATTTTTGCAGATTTGATATTTTTAACAATGTTATTTTTTTAGTGGTTATTTTTGTAGATTTGATATTTTTAACAATTTTTCTTACAACTTTATTTTTATCGTGGTTATTTTTGCAGATTCGATATTTTTAACAATTTTACTTTTTTTTTTTGTGGATTTGTTATTTTTAACTATCCCTCTAAAACAAATAAGATATATTGTTCGCTCGATCTTATTTTATAAACATCTCGCATCAAAATCTGGTGGTTTTAAGAGGATTCTACATTGCCAACGATGACACAGAAGGACGCCATAGATTTCTAGTTTATGATTACATGGCTAATCGCATCCTTGATGAACATATTTTTCGGGGGGGATTCAAAACAAGGCTCCTTTGACGTGGGAGCAGTGAAAGAACATCATCATTGGGACTGCCAAAGGACTGTGTTATCTACATTTCAGCGTGTAGCCCATGATCTATCACAGAGACATCAAAGCCACCAACATTCTGCTGGACGATCAAAAGAACACCTGCGTTGCAGATTTCAGATTGGCAAGGATCAGCACAGAAGGGAAATCCCACCTCATGACGTAAATAGTCGGCACGCACAACTGTTTAGCCCCGGAATATACTCTATAAGACTAACTCATAGATCGGAGTGATGTCTACAACTTTGGCGTCGTGTTGTTAGAGATATTGAGTGGCAGAAAAGCTCTGGATACTTCCCTGGAGCTTCCTCGGATTATCTAATCATAGATTGGGTGTGGAGGGTTGTATGATAGGGAAAAACCCTAGAATTCGTAGACACGAGAATCTGTGAGATTGGGTTTCAGAGAACAATGGAAAGATTCATTTTGGAGGGTATTCTGTGTGCGCACGTAATGGCAGCATTCAGACCGAGTATTGCAGAGGCATGGAAAATTTTGGAAGGAGAGGTTGAAATTCCCTGAATTCCAGACAGGCCTGTGCCTCTCTCTAGTCAAGGATTTTTCACCTATGATTATAGTTTCTTCCTTTCGAATTCTCAAAATTCTCAACCCACTAATTTAACTGTGACGATCGAGTTGAGGTAAATAGACTGCAATTCGCGGTTACTTTCCTTAATATCTTTTAAATCTTATCCTTTGTTCTGCGTGATTTTAATCACAGTCATCTACTTAGTTTGCTCTCTGGATTTATATATATATTTATTCCTTTCCTCCCATGCTGGAATATTTTTATGTTTCTAAATTGGGGATGATTCAAAATATAAATTAAATTAACGTTTTCTAATTAAAGTAACACCCTTGCCAATAAACATGTAATTACAATAATACATTAAATACTATATTTTTTAGTTTTCAAAACTTATTTTAAAACACGGTTGACACAAATCTCAATCTCCCGTGGTCGTTGTCATCATTTGTCTGTGATATGAGTTGTAATTGCACAAAAATAATATATACTAATTTCCACGTCAGCACATAAATGTTAGTCTGAATTACTGTGCACACATCACCTTAAGTAATTATTAAGAAGTGATGTTTATTACGTTGAAGGTGTTTCTAGATAAAATGCATCCTCCTGGCTCTGACATATTGGGTGAAATGAGTGGCGCAGATTGTTAGGTCGTGCATGCATTGAAATCGAAATGGTGAGAAGTGCTCCATGTCAAGGTGGTGTTGGCACGACTTCTATCAGGTCTGATCCAACAAAAACATTGTTTAGCATACTCCCAGCTTGTGCTTATGATCTGATGATGGAAACAAAACAATAAAAATACACAATAATTTCCTATTAGAGACACTTGAACTTGCTTCAGATACAAACACAGACCCAGATCAATCAATTTGTACATAGTAAGATGACGAGATATTAGGTATATAGATTTATTTGCGTGTGCAAGTATGATTTAGCCCTTAATAGTGTCGATTTTAGGTCAGCTATTAACGAGAGTGTGAGGAGGAAATAATGGAGACAAAATAGAGATAAGATATCTCTTATTCATCTCATAAATATTAGAATCACAATACATATTTAGAGGACTATATACGAAAAATACTCCCCAGAATGGATGGAGTTGTTGCTAACAACAAGAGCAAATAATGGAATACATAAATAAAACTAGCCTAACAAAGAAATATTACATAGACTATGCTAACATTCCCCCCTTATTACATTATTCATGCAAATGTGACCCCTAAAAAGTTCAAATTTCACTTTTCCAAGAGATTTTGTGAGAATATTAGCTACTTGTGTGTAGTGCCCACTTTCCTTCGACACCTTTTGATTATTATTTTTCGATATTGTCATATGCACTTATGGATATATTATAGTTTTTGATATAGCATGTTAGGATATATTAATCTCATTCATGCTTGGAAATGGTTTATTATGGCTTGTATCCCTTTATCAAAATGGAAACTCTGTAACTATGTTGAAATGCAAATAAAAGGTCTTTTAAGTATGAATGTTAGTTAAGTTGAATGAAAAGAGAGTGTTGATCTTTCGAAATCATTTTTAATCCGGTTGAATGAGATCAAATTTATTTGGGTATGCTTATTATTTCTCCTATTTAAATGATCTATAAGAAGGAATAGATAGAATGGTTTTTATAATATAGACCATCCTTGTTGCAATAAGGTTTGAATTGAGCGAATGGATGAACCACAACTAATCATACCCTCAAAAATAGTTATATAAATGAAAACGAAAGTGATAAATTGATTAAATTAATAAATATGTCAATTCATGCATTACTATAATTGCCTAAGTGTGTGTAAAATAAATACTCTTACAAATTTTACAATTACAATAGTTATTTTGTTCCCCTCTATTTGTTATCCCCAAATTTCAGAAAGAAACTAAATGAAAAGGATATATATATGATAATAAAATATCTAATTATTTTCTTAAAATAAATAAATAAATAAAGATAATAAACATCATTAATAAATATAAACAAGTTCCTTTAATAATAAATGTTAATATACTTATAAATAAATAAATAGGTTATAATCATACGTATATTAATGTCTTTAAGTATTTTAAATTAATATAAAAAAAAAGGAATTGAAGACATAGTTAAGACAGATTTAATATTAATGCCTTTAAGTATTTAAAATAATATTCTAGTCTCACGGCTTAGTGAGGACATGGTTAATAAAAAAGGAAAGGTAGTTTTTTTTTTGCCATGATTGGGCCGCACTTGTTATGTGTTGCGATCCATCTTCTGAGGGATGGAGTAGGAGTCTGGTGGAGGACCGAGGAGAAAAAGCTCCATGTTGATTTGGAGACAGTCACCTGGGAGCCATTTGAGAAGCGTTTTAGGAGTATGTATTTGCCTAAGAGGTTTATACAACAGTGGATAGATGAGTTTCACGACCTCCGTTAGGCATTGATGACTGTAGTTGAGTACGAGAGTTAATTTTTGGACCTACTCTAGTACGTCGACTATATGCAGGATAATCAGGTATGGATTCATAGGTTCATCTGGGGCCTGAACTTGGATTTGGGTGGTGTGGTGCACATCCACTACCCATAGACATTAGCAGAGGATGTGAAAAATGCCTACATTATAAAGGAGACACCAGGGAAGATGCAACAGGCTAGAGGCAGAATTTGCAGTTGTATCTAGTACATGCAGGATGGTAGGTCGAAGGGGTTAATTCCTCCTCCGTGGGGTGGAAAGAGTTCAAGACAGGATTCATTCAAGCCACCACAACAGCAACAACAATAGTAGACATGCCCACCTTACAGACCTCCTCAGAGATTTGATGCACAGAGAGGACGGAGTATGGGGCCTCTTCCTAGGGGTCCCACTAGGTCACAGGGTGTGCCGAGAGCTTAGTCAGTAGGAGCTTGTTAGTAGAGACCTCAACAGTCCACCGGCCAAATCGTCAAGATCCATAGTTCAAACATCTAGAGTACCGGCTAGAGCTGCATCCCACTGGAGGGGACCAGATAACTGTTATTGTTATGGTGTTGTTATAAATCATTAGAGAGATTTCCTATAGAAGCCTAACAAGGGTAAGGCGCAGAGCTCAGAGCCTACTATTGGTGATATGGCATGAAGTCATCAGATCTACGTAGTGGTCGAGAACTACACTAGGCTGAGCACCAAAGTACCATGATTGAAACGACATGTAGTATTCGTGGTATTTCTGCCTATATATTATTTGATTCCGGTTCTTCTTATTCATTTATTGCACCATCCTTAGTAGGGAGCATTGCAGGCTGGGTGGCAATCAGGAAGGGTCATAGTTGGGACATTGAGATGGCTTCTGGAGCCAAAATTTCTATAGAATCCTTAGTTAAGGAGTGTGTAGTGGATTTGGGACCCTTCACCACTACATCGGATCTTCGAATCCTTCCATTAGGATATTATGGAATCATTTTGGGTATGGACTAGTTATCTGCTCATGGATCTAGAGTGGACTATTACCATAAGACTATTACCTACATAGATGATCCTGGGGTGGATTCAGTGATATCAGGGGTTAGGAGACCTGTTTCTATTCCCACCATCTCCTCTATGCAGCTTAAGCGATGTGCACGACGAGGTTGCCAGTTTTATGCTATTATGGTTAGTGATACATCAGAGGATAAGTCTAGCAGACCATCTCTTGATGATCATCCCATCTTGAGAGATTTTGCTAAGGTGTTTCTAGGTGAGTTATCAGGGTTACCTCCCCCACATGAGATAGATTTCCACATATATTTGGTTTCAGGTGCACAAAGCCTATCGCATGAGCACCCTTATTAGATGACTACTCCTGAGCTATGTGAGCTCAAATTGCAGATTGAGGGCCTTTTTGAAGAAGGGCCTGATCCATCCTAGTGTATCCCCTTGGGGTGCATCCAGTGATCTTCATCAAGAAAAAGGATGGATCTCTACAGTTGTGCATTGGCTACCATCAGCTGAATAAAGTAACGATCAAGAACCATTACCCCCTTCCATGCATTGATGACTTATTTGATCAGATGAAGGGGGATACCAGTTTTCTCCAAGATAGATCTTAAGTCAGGGTACCATCAGCTTAGGATTATAGAGATGTAGATATTCATAAGACCGCTTTTCGCATGAGATATAAACACTACGAGTTCATAGTGGTACCTTTCAGTTTGATGAATTCCCCCGCAATGTTTATGAGTTTGATGAATGGGTTATTCAGGATTTTCCTTGGATCGCTTTGTGCTCATATTCCTTGACAAAATTTTTATTTACTCACACACGCGTCAAGAGCATGTGAGGAGCACCTTCGCGTCAGGTTCTTCAGTGTCTTTGTGAGTAGCACCTTTACAGGAACTTGGAGAAGTGTGCATTATTTCAGAATAAAGGTGCAATATTTGGGCCACATTATTTATAGGAAAGGTATTGTAGTCAATCCTTCCAAGATTCAAGCCATCATAGATGGGCTAGCCCCCATTAGTGTGACCAAGGTGTGTATCTTAATGGGTCTAGCAGGATATTACAAGATATTTGTTCAGGAATTTTCTCATATTGCGCACCTCATCACTTCCCTTTAGTAGAAAGGGAAGAAGTATGTTATGCTCAGATAGATATGAGAAGGCTTTCAGTACACTAAAGTAATGCCTCATGAAAACACCTATTCTTGCAGTACCAGATCCTCAGGGTGAGTTCTACATTTGCACAAATGCTTCTTTGGTAGGACGTAGAGGTGTGTTGATTCAAGAGGGCAGAGTAGTTGCTTTCGAGTCTCAAAAACTCAAGGATTATGAGCTCAATTATCTAAATCATGATCTTGAGCTTACAGTAGTCATGTACATGCCTTAGTACGGTGGAGTACATTTTTTTCTTTGTCAGAGATTCACACTTAAGCCTGATCACATGAGTCTTCGCCACCTCTTCACGACACCCCAAATCTCAATGCTCGTTAGCAGCAGTTGGATGGAGTTGTTTTATGAGTATGACATGGAGATAGAGCAAGTGAAGGGGAAAGAAAATTTTGTTGTAGATGCCTTGAGTAGATGGAGACATGTGGCTATGGCCACCTTAGTAGGGAATAAATTTACATGAAGAAGGATCTTGCACAACAACTTCCTCAGGACAGTTTCTATCTTGCAGCCAAAGCAGAGATTGACTCACAGAGACCCCTTGAGGGGAGATTTGATGGATTTTCATTTAGAGGTAGATGGTCTTCTCACGAAATATAGGTGGGATTTATGTCCCTAGAGATGGAGGCTTGAGACAAGACATTTTGACAGAGGCCATTGTGCACCTTATTTAGCCCATCCTGGGGTGAAGAAGATGCACGCCACCTTGAGACAGTTGTATTTTTGGAGAGGACTTCAGAGAGACGTGGCTTTGTTTGTGTCATGTTGTTTAGAGTGTCAGAGGGTGAAGGTTGAGCATCAGCATCCAGCTGGCCTTCTCTATCCTCACGCCATACCGGAGTGGAAGTGGGACACCATTTCCATGGACTTCATCATTGGGTTACCTACGTCGAGATACCACCACGATGCCATCATGGTCACTGTGGATAAATTGACGAAAGTAGCTCATTTTTCTCTGGTGAAGACCACCTATACAGCTAGTGCTGGTGGCACGAGTATATCTTGATGAGATTGTCAGATTGCATGGGATTCTGCGGAAGATCATTTGTGACCACGATCCTCTTTACACTTCCCATTTCTAGACTACCATGTAGTATGCTCTCGGGACACTAGGATCAATTTCATGCACACCATATCACTAGGAGACAGATGGACAGACTGAGCGGGTGAATTCTATCTTTCCATAGGACATGCTTAGGATGTACATTATGGACCACTAGTCAAGATGGGAGGAGTATCTTTATTTGGTGGAGTTTGCCTAGAACTCAATAGTTTATAGAGTTCAATAGGCATGGCTCTTTTTTCAAGCATTATATGGCAGAGAGTACATGACACCTCTTAGCTGGGACAGGATTGAGTACAGAGGGTTTCCCTTGGGCCAAAGATTACACTACAGGACATGGAGCAACAGAGTTACCTTGATCAGACAGAGATTGCAGGAGGCTCAGGACAGACAGAAGAAGTATGTGAGACGACAGTATAGGATAGATCATAGTTTTGAGGTGGGCACAAAGGTGTTTCTTCAGATGTTAGACTACATAAGATCCCTATCCATTATGGAAAAGGTTTTAAGCTTGCTCCTAGGTTTGTGGGTCCCTTTGAGATCTTGGAGCGCCTCAGGATCTCCTTGGCCTACCATCTAGCATTGCCACCTAGCTTGAGTCTCATAAACCCCTGATGTGTTTCATGTTTTTGTGCTTAGGAGATATATTTACTGATCCTTCTCAGGCATGCTAGATTGGACTACTGTTGTAGGTGCAGGATCAGGGACAGGGGATGGTGGAGGCCCATATGCATTATAGAGCCCAGAACCCTGGGCCTTTGTGACAGAGAGATTGATTAGGTTCGGGTCCACCTGGGACAGATATGATTTTTGAGACTGCAGCTACTTGGGAGGATGCTACTTTGCTACGAGTGATAGTTTCCACACTTTTCCAGTGACTTCCAGGAGGAAGTCGAGTCTAAGGGGAGGGGGATGTAGTGCCCACTTCCTTTGACACCCTTTTTTATTGTTGTTTTTCGATACCATGTCGATATGCACTTATGGTTATATTATAGTTTTTGATATAGCATGCATGCCATTAGTAGATATCAGAGATAAATTGAACTGTTATTCATTTGATTCTTATATGATGCAGGACCACCTGGATATTTTAGTGCTGTGAATATTAATATATATTGACATAATTCCATTTATCTGAAAATTTATGACACGGTGATATTTTGCAGAAGATCATTGTGTATCACCGCAATCAGTCTTTACACTTCCCATGTTATGACACTAAGTGCATTATGCCCTCGGGACACAGGATTAATTTAACAGTGGGTAGCTTATCACCCTGTTGTGGGACTTCGCTACTAGAAAGAGACCTTGAATAAATGGTTAGAGGATATGCTCCTATACTACCTGCCATGGATCTACTTCAGGCGAGGGTAGAACTACTATTCTACTCTATGGACATTTACTAAGGGACAATAGAGATTTATAAAACGAAATCCAGACGTAAAGCATAGGCATGGCACCTAGACAAGGCATGGTGTAAGGATAGCCTTCCAGATGTGCAAGACAACTAGGAGTTTCGTCCATACTACAGGATTGATACAAGTTCTCCACAATGGGCTAGATGCATTCACAGGACAATGTTTCAGATGCATGCACATAATAATTATCCTTGCAAGAGTATGAAGAGACGACAATGAGAGTTTGTAATTCGAGGTGAAGGGGCAAGAAGAATAGCAAGAGGTATGCAGACAGCAGTGATACAGGATATATTGTTGTTGCGCGTCAGGATAGGCACAATTCAATTTATTACATCATGTCAGGTCCTTAAGATCGACCTATGCATTAGGAGTCCAAAACAAGGGCTTAGTGACTTTGCGTCACAAAGTAATTCTTACCGTTTTAGAAAACTATCCCTTATAATGAGCACCAACAGTCCAATTTAGTGACGCTATCGTCAAGAGCATTGCCCCCCTAGGTTGTCTCGCGAAAATGGAAATCCTTGTGTTTGATCGTTCAACCACTTGCTAAGGAGCATTATATTTCTGAGTCCTTCTGCATTGTTATTGACTTGCAAAAGGACCCCCATACTATTGCAGGTGCTGCACAGAGAAGATATTAGACGCATAGCCTCTTAGATGCACGAGCAACGTACCACATTGTAGATAGCACGACCCGGCCATTTTTATGAAAAATCCCCAGAAAATTCTCATCAGGTTCGGAGGCTTGACTACTGTGTGTTGGGACGGAGCCACGATTTCAATGAGTACTATTTTTGTGCTGACGTTGGGAAATATGTCTATTGCCGCTACGTCACTAAGCAGTCTATTCCACACCTGTCATGCTAAGTGTTTTCTATCCATTTGATGGGAAGTGAGCATTAAGGGGAGTGGACGCCGAATATGTTTAGTGCATTAAATCTATCGTCCGCGTCATGACAGCCTTCCAAGTTAGCTTAGTTTCTTCGATACTTCAGGCCCCAAATTTGGTACACGAACTTACGTACGACCCATATTAGTACGATTTGTAGCCTTAGACCCGTGATTAAAACATGTTGACACCATTTTTTAGATATTCATCAGATATTCTCTAACTTGTTGGATTTTTTCCTTGGATGGGGACGTTAGAGATGAAACCAAAGGGACCCCTTATATGATGCATATGGACTACTGGAGACTTTTGTTGTTGATATTGATACACTTTTGACATGGTTATTTATCTGTAATTCTGACATGTGATATGTTTAAGTCATATTGAGTAGATCTTGATAATTGGATTAATGTGATGATCATTTTGACATGAATGAAATGTGTAATAGAAATGTGCTAGAAATTGTAAGTGATATCGTATTTGCATAGATGATAATAATTCATATATAGTTGACTTTAGATTTATATCACATATTTTGGCATGACTGTTTTAATGTGGCCACGAGGCTGAAGGAGGTATTCTCTGTTCTGCAGGTATATTATATTCACAACAATATCGGGGGAGTGGAGACCAACCACATCGGAATTCGAGAAGAATCCAACTAGGGTCACCATGGCAACATGTAATTGTGTGTGTGTTAGAATTATTTGGTTAGGGGAAAATTGTGACCTAGGGGTCATGTGTTGTTTTGTTTTAATTTTCCCTTTCTATTATGTTAGTATGTGTTTTCTCTTAGTAAGTGAAATTTTACTCATGTTATTATTCATATTTTTGGATTGGTGTTTACCCCTTTATTAGTCATGGGTTGTAGTGTCTTAATTAAGCTAATTTGAATTTGTCCTAAACTAATTAAAAGATATGACCAAAAGAGAGTTCATTTATTAGGCTTGATTTACTTTGGATTTTGTGTTGAATGATGTGTGTTTGAGTTTTGAGTGTAGCACACTCTACCCCACATGGGAAAATCGAATTTGGCCTTAGAGGCCAAATTTGAAAGCTTGTGGGACAAGTCAAACTTGTCCCACACCTCTTAAAAGCCCATGCGAACCCTACCTATGGGTTGGGAGGTCAAATTTAGACTCTTTTAAGTGTTTTGGGGGGGATGAAAAGGTAAAATGTTAATTGCACTTCCTTTCAAATATTTAATTTTGTCCTTTGAGGGGAGTGGGCTTCGATGGAGTGTGTAAGGTGCTTGTCATTCCTCCAACCACTCATTAACGGTGCATTGGAATATGAGGTTGACCAAGTGATGTGGAGTGGAGGGAAAATGAGGTGGCATCCTACTTGGAGCCACATCATCCCTCCCTCTCTTTTCTCTATTTATGGAATCCTTTTTGCTTGTTTTGGGGTTACATGTTCATTTTTAGTCTCTTGTATTTTGGGGAGTAGAGGATTTTGGAGGAGTTTGTGGATTTTTGGAGCTTGTTGATACTTGTTGGAATTTTGTTGGAGCTTGTGGATGCTTGCTTGATCTTTGGAGGGATTTGGAACTTCATACTTGGAACAAACTCTACCATGGAAAGGTAGGAGCTTCACCTTTGTTTATATTATGTTATTGTTATATGTATGTGTGTATATGTTGTGTTGAATGTTATTGTTTCTTTGAAATTCTTGTTGGGAATGGGTAGAATGCCTAAGTTGGGAGTGGGAGGAGACTATGGGGAGTTTATTTGAGGGAGGCATAAGAGATCATTTTCTTGAGGAGGGAGTTTGGGTTGGGTGCCCACCTAGTATGAGAAATGTTTGCATTTTTCTTCTTGTTCTTACCTTGAGGGAGCCATAAGAGTTGAGGGAGGCATAAGAGTGGATGGAGGGATAAGGGGTACCTGAGGGAGGCATAAGAGTTGTTAGGGGTATTGTGTTTTGCATTGGAGGATTTTTAGGTGGCACCCATTCCCATTGGGAGGCATAAGTGGCCTCCCCATAGGTCTTACTCTTTTGGCTTCTTGATAAGCCTTGTGATCTTGTTACTTTGTTGTTTTCTTCTTGTTGAGTTATTGTTGTGTTTTGTATGTAATGGAATGAATGTGAAATTATTTGTCAAGTATTGTGGAAGTTGGTAGTTGCCATGAGTTGAGATCTTCTCCTATTGTAATGTGGTTGGGGCTCGGGGGCCAATGGAGAGGATGGCTTCTCCTCTCCATTGGGTATCTTGGTTGGGTGGAGAGTGTTGCTACTCCCCCACCTTTGTTGTGTGCTTGACTTGATGAAGATGGTGGACTCAAAGGATGAAGTTTTCTTGTTGGAGGAAGACATGTAGAGTTGCACCTTGTGTTATTATGATCCTTCTACTTATAAATTGTATCAATGGTTTTGGATGTAATCTCATTCATGCTTGGAAATGGTTTATTATGGCTTGTATCCCTTTATCAAAATGGAAACTCTGTAACTATGTTGAAATGCAAATAAAAGGTCTTTTAAGTATGAATGTTAGTTAAGTTGAATGAAAAGAGAGTCTTGATCTTTCGAAATCATTTTTAATCCGGTTGAATGAGATCAAATTTATTTGGGTATGCTTATTATTTCTCCTATTCAAATGATGTATAAGAAGGAATAGATAGAATGGTTTTTATAATATAGACCATCCTTGTTGCAATAAGGTTTGAATTGAGTGAATGGATGAACCACAACTAATCATACCCTTGAAAATAGTTATATAAATGAAAACGAAAGTGATAAATTGATTAAATTAATAAATATGTCAATTCATGCATTACTATAATTGCCTAAGTGTGTGTAAAATAAATACTCTTACAAATTTTACAATTACAATAGTTATTTTGTTCCCCTCTATTTGTTATCCCCAAATTTCAGAAGGAAACTAAATGAAAAGGATATATATATATATTATCTTATATATATATATATATATATATATATATATATATATATATATATATATATATATAAAATAAAATCTAATTATTTTCTTAAAATAAATAAATAAATAAATATAGTAAACATCATTAATAAATATAAACAAGTTCTTTTAATAATAAATGTTAATATACTTATAAATAAATAAATAGGTTATAATCATACGTATATTAATGTCTTTAAGTATTTTAAATTAATATAAAAAAAAGGAAGTGAAGACATAGTTAAGACAGATTTAATATTAATGCCTTTAAGTATTTAAAATAATATTCTAGTCTCACGGCTTAGTGAGGACATGGTTAATAAAAAAGGAAAGGTAGTTTTTTTTTTGCCATGATTGGGCCGCACCTGTTATGTGTAGGATATGGTTTTATTAAAAGGTTGGGGGCAGGGGCGCCGACCCCACCCCCATCCCTTATATTTTATAAGGGGTGGGGGTGGAGTCGGTGCCCCTTCCCCAACACTTTTACCAAATATAATGCCATAGGGAACCGCACTAGTTCCGAACCCAGAAATGACCATGGAAAATTGATAATGGCCTTTTCCTTTGCGCGGCCACATTCTTTTGGCAAAATACAAATACATAATATTTGTTTCTTTTGTTGAGTCAAATCTAGATTCATATACATAAATTTGTAAATATAGAGAAATACCTATATTTTTTTCTTAAAATAAATATATTTGGGGTTTCTAGTTTTGCCCAAATGGGTATACACAATTCCTTACAAGTAAAATACCTTGGAATAGCAAATACGAAAGAGACAATAATAACCACAAAATGGAAATGAACAGATTCATGTCTCAAACACCAAGTTTAATCAAGAAACCTTCCAATCTTCTCCAATGGCCTAATGGCTTCCCTTCCTTCTCCTCCAACCTGCAAAACAAACAAGAGAAATGAGAGAATAGAATAAGTAATAGGTATAAGAAAGCCCATAAGGATTTCTAGGGTTACTTTAGTGCAACCTAGATCTAAGGGTTCAGATAGAATAGATCCTATGGTGGAGGATGAACCCTGCATCACTTAAGTGATGGGGTATTTAAGTGGGAGTGAAATATTTAATGTTGGGTGTAATGTTTTGTAGGGGGCCTAAGGGGTTAGTTTAAGTTGTGCACTTCTTACCTTTTTGAGGAAATAATTTAAATATTAAGAAGCATGATTTAAGACTAAGGGATATTTAGTCTGGTGATTATAATAAATTTAGAGGGGATTAATGGGGCTATGACATGAAAATAAAAATGAGAAATATTAAAATAATTATCAAAGCTTAGTAAGTGAATTTAAAACCTCATTTAACTTTGGAAATTAAGTCAATGTTGTTCAGTTGTCTTTCTTTTTCCGACTGCTTTAAAAGCTTTATAAAGCGTTATTCCAGGAATTTAATTTAATTCCGATGAAGGTTATTGTCGTTTCCTTTTAAAATAAAAAAATAAAAAATTATTCCATAATTTTTCTAACTAAACCTAGGTTGTTCTTGAGTCTCTTGCGGGCGTTTTAGCTGACATTACATTGTGCTTCTATAGAACAATACTGGAGCCGAATGTTATGGTTCAAGATGTGCTCTCGAATGAAATGACAATCAATATTAATATGATTTGTGCATTCATGAAAAACTATATTTTGCACGAGCTTCAACACACTCTGATTTTCGTAATAGAGAAAAGGTGACTATTTTTTAGGAATTCCCAGGTCATCCAAAATGTGAATGTAACCATATCGCTTCACACACATCTCCTCGTGTGGCACGATATTTTTCCTCTGTGACTGAGATAGAAACTATATTACTCTTCTTGCTTATCCACAAGATAGGTCCTGATCCAAGATGAAAAATGTATCTTGTGGTTGACTTCCTGTCATCAATAGATCTGGCGTGGTCCGTAAGTCGACGTATCCCTGTAAGAAGAATTAATAATTCTTCTTATATTCTAGACCATAATCAATTGTTCCTTGAACATATATCAAAACATGCTTTTCTACAGTCTAATGAAATTTCTTCAGCTCTTGCATGAACCTAGAAAGATAGTTGACAACATAGCATAGATCTGTCTAGTATATGTCAAATACATGATCCCTCCAACAAAATGCCTATAGATAGTAGCATCTACTTGAGATGAGTCCTGGAATCTTGAAAGTTTCAAGCATTTCTCCATGGGAGTGGATATAGGTTTATAGTATGACATTCTGTATTTTTTGAGGAGTGTCTTAGCATAATTTATCTGGGAGACAAAAATGTGATGCTCCTTTTGCCATATCTCCAAGCCAAGACAATAATGTAGTAGCCCCAAATATTTCATGTCGAAGGTTCTTTGGAGATCATTCTATAACAATATCAACCCGATCTTCTGAATTACCAGTGATCAAAAGATCATCCACATACACAACAAGAATGAAATTTTTTTTCCTACCTTATTTATATACAAATTTGAATCTGAGGGACTACGAGTGAACCCATGCTATGCAAAAGGTGATCATTGATCTTGATATACCATGCCCTTGGATCTTGTTTCAGTCCATAAATGATTTGATGAGAGGACATACCTTCTTAGGATATTCTTCATCAACAAAATCCTTCAGGTTGGGTCATGTACACTTCTTCTTTCAAATCACCATTTAGGAAAGAACTCTTGATGTCCATTTGCTGAAGTCTCCATCCTTTCTATGTTTCAAGTGTACAAAAAAATCTGATGGTCTTGATCTTCATAGTGGGTGCAAAGGTTTCTTCATAGTCGATGCCCTCTTTCTAAGAATATCCTTTTCCTACAAGTCGTTCTTTGTGTTTGTCAATGGATCCATCTTCCTTATATTTTGTCTTGAAAACCCATTTGCAGCCTATAGGTTTCTTTCCTGTAGGTAGATCGACAAGTTCCCATGTCCTATTTTTCTTGAGTGAGTAAATTTCTATATCCATGGCTTCCTTCCATTGAGGTTGACTGAGTGCTTCACGAACATTATCAGGCTCAGATCTATCAATCAGTGAACTCATGAGTGAAACATTTACCTCATTTCTTATTTGATTCCCTGTTTTGACTCTGGATGATGTATCTGGGAGTTGTTGCAAATGTGAGTCCTTGATGGTGCTTTGTACCCACTTCAGACGAGAAATTGGTTGCTTTTGAGAAGAACTGTGTCGTTTCCATGTGGATTGATGTTGGAGTCACATTCTCCAGTTCTCCAAGGTCAACAAATAGCTCTCTTGGCAGCACATCTCTTCTCTGAGTAGTCTCCTCTGAATGATCATCTAATTCAGAGACTAGTCAGTGAGAGGTGGTTGGTAATGGTTCTATAATTGTCACTACTGAGTCAAAGGATGACTCGTCACAAACCACGTCTCGAATCTCTTATATTTTCTTTGTATCAGCCAAGATAGCCTTTTAGGTATGCATAGAAGTAGGATGCACAGGTCTTTGGATCAAACTTCTTTCTCTTCTGAGCTGGGACATGCATGTATGTTGTGCAACCAAATACTCGTAAATGATAAATTGATGGATTTCTACCACTCCATACCTCTTCTGGCATTTTATTTTGTAGAATATTTGTTGGTGCCTTGTTGAGAAGATATACAACTATCTATATTGCTTTAGCCCAATAGCGTTCCTCTAGCTTTGTTGTTGTTAGCATGCAACGAGCCATCTCCATCACTGTGCGATTGCGACGCTCAACAATGCCATTTTTCTGGGGTGTGTAGGGAGCACTTAGGTTCTACTTAACACCTTGTTGGTTCAGGAAGGCCAAGAACTTCTTTGATGTGAATTCCCCCCTCGATCTGAGTGAAGTAGAAGAAGTGGTTGTCCGATCTCTTTCACAACATGATGATAGAAATTATGGAAATGTTGAAGAGCCTCACTTTTCTTCTTCAGGAAAAACACCCACATCTTGCAAGAGTGGTCATCCACGAATAGTTAGAAGTACTTGTATCCTTGAAAATGAAGCAGGCAACAGGCCATTCAGATCGATGTGAACTACCTCTAGACGCTTCTTGGCATGGAAGGTGCTCACCTGAAATGGATCCCTGTGTTGTTTTCTTGCAAGATAGCTAGGGAAAATAGGAAAGGAACTGGACAGTTTGGGTAGTCCATGGACCATTTATTTTGAACTCATCTGATGCAATGAACTAACCGAAAAGTGACCATATCTAAAATGCCAGAGGGCTGTAGATTCTACTGTTGAGGTAGATAAAGCTACTGCAGAAGATGAAATAGTATCTAAAGCTAAATAACTTATCTTTAAGAAATGCTCTAGCAATAAACATACCTTGTCTAGAGATTAAGAATGATTTAATGCCATTTTGGACAAGAAATTCTACCTTTAGGTGATGATTCAGGAGCTGAGTTACTGATAAGAGATTGTTGGTCAAGCCAGGAACATATAGTACCTTTGTAAGTGTACATTTTTGTGGTCCCAGAGGAATGGTGACATTTCCTATTCCTTCTACACTGTACTCTTTGTCATCTGCTATCTGAACCCGATCTCCAATGGGTTGTTCGTTCGGAGAATCAAATAGTTTCTTGTCACCTGACATATGGTTACTTGCACTGGAGTCTATCAACCATACTTTCTTTGTGGGCTGTGAAGTTTGAGAGATGAGGACAAGGTTCTTACCACAATTGGCTCCTTCTGATGTCTCCTCATCAGAGTCATCATCTTGTTGGGCTGCGAGATGTCCCTTCTGCTTTCTCTGGTGGGGATGTCATTTGGAATTTTGAAAATCACCACGTCCTGATGTGCTTGTTTGACTTAAAGACCCATGTTTCAAGCCATTATACTAGCAATGATCAGTGTCATGAGTATTGGTTTTACATATTTGACACCATCACTTGGACTTTTGAGCTTGCAACTTTTGATTTTGATCTGCTTGAGATTGCTTCATTGGGGGACCTTTTCGATTCTTCTGGCCACGTTGGGGCCTTGAGAAAAGGGCTTTGTCCCTGGGCCTCATCTTGGAATGAATTGATTTCCTCTTCCTGCTGCAATAAGTTCACGAGTTATTTGAATGTCACTACCCTGTTGGATACATTCAGTGTCATAATGAAGACTTGAAAATGAGAAGGGAGTGCCCTCAAGGTGATCGGAACCAGAATCGTATCTTCTACCTTCTCACCAAGAGCTATTAACTCCCTTCACAGCTCAGAAAACTCGATGTAAGAACTCCTCAACATTCTCATCGGATCCCATAGATAGGGTATGCAATTTTGACTGAAGATGGAGAACCTTAGTCTTATTCTTCACCTCAAAGATGGCAGCTATCTTGTCCCATGCCTCCTTCGGTATCTTTGCATCCCCAACATGTGGTTGCACGTCATCAGTGATACTCAACATTATCATCATTAGTGCTTTAGCACTTGCGATCTCATATTTAATGAGCTCATCAGGGTTTGTTGGAACTTGTTCAGACCCTGTGACAATGCTCCATAATCCCTCAAACTGAAGGATAGTACACATTTTTTTTCCAGGCCGAATAATTTGGCCCTTTAAGTAACTAAGCATCAGAAAGAAGCAACTTCGGAGCAGACATCTTAATAAAAATAATAAATTTTTATTTATTTATTTCAGAAGTTATTACAAATTTTACTCACTGATGAGAAGTACCAGCTAGTAGATGCTCATGATACTTGGGTGCTAAGAGATGACGAAGCTTTGGGGGGAATTCTTCTTCGTCTTCACAGTCGGCATCATACCCAGCTTCTAGTTCATTCTCGAACTCACTTTTCTTGGAAGCTGACATCGAAAAGGGAAAATTCAAGAATCCCTTTACGAACTCACTCGTCAAAGACTAGATTGCCTGTGTTTTGAAGCTCGTTGAGCAAGGAAAAATAGAACCCAAATATTTTAGGGGCTTCTGGACTATTTTCTTCAGCGTGCAAGTTGATGTTGCAGCTATCAACAGTCTCATTGATGTTATGGCTTTCAATAGTCTCATTGATGTTGCAGCTTTCACCAGTCTCGATCGTGATATTCACGCTTGTCATTCAACATTGGCTTTGAGAGACTCTAAGTTTCTTCTCCGGGTAATTAATGGTACTATTTTTTAACTTATAGTAGGATATGTTCAGGCTTCATGTAGCCAAATCTTCTCTCCTCGTGCCACTCTAACTCTTTATGCAGACTTTCTCTTTCTTTATGAACTTAATCTCCTACTTCATACTGGTATTATCCTCTTTCATGGTTGGCACGTGCAAGCGCTTAGAAGGAGGGAAGATCCAATGTCTTGCATGTTGGAACTATGTTTATGGATGAGTGCAAGTTGCAAATATCCACGTACAATAGAAAGTAAACTCTCCACTTAGATCAGTCCACCAGGTGAATGATTGGTCTCCTCCACGCATCAAGCTGTAAATCTCTACGCAGTGTTTGAGTATGACCACGTAGTAGGAGATAAATCCTTTATAATTTTCTAAAAGCAACAAAGAAATTCTCTTGCACTAGGCACTAAAACTCCACGCAGCATATCATATTTTAATTGCACCAAGGAATAAACTTCCATGCATACCAATGAGAATCCTCCCACGTGGCCACAAGAAGGGGAATATTTTCACGCTGGTTTGCTGGTGTTATGTTCTACCTCCACGCACTGTTCTCCTTCTATACGTTGAGAAACAAGAAAATATCCTCAAGCAGGTTACAAGAACTTTCATGCAGGGTCTTCACCAAAGACAAAAGTAAATACTTATTTCCATGCACAGTTTTTGCAAATCTCCACGCACTTCAGTCTTCACGCAGTAGTCAGGTTACACGTCTAGCAAGGAGGTAGAAGACAAAAGGGGAAAAAACGTACTAGTGTTCCACGCAGCATCAAAACGCTTCCACACAAGGCTTTGACAACATCCACGCAATGATTAGCAACCTTCACGTAGAACTCAAATGTGCAGGCAAAATTACAACGCAGCAGCAACAGCGGTCTCCTTTCCATGTAGCAAAACAAATCTCCAAGAATCTTCAGATGTCCATACTGATCAAACAGTCTTCTCCTTCAAAATCTCACAAGAATAGCTCTTCAGATGTCCAATTTCAAATTATCTGCTGTCAATCAAACACGGCTTATCTTTCAAGTCCTTCCCCAGTAATTTTTATAGCATACACACACATATATATATAGGTATATGTTTTTATATAAACTCTTCGATAACTTGTGTTACAAAATTGTGAGGAGGAAATAATGGAGACAAAATAGAGATTAGATATCTCTTATTCATCTTATAAATATCAAAAGCACTATACATATTTATAGGACTGTGTATGAACAATACTCCCCGGAATGGATGGAGTTGTTGCTAACAACATGAGCGAATAATGGAATAGATAAATACAACTAGCCTAACAAAGAAATATTACGTAGACTATGCTAACAGAGAGCTCTGTTTAGTGCAGTTCCTCTTAACGTTTTGTTTATTTATTTATTTTATTTGTGTAATTAATTTTTGGTTGCAACTATCTAATTAATGCTAAATTTACAACGTTAACTTGGGTTTCAACATGGTTAACGCCTCTCGATCTCAAATAAATTGCTTCTATTGTTATGCAAATAAAATGACAGGTTTGCAACTTCGGTTAGGATGTGTTGCTCTCCATGTTCTGCTTTGGGTTTTGAAGAGCGGTTACCCTGGTTGGTGGGTTTGGTTTGACATGCTTTTTTTTTTCCTCACTCAACTTTTATTTTGTTGTTAAATACATCGAGAAACAAACAACAAATATGATACTTTTCAATCTATACGATTCATATCATATCTTCTCTACCACAATCTTGTAAATATAAGGAATATCTATATCAAATGTCCTTAAAAACAAATTTAAAACGTGTCCTAATTGTGCAAACCCTTAATTTCAACTATGTAGATTAACATCCGAACATCAATACCATAATAATAATTTAATTTTACCAGGTCGAAGGGCTTTGCTTATAGGTGTTATGTGTCACCGTTCATCTCCTTTGTGCCAAGTACAGGGCTCTAGGCAACGGATGACATTCGATCGTTGTCATATGTCCCTGGAATAAATTCTCACCATCCACGTGAGCACTCAAGCAGTAGAGCATTCACAACTAGGTCGAGGCTTACCCCCTTTGACAATGGGAAAGGATGTGGATGGCTTAGACTATCATCCAAGCATTGATGACGTAATAATAATTCAATTTTATCTGACCGAATGACTTTTCCTGTGTAATAATAATTTAATTGTATTTGACCGAACAACTTTTCCTGTAGGTTCTTTGCGTTGTTGTTCATCTCCTCTGTGCTAAGTACAGGGTTGCGGGGATGCCAACCATTTGATTGTGAGTGTATATCTCGCATTCTCCACAACATAAATGTTGGTTTACTGATTCAAAGCTAGGGTTTTCTATCTGAATTATCCTGTTGTTGGTTGTCTTCCTTTTGGGCAGTCCTGTGGAGGTCAATCTACCAAAGGATTAGACAAATTCCATGGAATCGCACGAGTTGAGTAGGGTGAATTCGTAATTACTAATGGCCCATGTTCCGTATCCCCTTTCTCCATAGTACAATCGGAAAAATATGCACATGTTCCATACGTTCCTCCTCCTAAGAAAGTTAGCTTCCTCTAAATAATTCCACCCGATAATATCATCTCTTGTTTTCTTCTCCTCCCTCTAACCCCCTCTTCTACACCCCTCTTCTTACTTTTATGTTTTCCTCCCTCAAATTCAACCTTGTCTTATGCTACCCCTCCGGCATTCACATTACACAGTTTGCATACGATTGCTAGTTTTAAATACAATTGTGGTTATATATGTATATGATATTGTCTCACACATACAATTGTGTGGATGGCCAACAAGACCATCCCTTCAATTGAAGATATTCTTGGCTATGTCTTGAAAAGGGTGGAGACTTCTTGCTATAGAGGACCAACATCATAGTGCTCCATGTCAACCATGATACACTTCTGAACTTTAGAAATCTGGTGTGTTGCAACTCTTCTAGAAAAATAGTTTTGCAAATGTTTGATTACCCAACTGATACGCTTCTTCTAGGGTAGAAGTTATTCAAAAATGACACCTACAAATCTAGCTACTATCATTTCTATTTCAATGAATACATCTACGTTCCCCTCATTAGCGAAGGTTCTTGTCTACTTAGAACGTATTAGCCTCCTCCCTGATTGAAAGCCTTAGATAATGGCAAAACCACTTCTAATATTAGTTGTCAACGATTCTAAAAGAATTCAACAGATTCAGTCCTCAATAGTTCTAAAAGAGTTTGGTAGATTCAATTCTAACGACTAGTTCAGTTTTAATGCCTTGGAATATGGCTAAGCACCAAATATATGATTGACGATGGATGTTGATGGTAATATAAGATTATATAGCCATGACACAAACCACAATAGTTGGAATATTTTTTCCAGACTGTAGCTGCAGAGAAATGCAAGTTTACAAAAGGGTGGATTCCACAGGTCCTATTTTAGAGGTTGCCCCTTGATAATAAATTGTCTTGCATCCCAAACCGTAAGTTTTTCCGGTTTCTGTACAATTATTTGTATGGTTTTGACAACTATGTGTATGCAAATGGGGTAGTATGGGAAGAGTACAAGGAAACCTATGTGGATGATTGCAACTGTTTCTAGTTTGGCTACATAGTTATCAGAGTAGGGCAATGTTTCTCCAAATCTCTATTTATTAGTGGGTATCAATCTCTTGGGGTTTTCAATCATATGTACATGAATATATTAGTCAATGATTTATCATGACTAATTTCTCATCCTTGTTGGGATAACTGAGCTCACTTGAATGTTCCCTAGTACTAGCAACACCAATTGTAACCACAAAATATTTTTTCAAAGAAGGGCACAAGAAATTAGATAATTATTCCTAGGGCATTTTGTTTTCAACAATAGAGGTCACCAAAATTTTTTTCCTCGCACTAAGATGGTGGTTTTTAGTCAAAGTGTTTCCTAATGCCAATGTGTATAATCATTATTTTTCCGAAGCTTTGGATGGTCCTAAAATTAAATTCATAGAGAATGGTCCCATTTAGGGGGGATCCATAAATATCTTAGTGGGTGGTGCTAAGAAAATTTAGGAGAATTTTAGCATTTTTAAGGTCCCAAGTTTTTTTATTAGTTTGCTCAACAATACCAGTTGAGATATTATAAGATCCCATTAGATTTTTATGTTTATTTGTAGCTAAATAAAAACCATATTTCCCTCTAAATCGCCAAAAAATAATGGCGCAAATGCATATTATATTCCACATGGACAAAAATCAACCTAAACTGTAGGGGGGGACTCTCATGCCCCCTCTCCAGGCACCTCTTAAGTTTAGGGGGAAAAAATGTGGAGCTCCCATTTTTTAGGCCTAGATTATATTATTTCTTGTAGCTGGATTTAAAAATAATCATGGGACCTTCCGCTATAAGAAAATAGGAGCTACATTCCCTCCATGGGACCATGCTCTTAGCTGCTAAAACCATTGGCTACTAGTACTTGTTCTTTCCAGGTAGACCCCACCTTTGTTATATCTGGGTGGCTCCTAAGAATCTAAGTAAGCTTAATATTGAATCTTTCAACATATATGTCAGGTTTATAGTAGGAAAAGGAGACAACGAGAAATTAATTTTTTTCAATTTATAATTTCAAAAAAAATTACATTGTTGAAGGGGCCTTGGTTTATTGGTGTTGATGTATGGTTTTCAATAAACCCAATGGGGATCAAGTCTTATTGAATGAAAGGTATGGAGAAACCTGACATTGAGATTCAAAACAGTTGAGGTTGGGATTGTTCCCTAGGTTACTTTGACAACTGGATGTCCCTAATTCGTAACTTCTTTGTTGAAGGTGCTCACTAGTTTAGTTGTACATTTACTCATAATTGTATAACTGCTATATGTTTCCTCCGAAAAATGAGCTCAAATGCTTACAAACTATGTAATCTAGTGCCCAGTTATATGTACTATGCATAATGTTTTTCTATATTTAACATCTTAGTTACTCAACTATCATAACACGAGTTATGGGATGGTTTGGAAAAACATGTGCAATGTAATGGAATTCAATGTTATGAGTCATATACCCATGCATTTTACTCACATTTCTTAAAATGATTAAAACATGAAAGAAAGAAATTGAAACTACTAACGTCCACAAATAAGAACGTGTGTTGACTCTATGTGTGTGTGTGTGTGCACGCTCACACCCATACATACATACATATATCTCTGTGTGTGTGTTACCCATATACCCATACATACATACATACATGTGTGTGTGTGTCTAATGAATTAAATAGATTGAATTTTTTTCACCTATACTAAGCGATGCAATGGATATGCCGATAGGGAAAGGAAAGGTTGTAGTAAGAGGGGTTATTTACAACCGAATTGAAGGAGAAGGGGTGGACAAGATCTCAAAATAGTTTTAGATCAGATTTTAAACTATAATTTGGGGGGTGATCATTTGATGAAGTCACTCTTTTATCACGATTTGATTGTATGGGGCAAGATTTAATTTGGAGGAAATTTGGAAATAAAAGGAGAATATATATGCATGTTGTGGAGGCTATAAATTGTGGAGAAAGATGTCTGGATAAAGATAAGAGTATATATATGTCTAGTGGAATAAAACAAGAGAATGTTTTAATTGAAGGGTTTTGTATTTTTCAAATTCCAATACAATGAAGATATAGACAAAAGGAAGAGAAATGGTCATAGTAGGATAGGAAAGAGGGTTGAAAAGAAGAGCCCAAAGAATTAAGCATAACCTTTTGGTCTTTGTAAAGAATATTTTTTGGTTCCAATTGGTCATCATTAGGGTCACTTTGTGATTTACATTTCAAATATATTTGGTAATAGGGGCAATAGGGATGGAAAAGGTTCTTGGAAAGTCACGAGTTCCAATCCCTCTTAAGAGCTCCATCACATTGTTCCTTTAATACTTGTGAGGAACCCATAATGATCATGGCATTTCCTCATCTTGTGTATAATTTATTCACTTAGAGCAATGGTATGCCACTCAAAGACTTGACTTGAGTGTTGACTAAAGAACTTGAACCAAACAGCCAAGTAGTTGAGGAAATCCAAGCCCTATGAAATACAACAAGTGGAAATTGAGTTGAAGAGATGATAGAGAAGAAACAACTAGCAATTATCATGGCTTTACCCACATGTAAATCAATGAAGTCTTATAAGAAATCATTGATCCTTGTGGTGGTTGATTGCCTCTTTAAATATGTGCACTTTATGTTGACTGAATAACCATTTTAATTCTTCCATATTTTGTTTGTGTCTAAGAGTTATTTTTCCGGATAACCCATTTTCATACATGTAGTATTCTACACATGAAAATATATAAGCAAAATCCAATCATGCATCAACATACAGACTCATACATTATTATTATTATAATGATGTCAATAATCATGTATACATGCATGAACAAAATAAGTTCAAAATCTCATTCATGAATGATTCCTTCAATCATCATACCAAAAATACATAAAACTTACAACACGTAAGGATCATTACATAATGCATTTTGTAATACTTACATGTCAAAATGAAACATCATATAAACTTTTTTATGAAATGTCATACATAGTCTCCATTAAAAAGGAGGATTCATACAACCCATTTGACAGAATTCCAACATGTATATCAAATTTATATGCCCAAAACGGAGTTCAACATGCCAACCACTTGAAAAAATGTCAACAAAGTAACCATATATGAAAAAATGGGACTACTTACAAACCAATTGACAAAATTCCAACATATATATCGACTTCATATGCCACATTCGTGGGTGATATTTTTTTATAAAGACTTTATTAAGTCTTTCTTACTCCACATATCATGTGGCTTGGGCCACACATGCATCCATCTTGCTTTATTGTGATGCCCACATGGGCACGTCTATTACGAATATGCCAATGTTGGCATGTTGGTGGGAAGCTATTAGGCAATGCGGTGAGCTAGCTGTGTAGGTGACTGAGTGGAATGGTATATCATCTTGGTCGATGGGTAAGTTATCATCTTGGCGATGGGTAAGTTGGCTATCTCAGTTGCCAAGATTAGACTAGTTTGCTTGGATGATAGTTTGTAGGATTTGGTGAGTTGGTGGGTTGGCATGGTGAGTTGGTGGTCGAGGTGAGGTGGCTCATTCCACAAGATCAGTCTGTAACTCCCCCTTCAACTTGATCCTAAACTCGGTCTCCTACCTAGCTAGTTCTGTAACTCATCTCGACGAGTTGATTTCTAAATTCATGGAAGTTGGGTCCCCCTCCGAAATCAAATTGGACCCCATAGTTGTAAACCCCATATTCGACTGTCGAAGACCGAAGGTACAAACAATACCTCTCTTTTTTTCCGCATAATGCCACTTTTTGACTCCACATTGACCCATTTACCATTTTTACAACATTTCTTGGCACTACATCACATGTGCCCTTATTTCACCTTTCTGAATCCTATTCTTGCATGGATGATATCTGGAGCATACGGTGTCCATTTTAACATGTTCAAAATCCACTAGAAAGAATACTTTGATCTCTTCCATAAGGAATGGGTTCATTGAAATTTCATAAACATACAAAGTGTGAAAAATCATTTGGATCATATATACACAATTATAATTAATTATTCCCGATCTTCATTGTGGAATCAAAAGGGATTTAAAATGAATTTAGGGGAGATGGTAAGAAAATTTGAAATCCCAAAACAACTCAAATCGACCCACTATCTATTTAATACCACATACACACAGAACCTTAAGAGAATATTATAACATATACATGTATATTAGTCATACATTCATTAAGTTAAAAGAAGTATATCGATAAAAAATTAATATATGTTTAAAAAAACAATGATTATAATTCAATCAAATCATACATCATAAAAAAATTAAGTTAATCTATATTGATTGAACATCATCTTAAATTTTCAAATTCTAGGATTTTGATTTTAAAAACTATGAATAAACCAAATATAAATATGATTAATCTAATATTATGAATTGTATGCATTTTTCATGCGGGTTTTAGCCATCCACGAGACCTATTGTCTTTTATTTATGATACCCGGAATTCATCTTTGGCTTCACATAAAGTGGATGAATTTGATGAAGAGAGAAGAAAAAATGTTTTAGGGATAGCAAAAAATGTGATGATGCAAGATTTGATAGTTTGTGACCTCCGTGATATTTCTAGTGAAGCCTCTCACACATGAATTGAGGTGCACATAATATGATTGGATTCAATAAATTCCTTCAAGGGAGACAATAAGCCTGATTGAAATCCCCCAATAACTCAAATCCCTCTATTGTTTATTGAAGACCACACATAGACATAACCCTCAATATAATAATTTAACACGTAAACAATTTTTTTTATTATTGATAAAATATTTTGAGTGGACCTTGCCCTAAGGTACAAAAGGCCTAATAGTTATATATAATAAGAGAGATACAAAAGTGATAGATCTCAAAAACCAGATATAACAAGAGTACAACAATGGTTATGAGACAAATGGGGACCGTACCCCAAAAATTGAAACCTAGGGCAACAATATGAAATATTAAACATAGCAAGGCAATAGCAACATAACAACTGTAAAGCTACAAAATAGCTACATAGCAGAGAAACAACTAGGTAGGAACAACAGTTTTCTTGGATTCTTTATTTTTTTGACCCGTTTTCCACCCATTAGGAACCTCCTTAACAGGAAGAAAAAATTTGAACACTTGAATTAGTAAATATGTATTGTTTTCCAAGGGAAAAGGAGGTGAAATATTCTCCTTGGCCGCTATGCAAGTGGAAGAAGACACATTTTCAAGTTTATTGCCAACATTCTAAACCTTGTCTCCATCCACTGGGATCTCCCAAAGAGGAGTTTCAGGAACTTCCTCTGAGTCAACGCATGAGACCAAATCACCCTTAGTTAATTTGGAACCATCCACTGAATCAAAATTAGATTTTAGTTCCTCCTTGATATCAAAAAACATATGTTTTGGGAGGGCATCTTTCCACTAATTTATTTTTTTAGTTTGGAGTTTTTCCTTCCCACAATCAGCAGTAGTGTGAATTAAACAGAAGCATCTTCTACATCTGAAAGGTAAACCTTCATATTCTACATCTGAAATGTGATACAGGTTGTATTATCTATAGGGAGCATAGTCGATATCCTTCCTTTCAATGCTTCCTTAAATGAAAAACCCGAATCACCATTCTGGGCATGGCTAGCAAAGACAGAGCCTCCTACAAGTTGCTTTAGGGGTAATGGCAGGGGAAAGGGAGCAGAGGAGTCACCCTTCATGCTAGAGGCAAAGCCGCCACCCATCCGAGTGAGCTCAGGATGTAAGACAAAGTTGTTACTAGCGTCCCATCCAACCAATTTGAACCCATCACCTCTAGTTACATGTGAGGAGTCATGTCCGCTATGAAGATTAGAAGTGTGAGTAGAGGAAAAGGTGGGGGTTGTTGACGCAGGGAAGGCACTGGGAAATTTTTTTGCACTATCTCAACACTTATATGCTTGATGTGGGGTAGGAACATTCAACAGATTCCTGGAAACACTACACAATCCTAAGAATAATGAATTATGCACATAATAAACATATTCATGTTTAGAGGATTGTATTACGTCCATAACCTCATCTTGGTGGTGTCTATATATCTACTAATATCTAAAGATGATTTGGACTTTGGCATAAGGAAACAACTTTAAACTTTTACCATGAACTTCTTTGTGTAGATGTGTGATGTACACACATGACATCAAGGAGTGTGAGAGTTTGGAATCACTTATTAAGAATTATAGGGAATATAACCAGAGGGAGATAATAAAGATATTTTACCTAACTCAGTATTTTTGGTATGCATTTATTTACTAATCCCCAAATAACATTACAACTTATGCATAGGGAAACAAATTGAAAATTTTCTAGTGAACTACTTTACGAAAATGTGTGGTGTGCATACATGACCTCATGGAGTGTAAGATTCTTAACAACTTAGTCAGAAGTATAGGGAATATAATGATAGAGATCCAACGTAGAGGGTTTATCCAACTAAATATTGTAATTATTGAGTGGAATTGTGTTTCTTTGAGTTGTGTTATGCTTGTGATGCATTATGAAGCATTTGGTCATTATCTTGAATTTAATAATCGTAACATTTATTAATGGGGCATGGGTCGAAGGATCTATAAATAATATTATACAATTGGGATGTAGTTGAGAGAAATATTGTAAGTAGGTGAATCATGTACTTGTATAAATACATGTTTATGCTTGAAAGAGGTTTGCTTCTTAGAGGGATTAATTGATAACATAGAAGTTGGAAAAGTAATGGAAGGTTGATTTAATCATATGGTTAGTTCAAATGCACATTATTAGAGATTGTTTGAGAATGTATCTTCTTGGAACTAGTTTATTGCGTGTACAAATTGTGTTTGCTTAATGAATTTGAATAAAGTGATATTTTCTTAATTTTTATTTCGTTTGCTAGGATGTTAGTCACTCTATGTCGTGTTAGTTCTTCACGCTACATGGTCTAATGTTTTCCTTAAGTGTATTCCCTATCCATGAATGTATCATGTAGCTTCAATATTGATTTTAATTGTATGAAAATTTTTATTGAAAGACAAATAAACATTATATTTAATTTTCTATAGGAATCCTTAGCATACTATTAATAAATATGAAGCTCAACATTCTTTGGTCGATATAGCATTCAAAATTTGGTATTCATTAATGAAGATCAGAGACTCCTAAACGATAACGTAAATGTAAACGACAATGTCAATCTAAATGGAATGGTTTAAAGTTAATAGAGGACACAATGTGGGACCCGCAAGACAGGTCAGCAGGTTCTCGAACACACCGGCAAGTTAAGGCCTTCCCATCTATATAACATGGAAATGTACGAGAGGGAGGGAATATTTATTTTATACGTTGGAGTAAAAAACCAATGACAAATATAAATATAAATTCATTATCCAAGCAAAAGAAAATATAATAATTTATGTAGTTGTTTATGTTTGACATTAAACATGAGGGAACCAAATTATTGTTTAAAAAACTATTTTTTTTTATAGGATTGAAAGCATTTTGCAGGAACGCCAACATAGGTTAGAAAGGAATAAGATGTAAGAAGATAAAATCATAACACAAAACTAAATGGGAAATGAAAGCTACTTAAACTGTAGAGTCTATATGAAAGGAATAGACTTCTTACTACTATATCTAATAACAGTTTGAAATTCAATCATGTTTCCAAGAAGAGGAATTGGAAACCCTATTGAAAATGTAAAAAACAGAGTAATGTTTGTTGCGTAATATTCATTTCACTTCAGGCGATGCATAGTAAAACCCAAGAAGTTGTCACGCTAAATAGTAGTTTGCAATGATGAATAACAGAATCCATCAGAAAGACACACAACTTTTAAATACATATTAATTCTGTAACGAAGTATATTTACAAGAAGATGCAAAGCATGGTGAAGATGTTTGTTGGAATAAGCAAGTAGAACAAAGTACATATGGGAACTAAACGTGTGTCTCAATCTAGCATCAACATTGGCAACATGCAGAAAGAAAGCATGAAAAAGGAAGTTGAGAAACATGTAAATGAATTGAAAGAATGTGTTTTGGGAACAAAAATTAGACAACAAACGTATGTCTGGCTAAGGCCTAATTCAGGATATATCATAGAAACAAGTATTAGAAAGGAATGTTCAAAATGTGAACAATTCTGGCAGTTGTAGTGTACAGTGTTGTTTTGTTAGTCAGGGAAAGCAGTTTTGTTTCTCAAAGCTTTTGGAGATAATGAAAATCATGGAGCAAGGATAGGAAACGAAGTTCGGTGGGCTTTTAAGAGAAATTACCTGCATGTTGGAGGTAGCATTTTGTTTCGAAGGCTTGCTTGTCCAGACCGTGTCCGGATTGAGAAGAGAAATCAAACTCTGGCTCTTCTTCCTCTGAATCTTGGGATTCATTTTTTATTGTGACAAGTTCTTAAATGTATTTTTCTAATGGTTGTTCCAAGTCATCTGCGAACCGGCCACAATGATGCAGGAAGTCTCGAATAGATGAAGGTCGTTTTCTGGGTAAATCATGTCGCACATGTTCAATCACAACTTCCAGTGATGTTAATCCAATGAATGTTCCTTCTTCAGGTATTAGAGGCATGGTTTGTTGTTGGCAGGCAACGTTCACGTTCTTGTTCTTCCTCTTCAGGTATTGTTTGTATGCACGAGCTCTAGGAATCTAAAATATTAGTAGGAGCAATGGAAGGAACATTTTGGCAAGATAATATGTAGTTTGGATGTAGACAATGGATAAATAATCAATATCAACTAAAAGTTATAAATATATGATTTATGTGAATGTTTTTGGTAACATTTGTAGTAATAGCAAGCTATAAAAAGTGTAAAGGGAAGCGAAAAGTATTATGGAAGTGTTATATGTTATATTATACATTTCATTAGGCAAGGAAATTTACAGTAAGGCAGAATACAAAATTTAATCTATTTTTTCAAATCAATTAAACAAAAGTGACGAGGAAGTTTCCCCATCCAATGTAAGCAGCCAACACTCTTCTCTCTTTCTAATCTCAACATACAGGCCAATTGCCATTTTGTTGAACCTCTGGAAAGTAAACGATGGAGAGAATAGAATGTCTGTCAACCTCTGGACCCTAGAAACCATTGTAAATGTCAGGCCTTGACGTTCTTTTGTCCCAATATCAATAGAAACCTTGTCCAAGGTAAGTCCTTGTGATTTTTTGTATAGTTAGCGCCCAAGAAATATTTAGTGGCAGTTGTCTACGGCTACCACGGGGGATTGGAACAATCAAAACACGTGTCGGCTTATCGCTGCACCAGGGTGGGCCTTTGTAGTTCAAAAATTCAATAGCGACGAACATAGGAAAGCAAGGGGGAGATGAACCAATCCTGTAAACAATTCTAACAAACTCACAAAGGGATCCATTGACAAGGCCTGTTGACACCCACAGATTGGAAGTGGGCATAATGTTTTGACCGCAACACAACAACAATATGGCTTGGAGTTGCTCATCATCAGGATCAATTTTGTTATTTCTTTTAGATCTTTCTACATGGAAAACCTAAAGATTTCTAAATATCTTTGTTATGGGCAAGACCTTTTCATTGTTTACAAATAGATGCATGTTAGAGAGAAAGACATTTTTTTCAAATGTTTCAATGCAAGAATCTGTGCGGCTAATTAGGAGGTCTCAATATTCAATGGTTGGATCAGCATTTATAATATTGAGAAAAATATTGTAGAAATCTATTTGCGAGGGTTTCATTCCCTGTTTCATGAAAATTGTTTCCAACATAACAACATTGGTAAAAATTTTCCAAAGAAAGGATCCATACAAATTCCCCACATATAATGCTATTTCCATGACAAGAGGAAGTTTTCTGAGGTCACCTACACAAAAAATGGAGTGACCGCCAAAGGGTGTGCTCTTCTATTTCGAAAAATCCTACCATGATCGTTCATTTATAAAACATAACAAATTTGACTCAATGAAGCTCATCTCATCAATGAGAATGTAGCATATAGGTTTCATTGATTCTTAGAACATTGCAAGTGACTGACCTTCTAGAGGTTTCATGTTTTTGATCGAGATACATAGGGCTGCAAGCATGGTTGTAACATTTATATTGAATGTGGTTATCCCATTCAAAGCAAGAAACAATATGGGTGACTTGATGCTTTCCATGCATGTATAAAATTAATGCCTGATGCTATTGATGAGGTATGATTTGCATGTCCATGCATTTCCAAGGGTTATCATTTTACAAGGATCCTAGAGAGGCTGTTGCAAAAAGTGGTGCAATGGTAGGCATTCTTTTTTGTAGAAAGTGCATTGGGAGGGGGAGAAAAGTATGCCACGGGATTTGTGCTTATGGGAGCTTTTCGATTCATGTCCACAAATGTAGTTATCGTTTCTTCAAATGGAACCAACTGTGGTTAACATCAAAGTCACATTTTTCAAGCATTTCAATGTTAAGTCTGTTGCATCTCAGTCCCTGGCTGCAGTTGATATAGAAGCAGTCATTCATTTCTATAAAATTTATCATGGTTTTGTTCCTTAGAATCTGACGATTCTTTACTGGAGGCAGAGCTGGTTTCCTGTGGGGAATATATCAACATGCCAAGGTCTATAATTTCGGCACATAATCTCCCAATTCGCTATGGTTGTTGATGTGTTTGAGCCAATGTCTCGAGCAATGTTTTGGAATAGTTTGTAAAACAATTCATCCACGCAAAACTCTTCATAAGAACTTGAGTGTCCTTGAGGGATAAAAAGGATACACAGAGTGACATGAACAATAGCTGATTGTATCCTGTTTTCCCACTTGTTTCCTATGCCATTAGTAACATACGACCAATGTTTAGCTATTTTAATCAACGAGAAAGTTTCCATAGCAACGAGCCGGGAGATGTAGGCATAAAAAAATGTCTCACTAAATGAAGAATCCTCTTTAGTAGCTGAAATTCGGCATAAAACTTTACGACCATCATGCAAGCTAAGAACCTCTGCTACAAATGATGAGTGGAATTTTTGAAGAAAGTGGTAAGTTTCTCGGGAACTTATGTCCCATTCTACAAGACTATCGGAGAGAAATTGGTGAAATACTTTCTGTTTGTGAGTAATTTCAGTTCACTTAATTACATTAAAAAAATTACCAAGAACTCATAGGACAATAGAGGACAACAAGGTTTAACGATACCTACATCAACGAATGTCGAGATGTAAGGTACAAATGGGCATGAAAGAATCCCTCTGACAAATTATAGAACCTACACACAATCAAGTAATTAGATAAGAGATATATTAGATAATATGGTGACGAGTTGTTTGGCAACGGCCAATTCTAGGAACCAAAAAACTTCCTTTGAAGAGTGTCAACTTGTTGTATACAATCAAATGATAAATGATGAAATAGATAATATAATAAAATTACAATATTAAGATAGTATAATAATGAAACAAGATCAGTTTTCCATATGGATAGGAAGATCCTATTTTACGTGGTAGATGGCCTAGGATAGGTCTGTGACAAAGTGAATCTCCTTGAAATAATTGATCCACTCTTTCTCGATGGTGTCCTATATTTCTCAGATGATTTCCATTTGATCCTCAATGTTATTCAGACTGGGTGTCAGGATGATTGTACATATGTTCAACTCTTGTGTTATGTCATATTGATCCCAATCAAAGGGTTAGGAGATGATTAGAAGGTTGTAAATGTTATTGATTGGATGTGCTTCACATAGAATAGTCATCTACAGATAGAAGACACTTGAAATATAGAAATTATATTAAATAGATTGTGATATTGATTGAAAACATGTAATACATGATAAAATGACTAATAAATAGAGAGCGTTGGCGATTAGGGGATCACTAGCGATTTAGAGGATTCACTGGAAATTCAAAGGAATCACAAACGATACTTGTGTATGGATAGATTTGATAGGAATGTAAATTCTACACATTGAAAGCGTGATTGAATGGTTGGGTTTTTTTGATAAAAACACATAAATAAGAAGAAGTTGTAAAATGGGAATCATACCTTTTCTATGACAAGGAATACAAGTGATAATGGTTACAAAAAGACCTTACGATGATACAAAATCTACAAAGGCTTGTTATGGCTTGACATAATGCTAGGATCTCGTTGATGATGTCATTTGAATCTCCAAAGAGTCAGAGCTTCACTCCAATGTCCTGATTTAACAAAAATAAACAAGTATGTTAAATCCTAAGCAGGATATTTCCAAGTCACAACAATAGATAAAACAGTTAAGTACATTACGTGACACAAGCAATAAGAAAAGTAAATTCAAAACCTAAGTGCAAGGAGGAAAGAATACTTAGCTGATTCATAGATGCTCATGAATGTAATTTTTGCAATAGCATGTATGCATGAGAGAGTAGGTGTTTGAGGGAGTTATCTAAGGAAAGATACATGACAAATTTTTAAGTGAAAGATGATCCGAAAATTGACTGAATTTTTTTTTCTCGACTACGGACCCATATAGGCTTTAAATTATTTTCTCAAACTTACCCCAGTCAAAATGCAACTTAAAGCAATGTAAGAATTAAAAAACACTACAGCAAAGATTGATAGATAGAGTTCATTTTCACTTGCATCTACTAGGTTCATCAATAGAACTGATTTATCATCCAAGCTTTATACGATGACGCATGTAACCTATAGTAAAGAAATAACAATCAAAGCGATGACCCCAATTACCGCATTAATCCTAGAAAAAAAAAAATCTTTAACACAACCATTCAAACTGAGCTTACCCCGGTCACTTGACTGAGTGCAGACTTATGATCTGGTATGTCTGCACTCCATTGTAAAATTATCATATGGCTCCCCGATCGTGTCTTCTAGAATCGTGCTATTATGCTGCCCTATGGCTGTAACACACGATCAATATTTCGAGACATTACGTACTTGTAGAATTTGTGGATCATATAAACCTGCATAGAACAATGAACCTCCTCCACGACCATGCGTATATGATAGTATAACCAGACCCTTATGTGAAGATACATGAATGATCTTATGCTCTTTATATGAATTTGGATGCAACCGTATGGCTGATGATTTTACAAGCTCCACAACATGGGTCCCTGATGATTTGATCACATACTCATTGTATCCATGAAGATTCCTCTATTTACATCCATTCATACAGTGCTAAGTCTTCTTCTAGAAAGGCCAACCTCCATGCTCCCACTATATGGTGCCTAAGTATCTAGAATGGACAGCAAACATCAATTTTTATCAGACGAGGTCAATAATGAATGATGACCCTGCCTCTGAAGCACTAACAATCTGACAATATGCTCCAACGTATTGATGCTCTAGAGCTCTACTACTTAAAGTATTGATTTTTCACATCCCTCGGCTCCAGTGAGCGTCTGCTGGGCTCTAGCTTGATAAGTCTCTTGATTGGTGAGTTAAACATAATAACTCCTGAACCATACAGTGTTCCTATTAAATAATAGGAATTAATATCACCTTAGCTGAATAATAATAGGTCTTCAATGAAGATGATGAAAATGCATATACCTAGTAAGAATATCCCCAAGTCTTCGTGATTTCCCAGTATTGTTACAATATAGGCCATCATGCTTATATTATTGACGATATAATAATTTTATTTCTCCATAATTCCTAGTAGATAAAATAGGTGCTTCCTAATCTCCATGTACATTGATCCACGAAAGCATGCCTTCGAACTTCACCAGTCATCCTCCTCGGCTCTGGCTTGGAGTGACAGCTAACTTGGATGCGAGTAGAGCTCAAGGAAGCTTCAAGTGGATAATGACCCTAGGGGTGAAACGTATGTGATGTGTACATATTTAAATACCTAGTATAATATAGGCCTGATCGATATTCCTCCACAAAATAATGGCCTTAATTATTTTGTACCAAGGCCTTACACTATCTCCAAAATAAGAGCTCTCAGAAGTTTTCAAATACAATGTAGGCTATAGTATTACGTTTCTATCTCAGAGAGAACTCTCAAATGCATGTCGACTTTCCTATATGTAATATAGTGTCTTATAAATGTTGAATATGTATATAAATAGGAACATGTGGATCTTATCTGCTCAAAAATATATAGCCTTATGTTTCTTAAGGCCTCTTCATTTTTTTCTAACTCCTCGATTTACTCTTAACCTCCTCGAGCAATCTAACGCCACGAGAGACCTTGCTTTGAGCTCGAAAGGTGAGATTGTCCCAATATCTCCATCCACTTGACTGCTTCCCAAAATTTATCCATCGATGTACAGATGGTGAGATAGATGTCTTAGCTCAAAGCTCGAGCCTATGTTGAATGGAGGATTAGAGCAACTATATCTTGATAGCCATTAAGCGACCTGAGCCTCCACATTGCCAACTGGTTTGTAAACCTCTGACAAACCATTTTAATTAGCCAACCAACTGTGCATCTAGCTGAATTGGTTTTAGCTGTTGCGCATGCAAGGGGAGGTCACGGGGTCAAATCCGTCCACCCTCGTCTGTCATTTTGGCATTAGTTATACTGAATCATTCCCAAAACTCAAGTTATTGCAATCTACCATGCATCCCTTTTGTCCACGTCAGATTCACTGTTGCTGTTAGGAATTAAGAGATAAAATATGCAGAATAATCCCTCACAGAATTACAACAGTAGAAACTAATATGTAAAAATTATTACAGATCTCAAATAAAATTGCAGAATAAAATAACACAACACAAAGAGACAATATTTAACGTGGTTCACCCAATTTGGGCTACGTCCACCAAGAATCACTTGCTCAGATTTTATTACAAGCCACCGCTCTCTCAATACAATACCCAGATCCGTTTGGAGCTATGCTCAACAAACTCTATAGAATTCACAGCCGAATTCAAAACACATCTGCAATACATTTTCTTGTACATCTATCATATGCATAAGACCATATAAATAGACAACTGCTTAAGCAATTTTACAAAACTATGGGTATTAAAAACCATGGGAAAAACCCGTCCTCATAAACCTATGGGTCAAAAAACTCACCCATATGAGAAGAGCATGTTTCCTGATATGTCGGGTGCATTTTTCGAGGCCAAAAAATTTTACGCCTAAAAAAAAAAATTTCAGGGCCTACACCCCCGAACCCCTGCTACCAGGGGTTGCCGCCCCCAACCCCCACTCGAGGCCCCGCCCGGCCCCGAACCCCAGCAAGGATACATGAAAAGTGTACAGTACTCTTAGTGTACAGTCTTCAACACTTTCACACATGAAAAACAGGCTCCACAACCTAACAATCTCCCACTTGGAGACTAGTTTTCCTCTAAGCAAGCTTCTCAACCCTTCACTAGTTTCTGTGAAGACCAACCAAAGCTGAACACAACTTCAGTTTTTCCCTTGTGACCACCTTGGTCATCATGTCTGCAGGATTTTGACTGGTATGAATCTTCTCCAACTTCAACTTCTCTTCCTCCAAAGTTGTCCTGATGAAATGGTACCTTAACTGTATATGCTTTGTCCTAGAGTGGAAAGCAGAGTTCTTAGCTAGGTGTATAGCACTCTGACTATCACTATGCAGCTTACATTCCTCCTGCTTATGCCCCAACTCCTCAAGCAATTGTTGTAACCAAATCATCTCTTTGCTTGCCTCTGTGGCAGCAACATACTCAGCCTCTGTGGTTGACAAAGCCACCAGCTTCTGTAGTCGTGAAATCCAGCTCACTGCTGTCCCACCTATAGTGTAAATATAACCTGTCGTGCTCCTCCTGCTGTCTACATCTCCAGCCATGTCTGAATCTACATAACCACGTAAAGTGGTGTTTGATCCACTGTAGCACAAAACTATCCCCATGGTCCCTCTCAAATACCGAAGGATCCACTTTACTGCTTGCCAATGCTCTTTACCTGGATCACTCATAAATCTACTCACAGCTCCCACTGCATGGGCAATATCAGCCCTAGTGCACACCATAGCATACATCAAACTGCCAACTGCTGATGAGTAAGGTACCTTGGACATTTGGTTCCTCTCCTGCTCTGTCTTGGGACACTGCTCCTTTGATAACTTGAAATGGCCTGCCAAAGGAGTCTAAACCGGTTTAGCATCCTGCATGTTAAACCTCTCCAAGACCTTCTTAATGTACTCTTCCTGAGATAAAGTCAGCTTCCGTTCCTTCCTATCCCAAAATATCCTCATACCAAGGATTTGTTTGGCTGCACCCAAATCCTTCATAGCAAAGGATTCACTTAGCCACTTCTTGAGTACTTTTATTTCCTGCATGTTTTTACCTGCAACCAGCATGTCATCAACATACAAACACAGGATAATATAACTTCCATCCTCATATTTCTTTGTATACACACAATGGTCAGAATGACATCTAATATAACCTTGCTCCATCATGAAGCTATCAAACTTCTTATACCATTGACGTGGAGCTTGTTTCAAGCCATACAAGCTCTTCTTCAGTTTGCACACCATCTCCTCTTTACCTTTGACTTCATATCCTTCTGGTTGCTGCATATATAGCTCCTCCTCCAAATCACCATGGAGAAATGCAGTCTTTACATCTAACTGTTCTAAGTGCAAGTCTTCTGCTGCCACTATTCCAAGAACAGTTCTGATAGAAGTCATTTTTACTACAGGAGAAAAAATCTCATCAAAATCTATACCTTGTTTCTGTGCAAACCCCTTGACCACTAACCGGGCCTTATATCTTTTCTTTCCTCCTTCTTCATCTTTAACTCTGTACACCCACTTGTTCTGTAATGCTCTTTTACCTTCCGGTAGCTTCACCAAATCCCAAGTCTGGTTCTCCATGAGAGACTTATGCTCCTCATCCATGGCTTGCTCCCACTTCTTACTGGCATCTACCTGCATTGCTTCATCAAATCTCTCTGGCTCTCCACTATCAGTGAGTAATAAATAATAAAGAGAAGGAGAAAAATGTTCAGGTTATTTTCTTACCCTAGAAGACCTCCTCACTATAGGAGTTTGGGGTTCCTGTTGAGTAGGTTCCTGAACTGATTCATGTGTCACTTTCCCATCTGGAAGATCCTCTACCGCTGCATATTCTTTCTTGGATTCTTCCCTGTTTTCCTACAACTGCTGCTTATACATGACTTTCTCATTAAAGACCACATCCCTAGATCGAATGATTTTCTTGTCCTTAATACTCCAACATTTATATCCAAAGTCATCACCACCATAACCAATGAAAGTACATTTTTCTGATTTAGCCTCTAGCTTGGTCCTATCATCCTTGTCTATATGAACAAACACCTCACATCCAAAGACTCTAAGAAATGAATAATCAACTTTCTTACCATACCAAGCCTCCTCAGGTATGCCTCCATCCAAGGCACTTGAGGGTCCTCTGTTTATCAAGTACACCGTTGTGCTCACCGCTTCTGCCCAAAAAGAAAGAGGCAGTCCTGCATGTAACCTCATGCTCCTAGCACATTCCATTATTGTTCTGTTCATCCTTTCTGACACCCCATTCTGCTGCGGAGTTCCTGGAACCGTCTTTTGCCTGTAGATTCCATTCTTAGAACAGTAATCATTAAATTCATTGCTGCAATACTCCCCTCCATTATCTGACCTGAGACATTTTAGCTTAAGACCTGTTTCATTCTCTACCAAGGCTTTCCATTTAACAAAAGTGTCAAATACATCAGATTTGTTTCTAATACAATAAACCCAAACTTTCCTTGTTGCATCATCAATAAAAGTAACATAATAACTTGAACCCCCAAGAGATGATACCTGAGCCGGCCCCCACACATCAGAATGTACCAGCTCTAACTTACTCTCTTTCTTCATAGGTCCAACCTTGAGAAACCTTACTCGCTTCTGTTTCCCATATATGCAGTCCTCACAGAACTCCAAACCTGTTTCTGTATATCCAGGTAAATTCTTCTTTATGATGTCCATGCCCTTATGGCTCATATGACCGAGCCTATAATGCCATAATGTTGTATCTGCATCTGAAGCCACAAGATTACAATCATTAGTACTATTAGTGGTTAAATACAAGGTTCCAACCTTCTTACCTCTTGCCACCACAAGAGCACCCTTGGTAACCTTCCAAGAGTTAGCTGTAAATATCACAGTACAACCATCACTTCCCAATTTCCCCGCCGATATCAAATTTCTCCTTAATGTAGGCACATGTCTGACATCTTTCAATAGCCATGTATTCCCATTTTGCATCTTAACCTGTACAGAACCTTTTCCAACTATACTGCAAGGCTCATCATCACCAAGAAAAACATGCCCAAAATCCCCTTGAACATAATCAACAAAATAATGTCTTTGTGGAGTAGCATGAAAAGAAGCCCCTGAATCTAAAACCCAAGATTCAGTAATATTATGCAAAGAAAGAATCAAAGCATCCTGACATACATTACCCGATGCCACATTTTCCTCCTTGTTTTCTTCCTGTTGTTTCTTCTTATCCCGAAGCTCCCAACAGTCCTTCTTTGCATGCCCAGGCTTTCCACAATTCCAGCATACAATCTTGTTCTTGGATTTTGACCTTGCCCGATCTTTTGATTTTCCACGGTTTCCTCTATTCTTCTGTCTCCCTCTAGTTTCCACTGTCAAAGCATTCCCTGAAGTAGAAGATTCCCCGGAGCTTTTTCTTCACATTTCCTCACTTAGAATCACCCCTACAACATCCTCAAACTTCAACTTTGAGTTAGCTGGAACTGAGTTACTTACCGCCATTACTAGGCTATTCCAACTCTCAGGTAAAGAGCACAGAATTAATAAAGCCCTAACTTCTTCATCAAATTCTATTGTAACCGAAGCTAACATATTCACAACTATATTGAAATAATTTAAATGATCTGCTACTGAACTATTCTCAGACATCTTCATATTAAACAACTTTTTCATTAAAAATATTTTGTTAGAGGCAGAGGGTTTTTCATACAACTTCCCTAATGCATCCATTAGATCTTTTGTAGTCTTTTCCTTTGAAACATTAAATAATACCGAAGATGCAAGACACAGCCGGATTGTCCCAAGTGCCTTCCTATCCAACAAATCCCATTCGGCATCTGTCATACTCGAGGGTTTGTTCACCTTCTCAGACAACAGAGTATAAAGATCCTTCTGATAAAGGTAATCTTCCATCTGCATCTTCCAAAGACTGAAATTCTACCCGTTGAATTTATCAACCCTAGATCTTCCTTCATCTGCCATAGCTCCCACTAAAGCTAAAAAATTTCCCTGCGATTCAACACTTCAGCAAACCAAACCAGGCTCTGATACCAATTGTTAGGAATTAAGATATAAAATATGTGGAATAATCCCTCACAGAATCGCAACAGTAGAAACTAATATGCAAAAATTATTACAGATCTCAAATAAAATTGCAAAATAAAATAACACAACACAAAGAGATAGTATTTAACGTGGTTCACCCAATTTGGGCTACGTCCACCAAGAATCACTTGCTCAGATTTTATTACAAGCCACCACTCTCTCAATACAATACCCAGATCCATTTGGAGCTATGCTCAAAAAACTCTACAGAATTCACGGCCGAATTCAAAACACATCTGCAATACATTTGCTTGTACATCTATCATATGCATAAGACCATATAAATAGACAACTGCTTAAGCAGTTTTACAAAACCATGGGTATCAAAAACCATGGGCAAAACCCGTCCCATAAACCTATGGGTCAAAAAAACTTGCCCATATGAGAAGAGCACATTTCCCGATATGTCGGGTGCATTTTTCGAGGCCAAAAAATTTTACGCCTAAATTTTTTTTTTCGGGGGCTGTGCCCCCAACCCCTGCTACTCGAGGGCTACGCCCCCGAGACCCCTACTCGGGGCCCGGCCCGGCCCCGAACCCAGGCAGAGGATACATGAAAAGTGTACAGTACTCTTAGTGTACAGTCTTCAACACTTTCACACATGAAAAAACAGGCTCCACAACCTAACAATCTCCCACTTGGAGACTAGTTTTCCTCTGAGCAAGCTTCTCAACCCTTCACTAGTTTCTGTGAAGACCAACCAAAGCTGAAAAAAACTTCAGTTTTTTCCCTTGTGACCACCTTGGTCATCATGTCTGCAAGATTTTGACTGGTATGAATCTTCTCCAACTTCAACTTCTCTTCCTCCAAAGCTGTCCTGATGAAATGGTACCTTAACTGTATATGCTTTGTCATAGAGTGGAAAGCAGAGTTCTTAGCTAGGTGTATAGCACTCAGACTATCACTATGCAGCTTACAATTCCTCCTGCTTATGCCCCAACTCCTCAAGAAATTGTTGTAACCAAATCATTCTCTTTGCTTGCCTTTTATGGCTAAGCAAACATACTCAGCCTCCATGGTTGACAAAAGCCACCAGCTTCTGTAGTCATGAAATCCAGCTCACTGCTAGTCCCACCTACAGTGTAAATATAACCTGTCGTGCTCCTCCTGCTTTCTACATCTCCAGCCATGTCTGAATCTACATAACCACGTAAAGTGGTGTTTGATCCACTGTAGCACAAAAACTGTCCCCATGGTCCCTCTCAAATACCGAAGGATCCACTTTACTGCTTGCCAATGCTCTTTACCTGGATCACTCATAAATCTACTCACAGCTCCCATTGCATGTGCAATATCAACCCTAGTGCACACCATAGCATACATCAAATTGTCAACTGCTGATGAGTAAGGTACCTTGGTCATTTGGTTCCTCTCCTGCTCTGTCTTGGGACACTGCTCCTTTTGATAACTTGAAATGGCCTGCCAAAGGAAGTCCCAACCGGTTTAGCATCCTGCATGTTAAACCTCTCCAAGACCTTCTTAATGTACTCTTCTTGAGATAAAGTCAGCTTCCGTTCCTTCCTATCCTGAAATATCCTCATACCAAGGATTTGTTTGGCTGCACCCAAATCCTTCATAGAAAAGGATTCACTTAGCCGCTTCTTGAGTACTTTTATTTCCTGCATGTTTTTACCTGTAACCAGCATGTCATCAAACATACAAACACAGGATAATATAACTTCCATCCTCATATTTCTTTGTATACACGCAATGGTCAGAATGACATCTAATATAACCTTGCTCCATCATGAAGCTATCAAAACTTCTTATACCATTGACGTGGAGCTTGTTTCAAGCCATACAAGCTCTTCTTCAGTTTGCACACCATCTCCTCTTTACCTTTGACTTCATATCCTTCTGGCTGCTGCATATATAGCTCCTCCTCCAAATCACCAAGGAGAAATGTAGTCTTTACAATTAACTGTTCTAAGTGCAAGTCTTCTGCTGCCACTATTCTAAGAACAGTTCTGATAGAATTCATTTTTACTACAGGAGAAAAAATCTCATCAAAATCTATACCTTGTTTTTGTGCAAACCCCTTGACCACTAACCGGGGCCTTATATATTTTCTTTCCTCCTTCTTTGTCTTTAACTCTGTACACCCACTTGTTATGTAATGCTCTTTTTCCTTCCGGTAGCTTCACCAAATCCCAAGTCTGGTTCTCCATGAGAGACTTATGCTCCTCATCCATGGCTTGCTCCCACTTCTTACTGGCATCTACCTACATTGCTTCATCAAAGCTCTCTAGCTCTCCACTATCAGTGAGTAATAAATAATAAAGAGAAGGAGAAAAACGTTCAGGTTCTTTTCTTACCCTAGAAGACCTCCTCACTGTAGGAGTTTGGGGTTCCTGTTGAGTAGGTTCCTGAACTGATTCATGTGTCACTTTCCCATCTGGAAGATCCTCTACCACTGCATATTCTTTCTTGGATTCTTCCCTATTTTCCTGCAACTACTGCTTATACATGACTTAGTGCAAACAAGATAAACATGCAAACAAGATAAACGAGTATTAGTGTAAACAAGATAAACATGCATATAGAAGATAGTGTGTAAGGAAGCAAGCAACAAGAAAATGTAGACCACGAAAAAGTAGTTTGCAAATATTGGAGATTGCTCATAATGTCGCAAGACAATCAAGGCTGAAGTCACCAAAAGCATACAAGCAATGAACATAAAATTCATAGGGAAAATCCCGCAAAAAATGGCATATAATGGAAAACAATGATAAGTAGTATGAAACAAAATCATCAGACAACCATGGTGGCAAATAGTTCATGTAAATCAAATGCTGCACATGAATCACCTATTAGCATGTTAGAAAGATAACAAGTATTGCAAAAGCATGCATGATCTGATATAGTAGTGTACTAGTAAAAAATAGGAAGTAGTATATAATGAAACAATAATAGTTATGATGTGTATGTAAAGTGGGATGCCCCTAGGGAGCCTGTTGTGGGATTGGTAAGAGGTAGCATTTCCAAACATCCATGTTGTGTGTAAATATCTATGAAAGGTATGTGATCACAACTAGAAGGAAAGTGAACGCACATGTTTATATGGAAAATATAATGACATACATTGTATTCCATCTAACATAGTACGCAAAGATGTAACATGAAAGTATAAGTAAGCAACAATAATGTGCAACCAAGATATGTAGTATGTTGTGAGTGTGAAGTGGAATAGAATGCAATAGTGTGATTGTGATAAGATCCCCATGCCACCAAGTGAATGAAAATGTATGTATGATATGAGATGAGGTTCATTTATAAATGACCCCCCAGCAGTCAAGAATGAACCATAGAACAAGAGTGTGTCATTGGGAAATGGTTTGAATGTTGTGTATGTTATAACTATCCAATCGAGTAGAGCACATAGCATAGATTGTATAATGGTGATAGTATGATGATGCTAGAATAAGATGCTAGAGATATTAAACTATACGCTAGAATAAGTGATCATGAAGCATAGGTACAAAAAGGTGTGAATGACAAGATAGAAATACTTGATCAAGAAGTGTAAAGCATATAGCGTATGCGGTTCTAAGAGATTGAATGTAATGCTAGAATTATCAATTGTAACATGTAAAGCTTAGGATGTTAGAACATATGTGAATGAGATAAGCTAGAAATATTGGTGGTGGAGTGCCAAACATAGTAGAAAGGCGTGAATGAGGCACATAGAAATATGGATTGTGAAATGTAGAAAGATTTAATGAGACAGGGTAGAGAGATTTATCGTTGAAGCGTAGAGCATAACATGTAGAAGGGTGTAAGATGCTAGAATAATTTTGATCATGAATATCCAAGTGTAGAATGTAGAATGATGTGAGTTTTGATGAGGTTCAATTCAGATTTAGTATCCTCAGTAGTCGAGTATGAACCTTGGAACTAGAGTGCATGTCATAGGTTAGATGAATGCAGCATGTAGCAATAGATACACGAATAGAATGATTCAAAAATGTGTATGCATAAGTTGTAGATAGATGTAAGAATAGGTATATAGAGCGCAAAGTGCGTCTGGCATGTAATTATATATGCTGAAAAGGAGATAACTTAAATTCAAAGAGTGTGAAATATGCAGTGTGTGAAGTTCGTGTATTTGCAGTATGCCCTCAATAGTTAAGTGTGAACCTGTAGTACAAGAGTGAGTCATCGGGTTAATGAAGATACAAGTTGTGTATCAAGTGGTGTGTGATGAATGTCTAGAGATGTAAACTAGATGTAAAGCACGGAGTATGACAATGCTATAGACATTCTAATGAAAGGAGGGGGTGAAGAATAGTAAGTGTGATTTCCCCAAGTTTATGAGCGTGAGCAAGCTATTCTAATAAAAGTGAAGGGCAATGGTCCTCCACCCAATGTATGAGGAGATGAAGACATGTGAACATGCTCTAAAGGTGGTGGTGAATGAGACTGATGATGTACATGAAATGGAAGCCAAGGTGGTGAACACCTATATGAAGGAGATACACATGACGTTGATGTGCATGTAGAATAAGGTGACCAAGACAGTGTGTACACTAAGATGAAGGATACCTAGGAGATGATGGACACCTAGATGAAGGATGACCTACAAGGTGATGTGCAACTAGATGGAGGAGGCATATGAGGTGATGAACATCTAGATGAGAGGACTCGTCTGAGTAATGGACCTAGAGTAATGAGATGGACTAGTGGATCTATGAGAGATGAGTGTTTCAGTACACGAGTAGGAAAGTTAGGAGTCAGATTTTGTCTATTATATTTCAGAGTTCCAGGGGACCTATTTGCTTTAGCTAGCATGATGGACACCTCAAGAGAAGGCTGAGTTCCATGATGTGCATGGAGGGACACCTCGAATAGTGACAACTTTGTTGTTATGACATGAAATTGAAGACGCAAGTGAGGCATGGAAATGATTGCTTGAGCGGTCATGAGCCAAAGAAGACTTAAGAGCATGTCACAATGTTTGATGCTAGGTTCCATAAGGAAAGGCACAAGCATGGTGAGAGGACCAAGTGTAACTGGAAACTTGACATATCCATAAGATCCAAGAACCAGATATTAAATATATGAGAGTGGATAGCCGATAGCCACAATAAGTGTAACAGAGCATACACTTATATTAAATGATGGATCGACTATGGTGTTATTGATAGAAACATATCTAATGGAAGCAATGATATGAAAGTGATCAAAAGAAAATGTAGCATGATAATTGTGATCATAAAATGTAATGAATGGTGAAGATGAATCAACATGAGCAACTAGAAAATCAAGAGGCCTCGACGATGGAGGATGCACTGCATGATATACATGATAAGCCGAAGATTTTTTAGCTTGTTTTTATCATGATTTGGTAGAGGATTATTGAATATTTTAAGATCTTGTTATTTTCATTGACCAGTGGAGAATTTGATGACTCGGGAAGCTTAATTTGATTATTGTCGATAATATCTTGAATAAGATGTCTCAACTTGAAACAGTGATTCAGTAGAACTGTCCAACACACTGGTGATAGTCACATCTAAAATTTTCATTATAGTTGTGAGCCCTTAGGGTGAGATGGATCCAGAGTAAGTGGAGGAGGAAGCATAGTAAGATTTCTCTCAATGAGTTGCGGCAATAGAATATGTGGAGCATGAGTTAATTTAGTAAATGTATGCTTAGGAGGTTTTCAATTGAATATTTTCAGGAGCAGACACAATGTTGACGGTAATATTTTCCTTCATTTTCTCTTAGTAAATGGCTTGAAAGGATCTTTTCTTGGAAAACTTATTAGAGTATGAGGTAGCCTGATCCATGATACTTAAGTTTTCCCATAGTAAGAAACTTTATTTTTCACGTAACTTAAGAGTGTGGCAAAGAGGATCAAATGAAGGAGAGGTTTCAAAGATAATGACACTCTCCTCTAGTGGTGATAAGATACTCTAAACAAATAGATCTTGTAATTTTGAGTCACCAAGCACATTAGTCATCCTAGCTAAGGTTGTTCTTGTAATGTAAGACATAATCTACTAGGTGATCATAAGATCATTTCTTAATTTTTGACTAGTTGAGAATATGATATTTTTAAACCAATGTTGATTGAGAATTAGGCTAGAAAATCACTAGCTAAATGCATAAAATATGTTATTGAGTGAATAGATAGATCATATAACCAATACATAACATAGTCTTGGAGACTACAGAGGAAAGAGCTTTGCTAAGTAGAGGTATGATCATCTGCATAATCTATAATTGCTACATGAAATGATTGCAAATATTTTCTTGGGAGTGTATCCACGGCCATTGAAATTTGGGAGCTTAGAAACTATGAAGTTTTGAGGGAGTGTATATTTTTAAATGACATGGGTGCGAAAGGAGTATGAAGAAGTAAAGTGAAATCAAAAGATGGAGAGGCACGAGAAGTAGCTTGTTGAAGTTGGCAGATTTGAACTTGAATATCTTGATAAAGAGAAGCTATATCTTGAGTTCCAGAAGAGGAAACTTGTCATGTATGGAGAAGTGAGAGGCGGAGTGAAATGATTTGTATGAGTAGGAATATATATAGGCACATAGTCGAGGTAGGTGGAGTGGTAGAAGGAAGAGGTTGAGTAGTAATAGGAATAGAGACGACGTACATAGCAGTATTTCCATTAAGCTCAATGAAATTAGTATTCTCCTTGCGAGTAGAAAATAAAAGCATATTTAGATCTTGTGGATGCTCGACAATATGCTCTTGAAGATCATGAAGATGGGTTTCAATAAAGGGGCCATAAGATTTATCCATGATAAGAACATGATTACAAAGTTGGGTCTGAAAGGATGGGTTCACCAAATTATTTAACAAAATTAAGTGATTATGTTAAAACCCTAGGGTAAGATATTTCAGAAGTCACAACGCAATGATATAGAAATGAATATAGTAGAATATGTGACACAGGTAATAAGTAAAATAAATTGAAACCCCTAAGTGCAAGAAGGAGGAAAGGAGACTTAGTTGATTAAGCAATAATCTTCAGAAGTATGTGAAGCTACAAAACTGCTAGGAACTGGAACTCAGAGATGTTGTAACCAAACCTAGAAAATTGCAAAAGTGCAGAAGAAAGTTAGACCAGGGAACTCCTGGAGCAGTACTGGGGTGCCTAGGCACTCAGAGATCTCTATCTGGGCACTAGAGTCTATGCACAGAAGGTCTCAGCTATTGGTTTTCATAGGGTCGTTAGATGTTCGTCTGTCCTTCGTTGTTTATTGTCACTAGTATGTCATTGCCATGTTCTGTAGAATGTCACCTGGAACCTACAATGAAGACATATGACTTGTAAAACCCCAAAATGCATCGAATCCCAAAAAATAAATAATGCAAATGGGGAGTCAAACTAACCCCATCGATTCACTCTGACTAAGTGAACTTACGATCCGGGCACTACACTACATTTCAAACTCCATGTAGTTCTACATGTGTGTGTGTGTGTGTGTGTGTGTGTGTGTGTGTGTGTGTGTGTGTGTGTGTGTGTGTGTGTGTGTGTGTGTGTGTGTGTGTGTGTGTGTGTGTGTGTGTGTGTGTGTAGAATTGTTCCCTAGGTAGCTCTTGTGCTTACACTGCACTTAATAGCAAGCTGATAGCTAGATGTAGAAGATGTAAATAGATGTGTGCATGGAAAAATGAACTTCTCCATCCTATATGTGTATGTAGAATAACCAGCCCATTGTCCCTTGTGTGTGAAGCTAGATTGATGCTTTGACACTCTTTAGATGCCTTTGGATGCAACCTTAGGTGGTGATAGTAGATGCTTAGAGCTTGGTACATTATTATGGATCACATAGCTTTGTATTTATATGCTTCCCTTGTTTGAATTTCGTAATTAACCACTAAAAGGATGACCACCAAGAAATATAATATTCCTAATAGCTAGAAAGGACCCAAAAGGAGCGAGTAAGATACAAAGAGGTCTAGGGTGCCCATAGAGGACTGAGGGCGCCTGGGCATTGGACATCTTAGCTGGGCACCGGTTTCCAAAGCTAGAAAAGGTGAAGTAACAAAAGTTCACACTGGGAAATGGGGTGCGCAAGGTGAAGAAGAAAACTAGAAAGAAAACAATAAGGCCAAAGACAATGGTCAATTGGTATTTTTCTCCCTTAGGAATCATATAAATGCAATGTATGTGACTAGGACCTAGAAATGTACCAAAGTGCATGATTTAGTGTCTACATATGCTTCAGGGATCTTGCTTCATACAAAGTGATGTCTATCATATAGAATCGTTGGTGATTAAGATCTGAAAAATCTATATCCAATGGTGATTTGTATAAATTGGGAGAAACCTGCTTCGAAACAAGAGGAGTGTGATTAGAATTTTTAACTTCCACTTGAACTGGGTTATGTGAGAAGTTTATGGGAGGAAAGATACTGGCTACACCAAGAATTTCTGATTTGATCTTGTCATCTTTGGAGTTATTCCAAAGACATTGATTGCAAGGTTTCCTCTTTGCCTCTCAGGCTTAGTGTATTTGACCATCATCTAGTTTGTAGACTTTAAATCAACTTTCAAGCTCTCCTTTGTTGGATTTCTAACTTATCTTAAAAATGTTCTAAAGCCTCGGCATGAAATCTTCTTTAGAATAATATGAACTTCAATTTGTAAGATGATGCTGAATGCTTAATGAGTAGAAGTTTTCAACATGTTAGTACCAAACTTAGCAACTACACCATCAAGTTATGATTTAAGCAATGGGGGTTCTTGGATATTTTTTGAAAAAGAAGCTCTTAAGTCCTCTAGGACTGGAGAATTACCAGAGAATAGCCAAATTGGTGGCTAAGACAATAATTTGGCTCATTGAATTTTCAACACCTATAAATTTTTTTGGTTTTTTGGAGATCTTAATTTTTTTGTATTTTTTGTGGAATATATACGGATGCATGCAAAAAAGTAAAATTTATCCCCACGATGGGCAACAAATCTTAACTATTGGCAAAATAATTTGGGGCCACTATAGACAGGAGATAGTTGGGCCTATTTTCACCAATGCTTTAGGACTAGGTCCCTAAAATTGCCTGAATAGGACAGCTCCATTATTGTATGTGATATATTTAAATCTTGGAAATCATATTAGTTGCACCATGAAAGGCCAGTAGATCCAAGCATGGCATGCTTCCCACTACACCTATTTGTAACCATGCTCTGCAATTTTGTGCAAGGGAGGAATTTTCTAGGAAGGTGCGAATGGGGGGGTGGTAAATTTGAGAAGGGGTTAATACTGCAAGTAGGAAAAATTCATATTCTTTCAAGGATTGACCAAACACATCAACACACACAATTAGGAAGAATAAAAACTTTGCTAAGTATATCAAGACAAAATGAAACCATGAACATAAAATATCAATTATTCGCTCATCTAGAAAAGTTGAAACTCCTTTCTTTATTGGAATTTTCACAAAGTTGTACAATGAAAGAGAAATAGGAAAACATATAGAGAGGGTAGTAGAAGAATTTTCTATCTTTTTCTTATTCTTGTTAGTTCTCTACTCATGAACTTAAAAAATTAACAACCTCTTGAAATTGATTAAGAAAATATAGAATTTATAGATATGCCTAATCTAGTTGTTATTGTAGCAGTAAATTAATAATTAATTAAGTACAAAAATTAACACAAGCAAACTAAGATAGAGAATATGAAACCCTAGTTACAAAGAAGGGATAAAATGACTTAGCTATTTTACAGAGATCCTGAAGGTGCACATATATGGAAAACTAGAAAATCCAAAGCACACATTGTCACAACAAAGCTCAGAAAAATGCAGATCTAGAGGAATATGGTGGATTGGGGAATCCAGAAAGGTTCAGGGGCACCTGCGGGCACCACAGACCTACATTAGGCACTTGTGACTGAAAAACATCTCAGGAACCTATCTTTGAGTGGTCATAAGGTGTTTGTTTTCCTTCACCTTAGGTCACTAGTAGGTCACACAATTTTTGTCAAGGTCACTGATAATCTGTAATGAACTAATGACCTGCAAAACCCTCATAAGTGCATTAAATCCCAAAAAGAAAAGAATGCAAATGAGGGGTCACATTGTCCTCAGCTATCAAACAAGTGAACTTACGACTAAGTGTTGCACTACATTTCAAATCCAATGTGGTTCTATTTGTGTATGTGTGGAATTGTGCCCTAGGTAGCTCCTGTACATCTCACACTCTATAGCGAGCAATAACTAGATGTAAATAAATGTAATAGATGTGTGCAGGGAATAGAATGAACTTCCCCTCCTATGAAGTGTATGCAGAATAATTCAGTCCCTTACCCTTGAATGGATGCTAGAATGGATGCTTGAATTCTCTTGAATAAGCTTTGAATGCAATATTCTAGGGCCATGGTAGATATCTAATACGACTATAGTTATTTGGTAACGTTGTATTACAGATCACATACACTTTATATACATATATGATATCCCTATACTATGATATTTCGTAATTAACCCCGAAAAGGTCGAAAACAAAAAGATAAGATTATCATACGGATATAAAGGACCCAAAATATATGAACAAGAGTACAAAGAGGTCAGGGGCACCCATGAGGAGTACGAGGGTGCAAACATGAATGTTGGCAAAATCTTGGTTGGGCGCTGAATGTCTAGGATTCCTAAATGTCGAGGTGTGACAAGAGACATACTAAATCTCAGAAAGACTGTAATACCAAGTTAGTTTTGTGAAATAGTACATAAACCTACAATATGGCCAAAGACTATGAAACGTTGATTATTGCACTTTTCAAGACTTAGGAATAATATGCTAAATAGTAAAACTTATGCACATTCAAGACTACCATAATTGGTACCCATAATCTAGTGTGGATTTGTGTGTCTACATTTGCCCCCACCCTCGGTTATGTTGTTGAGTGAAATATGCAATTTTTATAAAGTAGCTAATAGGCAGTGCATACATTGATGAACCATGGGAGCAAGTTCAATGGTCCAAGGCACTCATTCTCGAGAGACAAGGAAAAGAGTAGAGTGGTAAAAATGTACGCGCAAGTTTTTAGAAACTTGAGAGGAGAAAGTGCAAGTAAATAAGATGATGATGATGACTTTAGGGAGGGAACGCATGTGTAGAGGTTGTCATTATACCTATTTTTCCCGATGTTGATGTGCATAAGCGTGAATAACTGCAAGATGTTGTTGGTGTAGGATGATGTTGACTACCACTTCCTAGTAAGGACAGACCTCCAAAAGAGAAGAATGAACAATGTAGCTCAGATACGCTTGTATATGAGTAAAATGTGTAAAGGTGGGCCCTATGTAAAATGTGAAAAAGGAACATTCTTCATCTTATCTATCGATGATAAAAGAGTGTAGAAAGGATCCTGAAGATGATGTAGAAGAATGATTTTTTTGGGCGATCTCACGCCATGACATGGAAGAAGTGTAGGGAGAAAAGTCTAATCGTCATGGGTCATAACCTTTAACTTCTTCCCACAATTCCTATGGGTACCACCAAATGGCTGATGTAATCCGTCCGACTGAAAAATTTCATGAAAGTGGCCTTTTGCATCCAATGCAAAAGTAGAACTCTGTTGTGTAGTGCCTACATGCCAGAGTGCTGAAGGATTAGATGTGCCCTGTAAATTTTGCCACTATGTGAACTGTTGAAAACTATGTTGAGGTAGAAAATGTTGTGTGACTACCTCCTGGATCATAGGCATCAGGAAGATTCAACATTCACCCATGAGCACTATTAAATCTAGAGTCTAGTGCGGTTAGGTGTTTGTGTATGTACTAAGGACCGATAGTCTGAACATTGAAGCCCTAGTTTGAAGTAGCCCAACTAACAGATGTTGTGATGTATGGTACCCATGTCCTATGCTCCTACAATGAAGTCTATCATACTACTGTATAGGGTGGTTGATTCACCCAAATGATGCCCCCCTGCATTTGGGGTGCATGAGACATTCACTGAGGATTATTTGGCCCAAAGGAGGACCGACCATTGTATTGAAACTAATACCCTATAGGGGAGGGAGCGTGCTTAGTAAAAACCATGGGTACACGTTAAAAAAATTGGCTAGGAGACAAATACTTACCATTACAAGCAAGACAAACACACATGTAAAATGTAAGCTATTAGAACTAAATAGGTTTACCCAATTAGCTTAATCACGTAAGAGGACAACACGCAAGAATACTTATGTAGACCACGATTAAGTGGGTTTCAAACATGGGACATCCTAGTCAAGATGTCTACACCCATTTTGACAATTGAGTCCCAGATGGCCAAAAAGTAGACAATGTGCACACACAGACAAAGGGAAACATCCCGCAAACAATGGCATGCCCCCTGGAAGATTTAGAGCAAACAATGTTACAGAAAACCATGAAAGTATATAGGGCTAATTGTGGGCCATAGGATAAAAGAGATCTGAGCCCTTGATCTAATTTTTCCCTAAGGATGCCCTAAACATCCTTATGTTCTTTTCCTTTCCTTCCCTTCCTCATTTTGTTTTGTTTTATTATTTGCAGGTGTTTGGAGAGCAATGGAGCTTGCTCTCATGGAGTAAAAGGATACTATCCTTATTGTATTTGTTTATGGCAGCCAAACCCACCAGCCACTATTGTTATATTGAAATCGTGCTCTGTGTGGCCGTGGTGACAGAAGGTGAGGGCCTGTGTAAGGAAGGAGGAGGGAGCTGCGTGGGAGGAGGATTCTTACATGCATGGAGGTGGGGGAGAAGGTGGTGACGGTGAGGGGAACAGACAACACATGGGAGATGGGATAGGGTGCGCTGGGGAGGGGTCTGCGTAGGGGCAGAGCAGTGAGGAGGTGGAGGGCAACAGTGGAGGGAGGGGTTGCTGCGTGGAGGGGAGGAAGCAGTGCTGGCTGCATGGAGAGTGGGGAGGCAACACTGCCTGCGTGGGGAGTGGGGAGGGGATTCGGCCCTCCCCAACATTATTATTTTTTCATATTTTATTTTATTTTATTTGTTTATTATTTAAAACATGGAAAAAAGGTTTTATATATATATATAATATGTGTGTGTGTGTGTACATAAAATTAATAATTCCATAAATATATATATATATATAATTCTGCAAAATAAAACAAACTATATTAATATAACAATCCCCACTATGACTACCCTTAAATATAGTGTAGATACATTGAAAAATAAAACTACATTAAATAAATTCTGAATATAATTATTTTATACACAATGATGAGGAATGATTATTTCAACCATTAAAATGATTGATCTAGATTTGTTAACTTAGTGAAGTAAGGATTTTTAAAGGCTTTCATTAACTATTTAGATTAAATATTTTATCTATTTTGTGTTAAAAGGGAATATAACCAAGTATTTTCCAATAAGATGAGAAACTTATTTCTAAGAGAAAATTTTCAAAGAAGGTTACTTAGTCAAATATGATTGCTTAATAAGAACAAATCATTAAAACTTTACATGAGAAGAAAACAAGACTAGTCTTATTTCAAGCATTGATATTACAACCAAAACAATACAAGAGGGGATACTTTCCTTTCAAATGCAATGCAAAAGATTATTTCAGATTATGAAACAAATGAGACTCTCAACAAAGTAAGATGATTTCTTTGGTAATAACACCTTTCAAAAAAAAATCTTTCTTAATCAAAGTAGCATTCAAGACAATGCATGTTAAAGGAGTATAAATATGTTCTATTAAATGCATTTTAAAGGGATATGAATATTTTACAAGTCTTCTCTTGCACAATTTTCTCACTACCTCATAATCCAAACATGCAACAATACACAAGATGACAATCCAATAAACTCCTTTCCAAGGTTGAAAGAAAGTTTTCAAATACCAATGGAAAAAACTAATCTTGCAAATGATGTTCACATATAAAATGTAATAGGAATTACAATAAAGAGGAAGTTTCCACAAGCCATACTTTTCAAGATACAATGAGGTAATGTTTCAATGAGAGACCATGGTGCCACCAACTCCAAACCAACATCCAACTTGCATGCCTTCAAGAATCCATACAAGGAGAAAGAGCTTGTTTTACCACCCAACCATAGGCATCATTACAAGCTTTTCCCAAGTTTGGGATGCATGCTAGCCTCCCCCAAGCCTATGGGAAAGAGGACTACCATCCACAACTTGCACAAGAGTGAGGGTGAACAAGCAATAATACATCCACATGAGACAAGACAATTATAAAAACAAGACTCCACATTTTACAAAGGTGAAGAGGATAAGAACCCAAGTTCTACCCCTACAACAAAATGGGGAAGAGAGGAAAAGAGTTTTCCAAAATTTGTAACCAACAATAGTTGCATATAAGCAAGATCTCCATGCCCTCCTTATTTCTCCTAATTCATTCAAGCCCTCCTTATTTCTCCACCCTTTCAGTAAATCCTTCTTGGAAGGATTTTCAAACCCCAAAGGGGTTTCCTTACCAAGAATGGGGAAGGAGGTTCAAGCCAAATGAACCAACTTCCCCACCTCAAACCATTTGAGGGGAGTCTCTAAAATCCTACAAGACTTGCCCATCAAGCCATGAGGATTGAGAGGGAAGAATCCCTCTCTCTTCCCCCACAAACTCCAAAACTCCATCATACCATATGATGGAGGGAGTAAAATCAAGAAAACAACAAACAAAAAACTTCATGCAACAACAAACATTTTCAAGTAAACAAAATAATATCTAGCATGATACAACACAAGCAATAAAGCTCAAGAAGCCTACCTCAAAGAAAAACTTTTTCCAAATCAATATCTTCCACTTCTTGACCCAAGCAACTCTAGCTCCAAAATCCACAAGCCTCCAAGCAAAAGCTCTAAAAAAATGTTCTCTTCTTTTCCCATGAAAGAAAATTTGAAGAGGAGCAAGAAAAAATCCTCACAAATGAGGGGGTGACATGTGTCACCCCTCTCTTCCTTCAAGGTCAAAGATGCCAAGGATAAAAGAGATAAAGGATAAAATGAATTTTAGCCCTCTTCTCCCAAATTACTCAAATTGATAACAAAACAAAACATGTGCAACTTTTAAAAAGGCACACTTATCCATAATCCTTACATGGATGTGACCAAAGGGGAGGCAAAAATGGAGGGAAACTCTCTCTATGCCCTGGAATTAAGCCCCCTACCTATTAGGTAGGGTCCTAGGGCCCATTTTCATGATAAGGGAACCCCCAAACTAAAAAGAGGTCCCTAAAAATGCCTAAAATAACCCAATTTCGGGTTTGATATTTTTGGCACAAGGGTAGAGGGTGTTGGGCCCATCCAAGGGTTCACATGTGACCCTAAACCCTTTTTATTAAGTACATCATTAAAACAAATTCAAAACTTAATGTAAGTGGGGTCATTAATTCCCAATAACAAGTTTACAACACAAATAAATTACCCTAAGCAAGATTAATATTAGAAGACATATTAGATTACATAAAGGGGTCACTCATGGTGCCCAAAACAATAAACTCCAATATTAAGACCTCACACAATGAACATGGCTAGGACTCAACCCATTGGCTGCTTGTGTAAAATTGTGTAGCTGGTCTGATTCTCACGTTCTCCTATGACCTGTCATCTACACACTCATTACACACATTAAACACACATGTCCTATAAAATGTGAATTAACTACTAAATAAGATATCAATGAATTCTACACTAACATATCATCTTTCCGAAAATGAAAATGCGACAACGTGCCCAATTATACGCAATTCACCATAAGTTAGACATAATGATAAAGTGACATGCATCCATAGAATCCCAACATGAAACTAATTGGGTATCCATCAATATAATTACAGTCCAAAACAACATCATATCAATTAGTATCCAAGACATCATAAGATAATGCGACAACATAGTAATCAAGCTAAATTGGTGCTATACACCTAAATGTCCATACATGCCTAATTAGATCAAATCTCCTAATGAAATGTCTAAAATCTAACAAATCCCTGCCAAAACATGTCTAAGCTTAAGAGGAACAACAAGTAACTGAGCTATAAAAATGTGGGCACTACATCCCCCTCTCCTAAAATTAGACTTCCTCTGGGAAGTCACTGGAAGAGATAGGGATAAGATTTTACGAGGTATCACATCGTAGTGTAAGTCCAACATTAAGGTCAATTTTAAAGGAACTAAACTATTTTGTCTTGTCTTAACAACATGTATTTTCAAGTTTAACAAGGTCCAAGAACAAGTATATTTCAAATAGGATAATATTAACCAAGGGGGACTATATAAACCGAATTCATTTGCCTCATCATCTAACTTTCCTATAAGGGTCCAAGTAAGAGGATGTATAATATAAGGCCTAAAATTAAATGGAAAACTATGAGGGGTGAGTGAAGTGAACATAAATGTTGTTTTAAAGTGAATTAAAAAGTTTTTGTATATTAATTTTATACGAGTCCTAGATAAAGAAATTGACTTAATTTGGCCATTATTTTTATGGTCACTAAATGATAGTATTCAAAGGAAACATTTGTGGGTGAAATACATATATAGTCAACCACTAGGTTAGGACTGGTTTTCTAGTTTGGTTTCCAAAGTTTTTTCATAGTATGTATTGTTTTAAAGAGCATTTCCATTCCGAGCCAATATTGCTTTAGAAGTCTCCTAAACGAAAATTGAATTTATTATTGTTTATAATTTATTTACATATAAGTTCATACTATGACAAGGGAATTCTTTTTTTTTTTTGAACTTTCTACGCCCTAAACAAGCCATAACTCCGTAATGAAACAACAACAATTTATTTCCAGTTCAATATGATATAAGAAAAGTTTTACTTAAATTTTGTCATTTCTTAACTTTTATAATCAAAAGAAAATAAGAATGAGTTACGCAAAAACAAAATCCATTTAAAGAGAATGTTCCCCGAATCTTATCAACATATTTATCAAAATTTACAATATACTAGCATGATGGAAGCAAAACTTTTTCAGTTCCTACTTTCTTCAAGCACACAAGAGATCATCACTCATCTTCCTTCAATAAAAGGTGAGGTTTAAATCTCTTTTTAAAGATATTTGACTTATGATAACTTTTACTTAACAATTATTTGGTCATAAATTTGGCCCATTAGGTTGCGAGAGACATAATGTAAAATACACTTATTAACTAGGGTTACATTCATATTATACAATGAAATTTGAATTATGCCACCCTAATGAGTGGAAAATAGAAAAATAGAACCATGTTTTAAAGAGGACCTGAAAATAATTTTAGTTTATATATATATATATATATATATATATATATATATATATATATATTAAAAACTAGTGCTTATACTGATTACAAAGGACGTCTCTACCTACAGTAGGTGGAAAGGCTAGTTAGTCCTTATTGTTAGTCCTTGCAATAAGGTCTTGCATAATTTATATCATAATAACATACTAAGAGTTCTTTTATGTGAATGAAATCTTATAAAGAAGTTTCCTAAGAGTCCAATAGTCAAAGGCATATTGGATTTGTGAGATCATCGCAGTCATTCTATCAATCGTATTAACTTTCTCACCTAAACATTTAGGAAGACAAAATAATACCTAAGTTTTCTTACAGAATTCCCAACATTAAATGTGTAAACCATATGAACATCACAAGACAAAAACTAGTAACCAAAATCTATCACATCTGAAGCAATAGTTTTAGGATCGCCCCCAATTTTAGCTTTTTTTAAGGGGGGGTAACAATGATTAACATTCTTTATCCAACCAACATTGTTTAATTATATATATAAAAAAATTTCCCAGATACAAATAATTATTATATTCCATTATTATTTACAAGGTAAGTGTACACAATTGTGCTTTTAGATTTATAATTACATATATATTTTTGTGGGTTGTAAAACATTACTTTCACCCCTATTGGACCACATTAATTGTTCTTCCATAATCAACACCATCATCGATACAACATAATTCCTAACCAAGAAGGTGTTCAACACTAATTCATTTCATTTTATTTTCTTTCCAAGAAAGAGATAAAATATCGTTGTTTATATTTACTATATATATATATAATTTTTTGCATGACCATTGTTCTTCAAAGTCCACAAATTTTGAGGTTAGAAAGAGGCTGATTCCCTTATTTCTACACGTAAGTAAAAGCAGTATAAACATGATCACTCAAAACATTTTAAATCAACTTGAGGAGAGTTAAAATCATATGTGTAATTACTAAGGTAATAATTTTTTTAAACCAAGTTGCCATGCAACAAAACTTAATAAGAGGTTATGGTATAGCGATAGGTTTATCGAGCTTCCAAAAGGATTAATAAAATTAACTAGATCATTTACGAAGTTAACTCTAAAATTTATACCAATAGATTTGATGATAAAGTTGGAATTCGTGAAAAACTAGATTCATTTTATAATATCACATTGTATTCCTACGTTACGTGAAGAGGATAAACTAGCTAAGAGATATCACTTCAAGCAATACCATTGTATAATGAAAGATACTAACTTTCCTTTCCTTTATCATTTATTGTTTAGAGAAAAGTTAGTTAGCAAATTATTTTCATCCAATTATACTTAATTTTAAATCATAATTTTTAAAAGGTAATAACAAGAACATAAGATCTTCTAGTAAATTTCCTTATAAAAGGGTTATAAAACTAATATTAGCATAACATCAATATCGATCAGGAGTACAAATTATTTCCAATTTCATAGTAGGGAAATATCCTAAGATGTTGAAGATTATTAAGATCACACTTGGAAATTTTTATACAAGATACAACATTTAATTTACACCCATACTGAAAAGGGTATTCATTCGATCTAAAGTGGTACTTCTAACATGGCAGTTGCGATTCCTAAGAAACAAAGGATCTCTTAAACAAGAATACAACCAATCAAAACGCCATAAATAGATTTCCTTAACTGGAAGGTAACAATTTCACCTTCTGGGATCTCAACTATAAAGTTTTACTATCAACACCAACAACTAGCCCCCCCTTTGGCTTTGTCCAAAAGGATCATCCTAACCAAGGCGCATTCAGCAATCAAAAATGACTTTTTTTTACACAAAATTTATTTTGGGTCTTAGCATTCAACCTTAGAAATGTGTAGCTTAAAACAATAACCATTTTGTAACATGACCTCACTCTCCAAAGGTGTACTAAGGCAATCGATTTATTTATTAAGACATAGATTTTTTTGTGCCTAACGATCTAGAGAGAATGGCTACAAAGGGAGCCTGCCAAAAGACTAGTACCCAACACCCAAATGGTGAAACAAAGCTCCTCAATCAATTGATCTATTATACAAATAGTCAAACAAGTTGTAATTTTCTAATTACTGATGAATAGGTTTCAAAATTGGGAAGCTCCCTAAACTCAGAGCCAACTATTACTTAGTTTTACTATTGTATGTGCACGCAGCATTTTTATTGAAAATAGGCCTACAAAAAGGGCCTTGAAAATAAATAATCCTAATGATCATAAATGAGTTTTAACATCTTGAATCTATTTTCCAGATATATAGAGAACCTGATGCAACTCTACCAAATGAAAAACTAATGACACAAACACTCTAGTTATGATCTAACTTTCTGAGAAACTAATTAATGTTATTTACAAGTTTGTGTTTTGTACCAAATGCGTCTAGAGACCTTCCTAAACCATACTCTGATATCAAATGTAAATTCTCCATTCATTTTTCTCAAATGTAATCATTGCAAACAATGTGGCATGGAGAAATACTACAAGTTAGAAGTCATAAGTTTTCAATTTTTGACTAATGCTCTCTACTTTACAGGTCCAAAATTCACAAAGTGATTTTACTTAAATTTTAAGTTATTTCATCCCAAACAAAATGCGATTAAAAGAGCTCAAAAATAATTTTATCTATAGTGATCAAATGATTTTAAAAGTTGATTTTACAAGCTTAAGTGGCCCCATGGGTCTAGGGAACAAGATTATCCAAATTCCATCACTACTATGGAGACCAAGAAACCAAGGGTTTTCACACGTTATCTAAACACATGACATTTTCTTAAGTTTTACTAATTCAAATTTTAAAAAAATTAGGTGGTTAAAATGTGCCTACCATATATTGTCTCAGCTTAAACATTCATACTCCAAAAGGTTACTGGAGAGATAACCTTACCCAAATGGAATAGTTTAGCAGAAACGATTTTAATTGTTTTACTTTTAGTATTATGAAAACATTTATAACCAATTAAAAGTTCTACCTAAAGCGGCCCGCATGTGCATAACCATCGCTCTGATACAAAAATGTATTTCCTTCAGCCTCACGTGACACCAGAAAAAGGTACCAAAAGTCACAAAAAAAATGGGTACTTTTTTTTTTTAAGTGGGAAGTAATGCTTGCTTACCATTACTCAATTCGATTAATTTATATTTATTTAATTTACCTGAAATTAAATTGGTACTAACCCATATAAATTATTTATTTAAGCTAGCTTTCTTAAAACCCCCTATTCTGATTATCCATTTAAATACGCTATCTTGAAGTTTACCTTACTAGGACACCACTATTATAACTGGAGAAATTTACACCCTAAGTTTTGAATGGTAAGTTTGACACCCCTACCTCCCCCTTATTTAGGGTTTTATTTACACAATCTCATTTTTGATTTAATAGTCTCCCTTTTAAATTTAACAAATGTTATTTGCATGTAGATGGGCATCTAAAGGAGATATAACCCAAGAGGTTAAGGATTAAAATGGGACCATAGAATAAATCCAATCCTAAGCCCTTGTTTTTCAACACAGGGCCCAAGGATGCCCTAAACCTCTCTTATGTTTTTTTTCTCTTTCTTTTCATTCTATTTCTCATTTTGTTTGGTATTGTTATTTGTACGTGTTGTAAGGAAGAGCTATGGAGTTTATTTACTCTTTTATTTAAACCCGATATTATCCTTATTGTATTTTGTTTCATTAGCAAAACTAGATTTGCTTGTTTCACTCAATTGTTTTATTTGCAAATCATGTATTTTCTTTAGAGTTGCAGTGTAGTGACGATGGAGGGCAGTCTTGAGGAAGGGGGAGTGTGGAGCAGTTAGCGTGGAGGCCATGGCAGAAGGGGATGACTTGGGACATTCACATGGAGGTGGTGGCGAAAGGGGGTGCGATCGGGATGAGCAGGGTGTGGCCGACAGACTATAGAGGAACATGCAGGGATAGGGTGGCAACATGGGGATGGGTCTATTGGGGTAGCTAGTGAGGTTTGGTCGGAGGGTATGGCAGGAGGGGTCATGGGGTTTATGCTTGACAGGGGAGGAATAGTGCTAGCAATAGCGATAGGAGAGTATTGCAAGGGTGCAGCGCTGTTTGCGTGGCCACGAAGTAAGGGCGGAGGGTTTTGGACCTCCATCGACACCAAAACATTGCTATTTTTAGTTTTTTTCAATTTAATTATTTAATTTATATTTACATATATTATTTTAATATTTATTATTTAAACATGGAAAAAGAAAGGTTACATATATATATGTATATATATATATATATATGATATAATATCCTATATTATATATATATAGATATTTATATAATTTTGCAAATTAAAAGTGATAATATAATGTTTTTCTCCATATAATACATATACACACACTATACACTACACACTGTACATATATGTACTTATACATTGCAATAAAACTACATTAAACAAAAGATAATTGCATCTTAGCATGAAATGAGGTTATAGAAAGGATTATTTCAATCCTATAAATCTGATAATACTTGATTTCGATAACTTAGCCAAGAAAGACATTTATCATATGAGGCTTTAATTACACTAGTTTAGATTATGAATATTTTATCTTTTTGTTTTGACAGGGAATATATCACATGTAACCATTTCCCAATAAATCAGATTTCCTTATTTCTAGGACACAAATCTTCAAACAAGATTACTTATTCAAACTATGATTGCTTAATAAGAACATAATCATTAAAACTTTTCACTTAGGATCTAAAACAACACTATCTTAGATTTAAGCATTATTTTATAAATAAAAGCAATACATTTGATAACTTTCCTTTGAGACAAATGGTAATGCAAGAGTACACCGCATTATTCCAGATTATGAATAGCAAATGAGACTTCCCACATAACATGATTTCTTTGGATTATGACCTGCTTTCCAATAAAACAAAAGGCTTTCTTACTCAAAATATTCCATTCAAATAAATTCTAATGCATGTTAAACAAGAGTAGGAGTATCATTTCGAACAAGAATTCCTAAAGGGATATCAATATCTTTACAAGAGTACTTCTTCACAATGCCTCACTACCTCATTCCAAACATGCTAAAATACACAAAATGACAATCCAACAAACTCATTTCTAATATTGAAAGAAAGTTTTCAAATACATTGTAATTGAAAGGATACACAAATCTTACAACCATGCATGTTCAAATACAATCCATGAGAACTTTGGGACTTACCAAAGGAGTAGTTTCAACATAGTAATACTCTTCAGAGGTACAATGCCCCAGTAATGGTTCAAACAAAATGAGAGATCCATAATGCCACTCAACAATCCAAACTTTCAACTTGAGATCCAATCTTCATATGCCTTCAAGGAATCCAAACAAGGAGAATAGAGCTTGTTTTACCACCCAACCATAGGCATCATTACATGCTATTTCCCAAGGTTGGGATGCATGCTAGCCTCCCCCAAGCCCATGGGAAAGACGACTACTATCCACAACTTGCACAAGAGTGAGGGTGAACAAACAATAATACATCCACATGAGACAAGACAAATATAAAAACAAGACTCCAAATTTTACAAAGGTGAAAAGGAGAAGAACCCAAGTTCTACCTCTACAACAAAATGGGGAAGAGAGGAAAGGAGTTTTCCAAAAGTTGTAACCAACAATAGTTGCATAAAAAAAAGATCTCCATACCCTCCTTATTTCTCCTAATTCATTCAAGCCCTCCTTATTTCTCCACCCTTTCACTAAGTCCTTCTTGGAAGGATTTTCAAACCCCAAAGGGGTTTCCTTACCAAGAATGGAGAAGGAGGTTCAAGCCAAATGAACCAACTTCCCCACCTCAAACCATTTGAGGGGAGTCTCTAAAATCCTACAAGGCTTTCCCATCAAGCCATGAGGATTGAGAGGGAAGAATCCCTCTCTCTTCCCCCACAAACTCCAAAACTCCATCATACCATATGATGGACGGGAGTAAAATCAAGAAAACAACAAACAAAAAACTTCATGCAACAACAAACATTTTCAAGTAAACAAACTAATATCTAGCATGATACAACACAAGCAATAAAGCTCAAGAAGCCTACCTCAAAGAAAATACTTTTTCCAAATTCAATCTCTTCGACTTCTTGACCCAAGCAACTCTAGCTCCAAAATCCACAAGCCTCCAAGTAGAAGTTTTAAAAAAAAATGTTCTCTTATTTTCCCATGAAGGATAATTTGAAGAGGAGAAAGAAAACAATCCTCACAAATGAGGTGGTGACATGTGTCACCCTTCTCTTCCTTCAAAGTCAAAGATGCCAAAGACGAAAGAGAGAAAGGATAAAATGACTTTTAGCCCTCTTCTCCCAAATTACTCAAAATGATAACAAAGCAAAGCATGTGCAAATTTTAACAAAGGCACACTTATCCATAGCCCTTACATGGATGTGACCAAAGGGGAGGCAAAAATGGAAGGGAAACTCCCTCTATGCCTTGAAATTAAGCGCCCCTATCCTATTTGGTAGGGTTCAAGGGCCCATTTTCATGATAAGGGAACCCCCAAACTAAAAAGAGGTTCCTAAAATTGCCTAAAATAATCTAATTTCGGGTTTGGAATTTTTGACACAATGGTAGATGGTGTGGGGCCCACCCAAGGGTCCACATGTGACCATAAACCCTTGTGATTAAGTACATCATTAAAACAAATTCAAAACTTAATGTAAGTGGGGCCATTAATTCCCCAAAACAAGTTTACAACACAAACTAATTACCCTAAGCAAAATTAATATTAGAAGACTTATTACATTACAAAAAGGGGTCACTCATGGTGCCCAAAACAATAAAATCCAATGCTAAGGCTTCACACATAATGAACATGGCTAGGACTTAGCGCGTGGGCTGCTTGTGCAAAATTTTGTAGCTCAGCCTGAATCCCACATTCTCTTGTAACATGTCACCTACACACTCATTGCACACATTAAACGCACCTGTCCGATAAAATATGAATGAATTACTGAATAAGATATCAATGATTTCTAGACTAACATATCTTCTTTTTGTAATCGAAAATGCGACAAAGTGCACAATTATACATAATTCACCATAAGTTAGACATAATGATAAGGTGACATGCATTCATAGAATCCCAACATGAAACTAATTGGGTATTTGTCAATATAATTACGGTCCAAAACAACAACATATCAATTAGTATCCATGACATCATAAGATAATGTGACAACATAGTAATCAAGCTAAATTGGTGTTATATGCCTAAATGTCCATACATGCCTAATCAGATCAAATCTGCTAATGAAATGTCCAAGATCTAACAAATCCCTGCCAAAACGTGTCTAAGAGTAAGAGGAACAACAAGTAACTGAGCTATAATAATGTGGGCACTACACCCCCCTCTCCTAAAATTAGACTTCCTCCGGGAAGTCACTGGAAGAGATAGGGATAAGATTTTACGAGGTATCACATCGTAGTGTAAGTCCAACATTAAGGTCATTTTTAAAGGAACTAAACTATTTTGTTTTGTCTTAACAACATGTCTTTTCAAGCGTAACAAGGTCCGAGAACAAGTATATTTCAAATAGGATAATATTAACCAAGGGGGACTATATAAACCAAATTCATTTGCCTCATCATCTAACTTTCCTATAAGGGTCCAAGTAAGAGGATGTACAATATAAGGCCTAAAATTAAATGGAAAACTATGAGGGGTGAGTGAAGTGAACATAAATGTTGTTTTAAAGTGAATTAAAAAGTTTTTGTATATTAATTTTGTATGAGTCCTAGATAAAGAAATTGACTTAATTTGGCCATTATTTTTATGGTCACTAAATGATAGTATTCAAAGGAAACATTTGTGGGTGAAATACATATATAGTCAACCACTAGGTTAGGACTGGTTTTCTAGTTTGGTTTCCAAAGTTTTTTCATAGTATGTATTGTTTTAAAGAGCATTTCCATTCCGAGCCAAGATTGGTTTAGACGTCTCCTAAAAAAAATTGAATTTATTATTGTTTGTAATCTATTTACATATAAGTTTACACTATGACAAGGGAATTCCTTTTTGTTTGAACTTGCTATGCCCTAACCAAGGCATAACTCCTTAATGAAACAAAAGCCACAAATTTCCAGTTCAATATGATATAAGAAAAGTTTTACTCAAATTTTTTCATTTCTTAATTGTTATAATCAAAAGAAAACAAGATTGAGTTACGTAAAAACAAAATCCATTTAAAGAGAATGTTCCCCGAATCTTATCAACATATTTATCAAAATTTACAATATATTAGCATGATGGAAGCAAAATTTTTCAGTTCATACTTTCCTCAAGCGCACAAGAGATCAACACTCATCTTCCTTCAATGAAAGATAAGGTCTAAATATTTTTAAAGATATCCAACTTAGGATAACTTTTACTTAACAATTATTTGGTCGTAAATTTGGCCCATTAGGTTGCGAGAGACATAATGTAAAATACACTTATTAACTAGGGTTACATTCATATTACACAACGAAATTTGAATTATGCCACCCTAATAAGTGGAAATAGAAAATAGAACCATGTTTTAAAGAGGACCCCAAAATAATTTCAGTTTATATATATTTTAAAAACTAGTGCTTATTTTGATTACAAAGGACGTCTCTACCTACGGTAGGTGGAAAGGCTAGTTAGTCATTATTGTTAGTCCTTGCAATAAGGTCTTACATAATTTATATCATAATAACATACTAAGAGTTCTTCTATGTGAATGAAATCTTATAAAGGAGTTTCCTAAGAGTCCAATAGTTAAAGGCATATCGGATTTGCAAGATCATCGCAACCATTCTATCAATCGTATTAACTTTCTCACCTAAACATTTAGGAAGACAAAACAATACCTAAGTTTTCTTACAGAATTCCCAACATTAAATGTGTAAACCATATGAACATTACAAGACAAAAACTAGTAACCGACATCTATCACATCTGAAGCAATAGTTATATATATAACAATTTTCCAAGATACAAATAATTACAATATTCCATTATTGTTTACAAGGTAAGTGTACACAATTGTGCTTTTAGATTTATAAATAAATATATATTTTTGTGGGTTTTAAAACATTACTTCCACCCTTATTGGACCACATTAATTTTTCTTCCACAGTCAACTCCATCATCGATACAACATAATGCCTAACCAAGAAAGTGTTCAACACAAATTCATTTCAATTTATTTTCTTTCCAAGAAAGAGATAAAATATCGTTGTTTATATTTATTTTATATAAAATTTTTGCATGCCCATTGTTCTTCTAAGTCCACGAATTTGAGGTTAGAAAGAGGGTGATTCCCTTATTTCTACACGTAAGTAAAAGCAATATAAACATGATCACTCATAACATTTTAAATCAACTTGAGGAGAGTTAAAATCATATGTGTAATTACTAAGGTAAGAAGGTTTTTTAACCAAGTTGCCATGCAACAAATTTTAATAAGAGGTTATGGTATAGAGATAGGTTTATCGAGCTCCCAAAAGGATTAAGAAAATTAACTAGATCATTTCCGAAGTTAACTCTAAAATTTATACCAATAGCTTCGATGATAATTTGGAGTTCGTGAAAACTAAATTCATTTTAATATCACATTGCATTCCTACGTTACGTGAGAGGATAAACTAGCTAAGAGATATCAGTTCAAGAAACACCATCTTATAATGAAAGATGCTAACTTTCCTTTCCTTTATCGTTTATTGTTTAGAGAAAAGTTAGCAAATTATTTTCATCCAAATATACTTAATTTTAAATCATAATTTGAAAAGGTAATAACAAGAACATAAGATCTTCTGGTAAATTTTCTTTGTAAAAGGGTTATAAAACTAAGATTAGAAACATATATCATAGGAGTACAAATTATTTCCAATTTAATAGTAGTGAAATATCAAAACCTGGAAGATTATTTTATCATATTGGAAATTTTTTAGAAGATACAGACATTTAATTTACACCCATACTGAAAGGGTTTTATTAGATCTAAAGTGGCTCCTCTAACACGACAGTTGATATTCCCAAGAAACAAAGGATCTCTTAGACAAGAAACAACCAATCAAATGTCATAAAAAATTTCCTATATCAAGGTAAAAATTTCACCTTCTTATCTCGACCTACTTATTATCTTTGAAACCAACAACTAGACCTTTGGTGACCAGAAAGACATATCTAACCAAGGTCGCTAGCAATCAAAGATGACTTGTTGCACAAAATTTATTTTGGGTCTTAGCATTCAACCAAGAAACACGTAGCTTAAAAAAATAAACATTTTATAACATGATTCACCCTCCAAAGGTGTCCTAAGAAATCTATTTATTTATTAAGACCAAATTTTTTTGTTCTACGATCTAGAGAAAATGGCTACAAAAGGAGCCTACCAAAAGAAGTATCCAACACTTAAATGGTGAAACAAAGCTCCCAGTCAATTCTCTATTTCACAGAGAGTCAAACAAAACGTACATTTTTAAAACTGGTGAATATATTTCAAATTAGAAGCACTATCTCAAAGCCAACTATTACAGTTTTACTATTGTATATCAGCAAATTTATAGTGACAAATGGCTACAAAAAGGGTCTTGAGAATAAGTAATCCTAATTCAAAAAAAGATTTCTAACATCTTGACTCTATTCTCCTATATATGGAAAACCTGGCACAACTCACGTCTATTAGGGATTTTTCACTGATGACTAAAAAACTAAAAAAGGTATATTATTCCGAGGCTAAATATATACTTAATTGAAAACCAAAATTGTGGTTTGAAGTAGTCGTCTAGACAATATCCTAAACACAATCGGAAAAGTGTCATTCTATGTTGACTATGAGAAGAGTATCATAATCATTACAGTGCAATCACTTGATTCATGGACAAATAAAACAAGTTAGTATCCATAAGTTTTAACCTCCCAGATCATCAAATAATATTTTGTCTTACAGGTACAAATCGAAACGTAGTTTACTAGGAATTTTTGGGAGTTGTCCCAAACAAAATGAGATTAAAAGATCTGACATTAATGTATTTTGTATGATATGATGAAATCCTATTATATACGTATAATATTAGATAAGGCAAATTATAGAAGATATCCCAGGTATCTATTAGGATAAATAAGATCATGTGAAGAGCCATCATTTTGTATGAAGAGGAAGAAGCCAATTTGCACTAGTAATCTCAACAGTCACCTCATTTTGTATAAAACAATGTAAGTGCACCATGTTCTAATTCAATAATAAGTGATTCAAAATGTGCTTACTTTATATTGTACATTAGCCAATCATTGTCTCTATCTTCCTTGAATTAGGACTACTTCAGTAGCTAACCTTGCACGTCATGGAATTAAGTATTAGCGGATTCTGATTTTAAACACTATTCAATGCAAAGAATTATGAATTCAACCTAGACTACAACCTATTTAAAAGTTCTACCTAGATGTCGTCCGCATCTAGGGAACTCAACTAACATTCATTTTTTACAAATGATCACCTTATAATACTTTCTTCCATAATTCCAAGCTAGTCAATTTTCACATCCATAAGCTTACACAAAAATGGGTAGTTTTAGGAATCCCTCTGATAGTGAGTACTATATCTCCATATTTAAAACAAGTTCCCTATGATCATCTATTATCAATTCTTGATCATCATTTTCCAAGAGATCTACCCAGATTACTTAATCACTAGCCCTGAACCATTGGTCTATATAGTGATTAATCTCTATCCAAGTCCTTGACCCCTTAGGATTCCCTACATAAGAGTCTATCAACCATTTTGAAATTCATTAGATATCATCCTGTGTTGGAATTATTTACACACACATACACAAACACAGTACACAAAAATTTATTCTTCTCTCTACAACTTCACACATTTTTTATTTTCAAATGTAGCCCATGGCAAGAAAATATCACACCCAACTATCATAGAATGCACCCCCTTTTTTAAAAGAGATCTGAGCTGTTGATCTAATGTTCCCTTCTAAGGATGCACTTCATATACCATTATATATCTTTTGGTTATCCTTAGGAATTCTTGGTTTTTGTTAACCATTGTAATTGCAATTTGTAGGTGTTTGGATAGCATTGGAGCTTTCGAGCAACATGTTTATGCATGTGTGCATATTATCCTTGTGAGTATCCATTTATGGCAGCTACATCTTACCAGCCTCTCACAAATATATTGAAATCGTGCTTCATGTGCTAACTATCATCTCAAAGGAGATTAACAAACTTGCATACAGGAAGGCGGAGGGATGCATGCGTGTAATTGGTGGATATCTTAGATGCATGGAGCTGGATAAAAATTTCGGCGAATTGTGTTTCATATCCAAAAAATAACATAGGGGAGATGTTGTCAGGTACTGCAAACGGGGGAGGGGTGTGAAACACATTTTTAAAAATCCACTATAGTTTGATTCTAATCATATTTCAGTGTTCTAAGTATGTGTTGCTCCCTTGTAAATTTGTCACAAAGCAGTAATTGTTTGCGTAGATCTTGAGGATGTCATACCCTTTACTCTCCATGAAATATCACACTTATGGATGTGTTATATCGGAATCCTCAATCTCAGTGTACATCTAGAAACTTTAATTTCTTTGAGTATCCTACCTAAAGTTGTGCTAGACTTTTACCACTCATTTTAGTTTGGTTATTATTGAAAACATGGAAAAAAGGTTATATACTATCCCTAGTCCTATGTATGACATAGTATATATATATATATATATATATATATATATATATATATATATATATATATAATTCTCCAAAATAAAACAAACTATTTTTTTTTGTCAATCCCTACTATGACTATCCTTCCCACATATAGTGTAGATACATTGAAAACATAAATGCTTTCCTTCATTCCTAATTCTGATATGGTGGATTCATCTTGAAAAAACCCAATGATGAGTACTAGGCTTATTTCAGAACATTAACTCTTGATCCAGATCTAAACTTGTTAACTTAGTACAAAAAAGGATATTGTTCAAGGCTCTCATTAGAGTATAATTAGACCTTCAAACATTTTATCTATTGTGATCTGTTCAATAAGGGAATGTAACTCTATACTACTCAGGGATAATATTCTAGCGGCGAATATTCGTAATATGGCCACACCTTCCATTTCAGAAGGATTTGAAAAGGTGAATTATTCGGAGTGGGTCGGTGTCATCTATCGTCCTAAAATGGTATAGTATGATTATATTTAGGGGGTCGGCTTCGCTCTAAATATGCAAATATCTCCTCATAAAAACCTCGTCTCAGATTTGCCGGGTAGAATACCTACAATTAGCTTCCCAAATTATTGGTACTGTGCAATATGTTGAACTCGCATACCCTCAGATAGTCAGAGATTTAGACCCTACTGCAACCCTGTGATCCCTATAGGTTCGTCTCAATATGTTCAGTGATGTACGAACTTATCCTGCATTCTTGAGTCCCTTATCTCGATACCATAGCTTTACTCAGTTCTCTGACATACCTCCCTAACTGTTGATCTCGCAACTCTATATACAGACATTGGACACGAGACATAAAAAGGGTCGTTGAACGCACATGACATAGTGACATAAATTGACACGTGACAAAGACCTCAGACAGGGGACATGCGACAAGACCTCAGACATTGGACAGAGTCGCTACTTGGACTCTTTTCAGAATAATGGAAGGTGCCATCTCAAAGAATACGAATAACCTTCCAAAAGTAAGTAAGAAATCTCAGAAATCACTCTTCAAGTATTTTGGAAACTCTGCAGATACAGATATTGTAAATACCAATCATATAGATGCCACCACAAAGAATCAGAATACTGACTGTGTGGAAGGTATTATTGAGGTGGACATGCATTCTGCATAGTATCAAAGTCAAACAAATGAAACCTATGACAATATGCCAGATCTTGAAGATATTGTTCCTGTTGGGGTGCAACCAGAAGTGCAGCTAGATATCACAGATACAAAAACTCAGCAAAATGGAATACATAAATCAAAATCAAACTTCAGTCCAAGAAATAGGAAACCAGGTGATTGTGATATTGCTCAAAATTTTACTCAAAATAAGTAAAGCATTGAAAACGAACAAGAATATATGGACCATTGGCAGGACATACAAGTTTGATTGGGAAGCTAAATTTCCGTTTATTGAACTTGTACAATCATCTAATTCTGAAGAAATCCCATCTAAATGTACATGTACAATATGTACGTGGAAATTCGGAAAGCAACAAAAAATGCAACTGAAGCTGGACACTATAGAAAAACATTGTGGAAAACAATATTTAACTGTAACGGGGGCGGATGGCCAGAAAATCAAAACACATAGGTGGAAAACTGAAAAAAGAATGCATGCATGTTAGATACGCAGCAGAATATGAGGCATAGCAGAAAAAACACAGACATCTTGTTGGAAAAGGGAGGAACGATCACATCGCATATTGGTAAGATGAAAGAAACAAATCTACATGCAAAATTCATACAATTCTCTACTCTTTTTCAAATACTAAAAAAAGGAAGAGCGATTTCAGATTTCCTCGATTTCAAAGTTTTGTATCAATTTAACGGAATGTTGAATGTACCTCAGTCTCATTGGTCTGAAAGTAGTGGATGGGAAATGGAAAAATGCCTCTCGATGATAGAGAAGGAAGATTTGGAAAAGAATGTATAAAAAGCAAACTTTATCTCTCTTTCAATTGATGAAGTGACAGAAGTCGACAACACTGCATGGGTATGTATCCACATCTATACTTTAGAAAATCATATAAGGACACCTCATCTGTTGGGTGTTATGAAAATGGTTGAAAACTGCAATGCGGAAAACCTACATAAAATAGTTGTTTCTCATTTGAAAGATATTGCTGGAATGACTGATTATGAAATTGCTACGAAGTTGGTATGCGTTGGAGAAGATGGTGCATCTGTCATGCAGGGTCACCGAACAGGGATGTATGTTAGATTACAAACAACAGTGGCCCCATATATGCTACCAATTCACTGTATGGCTCACAGAATGAATTTAGCGTATAAAATGGTAAGCAACCATGAAAAGGTTGCTAAATTAGAAGACCTTATAAGATAACTTCATGCCTATATGTCAAGCAGCCCAAAGCATTTTCTCGAGTTCCAAATATTTTCAATTGGAATTACAGATGGCAAAAAACTTCTGAAGGATGTGGATACTAGATGGATCTCTTTGTATGAACCTGCATGCAGAGTTCGTGAGGAGTATCCTTCATTGGTTGGTTTCATGCACAAATACCGTCATGAAGTTGATAGGGCAAGCGACTTGTTGTTCCATTTAAGTGATTTGGAGACATTGCTTACATTGGTTGGTATTATTCCAATGTTAAAGGAGATCAATACACCGATGAAGCATGCACAGGACAAATTAATCTATATTGTGGATTTTATACGGATGAGGAAAATGGTATGTCAAAGTCTTGATATATTGTACTGTTCCCAGGATAGTTTTGATGCACCTATTTTTGAAAATTGGAAAGATTTATTAGATCTTAAAAATCCTAACACCTTTTTGAGATTTAATATCCATGATCACCTATGCATCACTGCTAATGGGAGGGAAATACCAATGCACATTTTGCAAAACGTCAAGATATTACAGGATCGGAACGAGAAGATGTTCCCGTGACACGTAATTTGTTTGAGTCTGTTATAATTGAAACAAGAATAAAGCTTAAATTTTTTTTAGAAACCTTGTCATCAGAAATTAGGGAACGTTTCTGTAAAGATAAAATTCTTGAAGCCATGGGTGTGATGAATCCTAATTTTTGGAATACTGAAGGTGGCCGTGCAGACTTTTTCAGAAAGCATTTCCATAAATCAATGGGTACAATAATGGAACAATTTACAAAGACGTCAGAGCTCAAGGGTATGGAAATCAAAGGTATACTAAATGCCAATTTATTAAAGTTTCAGTCAACAAATTTTGCAACAAAAATGAGGAACCAATATAAGAATTTAGATCAACCTTCTGAAAGTGGTGCTATTACAAGGTTGTGGTGATGAATCTATCAAAGTTCTATCTTACAAGAAGATATCAGTGAATATTTAAGATTATATGAGTTATGCCAAACAATCATTTTGGGTCTATGGAGGATGAAAGGGTTTTCAGTGCATTGTCATTTATAAAATCAAAACTGAGAAACAGGTTGGATAAAAATCTGGAAAGTTGTATGAGGTGTTATGTTTCTCGATACTCCATCGAAACCTTTCCGTTCGACAGAGCAATTGCGCACTGGAATTCCCTTTGCGAAAGAAGAGGTGTGAATAATATAGCTACAAGTACAAATATTCCCAACCTTGAGAGTGTAATTGGCTCTTCGTCACATTCTACAGAAGACAACATCGAGTTTGATGAAGCTATTGATAATGGATTGTTTCAACTTTAAATAGATATCTTCTTTATCTATCTTTTATCTTTATCATTAAAGATGTTACAGGTCTATATACTAAAAATGTCAGGTAATTCACCCATCTATCTACTAATACATTTCTCTTGTTGGGTTTTTTTAAAAGAAAGATCTAGCTCATTACCAGTGGCAGTGATGATTTCAACTTTAAGGAGGTATCTTTTTCCCCTTAATCTTATTGTTTGTTACTATTCATTTCTTTCAGCTCTGGTTATCATTAAAGATGTTACAGGTCTATGTATTTACATTTAGTTAAATACAATTTTTTTATTTTTTGAAAACGTGGGTTGACATCCGTCCGAGGAAGCTGTTACTTCTCGGGATTGACAATGTCAGGCAACTCACCCATCTATCTACTAATCCATTTTTTGTCTTGAATTTTTTTAAGACAAAGATCTAGCACATTACCGGTGATGATTTCAATTTTAAATAGGTATCTTCTTCAACATAATCTTATTGTTTGTTACTTTACATTTTTTCAGCTCTTGTTATCATTAAAGATGTTACAAGTCTAATTCTATATGTTTACATTTATTTAAAGATATTGTTGGTCTATATATTTAAAGATGTTGCTGGCACTTCTCAGGACTGACAATGTCAGGTAAAACAAAGATCTAGCATGTTACCCTTGATGATTTCACAACAATCTAATACGCAAGAGGTAAGCTAAACCCTATCATATTTGCAATTATGTTTAATTTCTTACCAGTGATGATTCTTTCTTGATTTCTTAGAATTATATTTAATTTTTTTTTATATGTGCAAAATTCTTTGATATATTTTTTTAACTGTGGGATAAACAATACATTATACAATTTTAAATATAAGTCCACATAAAATTCCTCATCATCCATATATATCATATCATCACCATATCATTATCATATCCTGAGTCCTGACACTACAATTATTATTAACACAATTATTTATCTAATTTAAATTTATTAAAACAATTCCATTTTTTTTAAATAATTCATAATCATATCATTACAATTCTATTCATTCTAATGTCATCTATATCCATTCTAATCATTAATGTCATCTATATCCATTATAACACATTCCATTTATTTATCATCTATCATTAATTATCAATTATCATCATTCATCATCTACGTCCACATTCAATTCATGACAATGCAAGTAAACAAGAAACATACATATAATTCATGATAATCACCATCTAATGCAATTAAAATTAAATATTGTATATAAATCCATATAATTAAATTCAAATACCATAGTACATACTCAATAGTAGAAGTTTTCAGATTCAATATTTAAAGTTTCCTCAATAATAAAAGTTTCTAGTTTTCAAAACCCTCTTTTTCTTTATCCAATTCTACTCCTCTGCTCTCTTCCCCAATGACTTCTTCCACTGTGGTTGTACCTCTTTCCCCAACACCAGAAATAACCCCTGAACTTATAAGATCTTCTGCAACACTGTCCAGAGTTTTTAAAATTCTTTATCCTTGATTTGTCACATCTCCATGTGACAACAAATTTGGATTAGCTGCAGCGTATAAACTATCCCGTTGCCAATAATTTTCATAACGACTAATAATCTCATTGATAAGAACCTTAGCCCTTCTCTCCCATTCTATAAGCTGATTGATATGAGGAAGAATAAACTCACTGACATGGGATTGACAATCATAACCAATTAAGTTCTCCAAAGGAAAATGTGGCAACTGTTAACTTGTTAGTGTTGAAATGAATATCATTTTAATTCAGATTTCATTTCACCTTGATCCCCTGGCCTAACTACGTCTAATTGTCTCAGCCAGTTTTTTCTGGCCTCTATCTTCTTCCTGCTGAAGGCCAGCTCAATTGCATCTCAATCTTTCTCATCAACCCACACAAAATATTTTTTGTGCTTGTCCAGATCTATGAAATACTCCTTGCCCTCTTTAGAAGTACTTGTGCCCAAACCCTGTATGGTCCAAGCAACAAGTGATACCTAATCTGCAAGTGAACAAAACCAGAACTTAAAAACATATAAAGAGAAAACAAACTAGCAATACTTTGTAGTACTTTATGGTCCAGCCCGTTATCGATCCACTCAATGATTCTCTCCAAGCTTCATACTTAGGAATGGTGTAAACAGATAACACATTTCCATTTTTGTGAGTTGCCTACATCAAAATGTGCCAAAATTAGACATGGCAATACATAATCTCTGGAGGCTTAAAAAAAATATAAAGAGTCTCAATACACTCAACCAAATATAGGGGGAACATTTACCTTGACAATAGGAGTGCTAAATTCCACAACAAATGAAGGAATTTTAAGCAGTGATGGCCAGTTATGGTGTATGAAATTGATCAGCAATCCTTTGATGTGGGAACCATCATGGTCCTTTAAGAGACAAAGGAAAAGTCAAAAAGGATATCACCAGAAAGGATGTGTCAGAATTAAGCAGAAACTAAATAGCGCTAGACAAAGATCATGTACCTGGTCTGTCATTATCATCAGATGGCCATATCTTAAAGATTTAATGTTGTCATATTTTATCTTCCTGTAGACCAAGGATTTTTTTTATATTTACTATCTCTTTATTCTCCATTTTTTGGTGAGTGGTAGCTTCCTTGACATTGAGCAGCTTACCTCTGAGAGGAAACACGCCATAATAATCTTGACCAACAACAGATATTCCTGCCACCTGATATGATAAAGATAACTAAAATAATAAAAAATTAAATTGGAAAGTGATGTCGAAACATGTCACAATACTACCAAATTCAGTTTTCACATTTCCCTGATTCAAGGAACAAACACTTACAGCAAGAGCCTTGGCTGAGTCACCCTCCGTTAATATTAAACTACATTGATCAGAATTCTTCCCCCCTGCTTGATTTGCATCATCAAGTTTGGGAACATCAATTAATTTCCCCTTCTTGGTTCCATCAGTTTTCTTAAGATCTTTTTTTTGTTTAAACTCTGCCCACGCTAGTATACTTTCAAGTACACACTTTTCCACTACACTCATTAGGTCAAACAAAGTTACAAAGCTCATCTTAGACCCTAGCATTGCAAAAATTACACGTACTCAGAAATGCTACATCTTAGACACCACGCCTGGATTTATTGACATGGGCTGCCAATGCGAAACAGTGAAAATTACTATAAATTTATAACAACAAATTGTATCAAAATAAAAAATAGAATAAAAAATATGAATTAAAACAAATTATACTTACAATCAACATGGAAACCGAACGTTGATTCGAGAAATTTCTTGTCTTCTTCCACGAGTGTTGCCTTGGTTGTAACAATTGGTAAATTTTTGAACAGAAGTCTCGTAAACCGATGGATGTCATTTACTTCGATACTGAACTGGAACATTTGGCCATCGTTCAGAGTCACATAAAAAATGTCATCCTCTGAATTGTAGGATGACAGAAGCTAATTCAAAATATCTGGATCTGTTTCGAAATGGGGCATATTAACGAGCCCTGTAAATTCACACGCATCCATCAAATCTTTATATTCTGAAGACATCTTTAAAACAGTATGGATGTGAGGGCATAAGGGATTCCTGTAGTTGATCTTGGAAATCGATTGAATTGGATTCTCTTGATTTTTTTGCTGAACTTGTAGTTGGGAAGCATGTGAAGTCGACATTATAGTTGTACTTGCATCTTTGACAACGATTGAGACCTACAAAAATTCAAGAGCGGGAAGGTGAAAACGAGAAAATGACCGGTTGAAGAGTATTTATAGGCTAAATCATGCGTCAAAGGTCTTAGCTGACACGTGACAATAGTCCTAGCTGTTACGCATCAATAGGATCCAGTGACGCACATCAATAACAGCCAGTGACGTGCATTAATAGGAGCCAGTGACGTGTGTCAATAGGAACCGGTGATGCGCGTCAAAAGGAGCCAGTGACACGCGTCAATAGGAGCCAGTGACGCGCGTCAATAGGAGCCAGTGACGTGTGTTGGTCAATACCATTGACATTCTATTGACGTGCATCAGGAGTGATTATTGATGTCTTGTTATCACATGTGAGGAGTATCCTTCATTGGTTGGTTTCATGCACAAATACCGTCATGAAGTTGATAGGGAAAGGGACTTGTTGTTCCGTTTAACTGATTTGGAGACATTGCTTACATTGGTTGGTATTCTTCCAATGTTAAAGGAGATCAATACACTGATGAATCATGCAAAGGGTAGATTAATCTATATTGTGGATTTTATACGGATGAGAAAAATGGTATGTCAAAGTCTTGATATATTGTACTGTTCCTAGGATAGTTTTGATGCATCTGTATTACAATTATATTCATTCTAATGTCATCTATATACCTTCTAATCATTAATGTCATCTATATCCATTATAACACATTCCATTTATTTATCATCTATATCCATTCTAATGACATTATGCTCATATCGTTACAAGTATAGAGAATAATTATCTTAAAACAAGTACAAAAGTCTAGAGAAGAACAATTACTGTGCTTGATGATAAATCTACGTCCACATTAAATTGATCATCGTCCATATATATCATATCATTATTGTCATTCATCATCTTTCAGCATCATCTATCATTAATTATCAATTATCATCATTCATCATCTACGTCCACATACAATTCATGACAATGCAAGTAAACAAGACACATACATATAATTCATGATAATCACCATCTAATGCAATTAAAATTAAAGACTGTATATAAATCCATATAATTAAATTCAAATACCATAGTACATACTCAATAGTATAAGTTTTCAAATTCAATATTTAAAGTTTCCTCAATAATAAAAGTTTCTAGTTTTCAAAACCCTCTTTTTCTTTATCCAATTCTACTCCTCCGCTCTCTTTCCCCAACGGCTTCTTCCACTATGGCTATACCTCTTTCCCCAACACCAGAAATAACCCCTGAACTTATAAGATCTTCCGCAGCACTATCTAGATTTTTTAAAATTCTTTCTTCTTGATTTGTCGCATCTCCATGTGACAGCAAATTTGGATCAGCTGCTGCTTTATCTTTGAATAATATGTCAGGGTCGAAACCATGCTCTTTAATTATCCACTTTAGTGTATTGTTTTGTTTGTTAACCAAAACAATATTTTTCTTCAATTTTTTTTGCTGCGGATAAGCTGTTCTTTGCTGTTTCCAAGTGAACTTGCAAAACCTTCGCCTGACTCTTCAAATTGTCATATTTCAACTGCAAAAAAAGAGTAATGTCAATTCAAAATATTACTAAAAAATGAAAATTTCAAATTAACAAGAATGATTGTTTGAATGTAATAGTACTTACAACCGTTCTATCTCTTTCGACATTTGCGATTGCTACAAAATCCTTGTCCTTGGACCATTTGTTAAAATATGCCTGGGCCTCGGCACTAATATTTTCCAATTTTTTTAATGCCTTATCTAAAATTTCATATTTATAGTTGTTGTTATACGTGACAGTCCCACTTCTTACTTGGGTAAGTAAGGAATCCATCTTCGCAGGTTGATTCTGGACTGCAGCGTATAAACTATCATGTTGCCAATAATTTTCATAATGACTAATATTCTCATTGATAAGAACTTTATCCCTTCGCTCCCATTCTATAAGCTGATTGATATGAGGAATAATAAACTCACTGACATGGGATTGACAATCATAACCAATTAAGTTCTCCAAAGGAAAAGGTGGTAACTGTTCACTATCTAAATCTGATGAAGACGATCTTGCTGGAGAAGTATGGGGGCTTTCAGAAAGATCAACTGCTACTTGTTTTTGCCTTTGGGTGGGCTGATCCTATTTGTGAAAAAATTAATCAAGATTTAGATAAATAAATTTAAATCGAAATGTAATTCAAAATTGTAAAGCATATTTAAATTGAAATTTGAAGTATACCTGCTGGCCTTGAATCATCTCGCGGGTATCGAAAAAACCAGTTGGGTCATTGCTATCAATGCCCAAATAATCTTCGTTTAAATTTATATTGTTCAAAACAGATATGCCTGTTGCACTGGGAAAGCCACCAAGTGAGAGATTTGGAATTCGAAAGGAGGAGGCAATGTTTAGTGTCCCACTAGGGGCTGGAGCAAAAGGCATGCCTTTACCAATTTTATTTTTCACTGTTCCTCTGGTTGGCATTTTAAAAATTATTGGTTGAGTGGGTGTCGGTACTGTGGTTTGATCAGGACTGACATGTGTTGAAAAGTACAAGAAAAAAATGAAAAAATAGAAAACAATTCATAAAGTCAAAATTTCTGAAATTAAACGTACGATTCGAAGAGTTGTACCTTGTTGTCGAGGGGTTGTTTTTCTCGGTGCTATGGGTGGCCTTGTAGGAGTTGTACTCAGTGTCTGTTTAGAAAATATGAATGCATGCGACTGTATGGAGTGAGTTGGGGAAGAAGGTTGAGTTTGTGAAACAAGTGTATGTTCCAAAGTCCCTGCAATTCATCAATATTAAATGTTGTCAATTCATTTGGTTAAAATTTAAATTGAAAAATAAATATGCAACTTTGGAATTTGTAAATAATATATGAGAAGGTATTACTTCTCTGGCGTTTAATGAGTTCAAACTGTTGAGGGTTTGGAGAGGAGTGAGCTTTCATTTCAGATTGGGAGTCCCCCGAAGCCTCAGCGTGTTGTTGGCCTCTTCCTCTCGATAACGCCTTTTTTCGGGGAAGGGCTTCATAGATATCTTCTTTGCAAAACATTAAAATTTAAGTTTTAATAACTGTGCACTGTAATGTCAAAAATTGAAATATAATTACAAACTAAATATTTTATACCTGTTGTTCTTCAAACGGAATTGACAACTTCATCAACTCGTCATCAGTGCAAGTATGAATTTTTTTATCTTTTAAATTTAAAAGTGCCTCATAATAAAGACCGAGGAGATAGTTTGTTGAATAAATGAAAGATTTTTCTGAAATTTTTGAATTTGTTATGTCAGTTCTTATTTTTTTGGATAGATATGTGCACCAATCGAATTTTTGTTTTGAGATAGTGCCAACAATGTATGCAATGGCCCAATTTGGTATATCAGTTTGGTGACCTTGCAAAACAATTCTGGATTGAAAAAATGAAATAAGTGCAGCAAGAAAGTGGTGTGCAATTGATTGTGTATCCACACCACGCTTATATTTATTGACATGGGCTGTAAATGTGAAACAGTGAAAATTACTATAAATTTATAACAACAAATTGTATGAGAATAAAAAACAGAATAAAAAATATGAATTAAAACGAATTATACTTACAATCAACATGGAAACCGAATGTTGATTTGAGAAATTTCTTGTCCTCTTCCACGAGTGTTGCCTTGGTTGTAACAATTGGTAAATTTTTGAACGGAAGGCCCGTAAACTGATGGATGTCATTTTCTTCGATACTGAATTGGAACATTCGGCCATCATTCAGAGTCACATAAAAAATTCCATCCTCTGAATTGTAGGATGACAGAAGGTAATTCAAAATATCCAGATCTGTTTTGAAATGGGGAATATTAACTAGCCCTGTAAATTCACATGCATCGATCAAATCTTTATATTCTTAAGACATCTTTAAAATAGTATGGATGTGAGGGCATAAGGGATTCCTATAGTTGATCTTGGAAATCGATTGAATTGGATTCTCTTGATTTTTTTGTTGAACTTGCAGTTGGGAAGCATGTGTATTCGACCATTGTAGTTTTGCTTGAGTCTTTGAGAATTATGGATTCATGTACCTACAAAACAAAATTGAAGAGCCGGAAAGTGTAAATGTGAAAATGACTGGATGGGAGGGTATTTATAAGAAAAATCCAATGCATCAATGGTCCTCAATTGACACACATCAATGGTTCTTAGTTGACGCATAGATCCAGTGACAAGCGTCAATAGGCTCCAGTCGACACACATCAACAAGGATCCATTAACATGTGTCAATGGCATCCTTGTTGACGCATGTCAATGTTTCAGCTAGTGATGCGCATCAACAAGGATCTATTAATGCACGTCAACAAGAGACCATTGACGCGCGTTAACAGGGGCCATTGACGTGTGTCAACTGGATCCAGTTGTTGACGCATGCATCAATTGGAGCCTTGTTGATGCACGTAAATTGGAGTCAGTGACGTGTGTCGATTGGATCCAGTGACGCAAGTCAATTAGAGCCATTGACGCACGTCAACAAGGAGCCATTGACGCGCGTCAATTAGAGCCAGTGACACGCGTCAATTCGAAGGGTAATTGATGCGCGTGTCAATTGGAGCCTTATTGACGCACATCAATTAGATCTAGTGACGCGTGTCAGTTGGAGCCTTTTTGACGCGCATCAGTCGAGACCATTGAGGCGTTCCAGTGACGCACGTCAGGAGTGATTATTGACGTCTTGTTGTCGCATGTCTCTGATGGATCCATGAAAAACCAGGCGAAAATTCGGTTCTGGAAAACTGTCAAATTCACCTTTCGTTGAAACTAGTTCCAAAGATATTCACCAAGTATTTTCCACCTCCAATTTTATAGAGGCGTCTTAAAATGAACCCTACCAAGACATCAAAACTAAATCAAAGATACCCACTTCTCCTTCCAAATTTAAATTTGAATGAAAGGATTGAATGAAGCCTCATCGAAGTGAATCATCCTTATCACCTTCATCTACTATTCCCAAGTCCACTTCATCTATGATATTGTCTCCAAAAACCCCCATTAGGTCCTACACTGAAATATTTCAATGATTTCTCCAAACATATGTAATCACATTTCCCCCATCAAGTATTTTGATCCACACGCTCCAAAACATTCTTGGTTTGATCCTAACACCGTTTGTACTCATCATCAGACTTCAGGCCATTGCATCAAACATTGTAAGGCCCTCCAAACTCTCATCCATAATATAATGGCGGAAGATGACCTTCTCATTCATGAATACCACCCTCTTTGTTCCATCTCTTCCAATTTCAAGTCCAATCCCCCAATTGAAACCTCACCTCCTAAAGCGTCTAACTTGGGTTCTTCACCCAAATCATTCATTGTAATCCCTCCCCCAAGATTTGTTTCTCTTAAAGAGAGGAATCCTCTCTTTATTGAAACCATCCACATTACTAATCCTCCTTTTGATCCTCAATCATATATCTAATCAAAACCTAGAGGCATCATCAATGCTCTTTCTAACGATTCTACCCAATCTCCCTATGCATCTGCTAGCTTATCCATACCTATATCTAAGTTGCCTAATGTGATGCAACATCATTTCACTAGGGGAGAATTCACTCCTCTCTCTTAGTCCTCTCACGTATCCTCCATCCTCTATATCACCCATGCCATCTTATCTAATCTCACTTGATCCCACCTAAATATATTTATCCATCATCTTATCTGAGATGTTATCCCATCTTATATAATCCACTTATCTATTATCGCATCTCATTCTAAGTCCACCTTTCTGGTTATCTTTGTGTCTCTCTAGGGGCACCATACCTTGTCTTAAGCCCACTTTTGTGGCCATCTTCGTCTCACCATGAACACATATTTTCTTGTTATTCGAAAAATAATGCATAATCTCTTACCTCCTCTTATCTATCTAATCTTCTACAAAGTTATCATTTGATCCCATCCACTCTCCCCATCTCAAGAAACATGACTTTAACATCAATGAGCTTTTCCTTAAATAAAATCCAGATGTCACTACTCTAAAAAGGAGCCAACGTGGACATTTTTCTCCCCCTTACATTATCCCGCATAAGTACGGGTCTGAGGCCTATCGTTTGGCTTCCCTTGATGGTAAACTGGAAACAAAACCTCTTAACGCATTGCACTCGTGACTATTCTATTGTTATCATACCTACCAACGTGAACTTATTCATTTACATGGTCATCCATCCATCATTAGCCATTTCCATATGTCATCGTAATGACTTGGAATTACGCAGTCTACTGTCACTTTCCTAGTTGTGAGCTTAAAAATGGGCACCACGGCTCTGCTCATAGAATATTCCTGATGGATAAGTTATTCCTTCTTGGTGAGAACTCCACAATCATTATATTCACCACCCTCTTGTTTACCTACTGGAACCACGCTAAGGGTCTATAGGTATCATGTGTACATTTGTTATCCCCTCCTAAGTGGTTTACCTACCTTTTATCCAATTTTTTCCCTTGGAAAAATTGGCTAACTTGAAAAATTGGACTTGGGAAACTTCATGAGACTTTACTGATGAATTTGGAATTTTAGGTATCTTTTTTATGTATCCTGGGCACTTGGAATTATTTTTGGCATTCATCTCCCTTCTTTCTAGGCTTTAAGATCAAATACTTATCCAAATTTGAGTGAAAATGAACAAATGGAGAAAGTTGAGTTTTAAGGGAATTCTCTACTCTTCACCTAACTCCCTAGAACCATGAAGATCCAAAACAATTTGAAAATTTGAGAGAATTGGGAATTTTTCGTCTTTTCTAGTGTTTTGCGGGTTTTTTGGGGTTTGAGAGGTACACAAAGAAAAATTTATTTCAGGCCTTAGGTTCCTTGAATTACTGATTTACCTAAAATATAAAGGGAACAATGTATTATGGATCGACGGTGAGATGCGGGCACAAGGAGTGCACGCGGAACAAGTTCTCACAGATCAATGGTTCCCTGTATTGCTTTCTAAGATGAAAAACCAAAGGAGTTCACATTTTTAGTGTGTTACAGGTGAGACGTGATGCAGGGGAAGAGTACGAGTGAGGAATGGTTCTCAAGAACCACTTGTTCCCTGTAGACGCTTAGAACCTGCACAAATCAAATGAAAACAAGGCGAAGAGGAAAATTAATGACAATATAATGCGGAAAAGGTAGAGGTTAAGAGAAAAAATGGAACATGTTCTTTGGTACCTTCTATTCCCTGAAACCCCGAAATCCCCATAAAACAAAGAAGATAAAATGAACAAGGGGATAAAGTGGGTTGCGGGAAGAGTAAGTTGTGGGAGAACAAGGAAATGAAGGAACCAACTCCAAATTACCTTATGTTCCCCGAAGGCTTGCAATTACTCGTAATCAAAATGAAAAATATTTAATTATGTAGTATGGAAATCTCTCAACATCCTCTACGCCATAAAACATTGGTTTTCTTTATTTATTGAGGTTAGGTGGGTGAAAAAATAGAAAACATCTTCGACATTAAAACAAATAGTTCCAGGTAGCTGAATAACCATAATTAACGAGGTATGGTGTCCATTCTTTCTTCTGTAAGAAATGTACAATGGGAGAATGGTATTACAAGGTTTCCCATGCCTCTTTCTAGAAATGTAATGCACCTTGTTAGTGGATGAGTTGAGAATTTCAAGTTTCCCTCTTTTTTCCTTTGTCTTTCTCTTCCCCACTTTCTATATATTGTAAAGTGATGCTAATTTGTAATGCTGGATACTTTGCGAATGCAAAGGCATAAGTGAAAAGTGTTGTACAAGTGTTCTTGAGTTGTAGGCCTTAGATTGTAATCATGTAATTAATTCTTACCTTCTATCTCCATTGTGATGATATGTGAATCATCTTGAAGCAATAAAATTGGTGATTTATTTATGCCTTAATTGGTGATTTATTGATTTTCCTTGCCACTTTATTTATTTTCAATTATGTTGTGTATGTTTCTTCACTTTTCATGGTTTATTTATGTTGTGCATTGTTTGAAAATGGATGTTTGAATACTTCTTTGGACTGTGGCTCTGATGTTTTCCCTCCCGTTCTCCATTTTCTCCCATTTTCCTTCATTTTAGAGTGTCTTTCCCCTCATTATTGGTGTTATGACCTCTCTTTATTTTAGGATTTCTCATTTCATGTATTTCCCTCTCTCTCTCTGGTCCCTATGGATGTTAGATTAAGATTAGGTAGTTGCATTCCTAGCAGTAAGAGTAGTCTTAACATTAGGAATAAGTATAGGAATTAACCTTCTCTAGAGGTATATCTCAAGCAGTAAGTCCCACACTTGGAGATAGTCACATGTTACCTAAAAACATTGATTTCTCATTCAAGACAAATCAAAGGGTGATGTTTTTCAGTGATAACGTGCATTATAGAAGAAAATGGGGCTATTTTGATTGTTCACGTTCTATTTAATAGTAAAATTAACTTTTATACATTAATATATGTGAATCTTGGCAAGATACCAACTATACCATGAAAGTAGAAGTCAAACATGGGGATTCCAAAAATATTGTTTACAACAAAGCTCTTCATTCCCCTGTTTTAAATTTATTAGAGAAAACCAAATTTTGGATAGCCAAAAAATAAGCTAGTTTTGTGTAGAACTCCTATAAATGTTCGTAACTAATGAAAGCCATAAATAAGTTGAATTACACTTTGCAAGATGGTGATGAATGCTAAATAGTAAAACTTATCAACATTTAGTAGCAATGACTGGTAAAATAATTTGGGGCTATTATAGAATAAAATGTCAAACCTATTTTTATTTTTAATGTTCTATAATAGTCAAATTAAATTTTATACATAAATATAAACAAATCCTATCACGATACGAGCTACGTCATGAAAAATGGAATTCAAGCATGTGACTTCCCAAAATACTATTTGCAACGACACTCTTTATTCCTCTGTTTTGAAATTATAAGAGAACCATATTTTGGATAGCCAAAAAAACCAAGTTGATTTTGTACAAACAACTCCTATAAATGCTCAAAACTAATGAAATCCTTAAATAAGATGAATTTCACTTTTCAAGATGAGGATAAAATCTAAATAGTAAAGGTTATCAACATTCATCAAACCATAGCTAGTTAAATAATCTAAGGCCATTATAGAAGAAAACAGACCTATGTTTATTGTTGGTTTCCTATAACAATCAAATTGAAATTTATACATAAATATATGTAAATTTTGACAAGATGCCAGCTACAACATGAAAGTAGAAGTCAAACAAGAGGATTCCCAAAATAATGTTTGCAATGAAGCTCTTCATTCCTTTGTTTTGAAATTACAAGAGAAACTAAATTTTGGATAACAAAAAATTAAGTTGGTTTTGTACATACAACTCATATAAATGTTCAAAACGAATGAAACTTGATTTCAGTTTACAAGATGGGGATGAATGCTAAGTATTAAAATTTATGAACATTCAACAAACCTTAAATAGTAAAAAATAATATAGTGTCGATATAGAAGAAAATGGGGCTATTTTTATTGTTCATGTGTTATAACAGTTAAATTAAATTTTATACATAAATATATGTAAATCTTGGCAAAATACCAACTACACCATGAAAGAAGAATTCAAGCATGTGAAGTCCAAAAATAATGTTAGCAGCAAAGTTATTCATTCGTTTGTTTTGAAATTACAAGAGAAAAGTGAATTTTGCATAGCTTAAAAATTAAGTTGGTTTTGTGTAAAACTCCTATAAATGTTTAACACTTTAAATGAACACCTTAAATAAGCTGAATTACACTTTGTTAGATGAGGATGAATGCTAAATAGTAGAACTTATCAACAATCAATAGACCATAACTAGTAAAATAATTTAGGGCTATTTTAGAAGAAAATGTCAGGCCTATTTTTATTTTTAACATTCTATGACAGTTAACTTAAATTTCACGCACGCACACGCACGCGCACACGTGCACACACACACACACACACACACACACACACACACACACACACACACACACACACACACGCGCGCGCGCGCGCGCATAATTCTTGGCAAGATACCCACTACACCATGAAAGTAGAATTCAAGCATGGGGCTTCCCAAAATACTATTTGTAATGAAGCTCTTCATTATTTTGTTTTGAAATTACAAGAGAAAACTAAATTTTAGATAACCAAAAAACAAGTTGGTTTTGTGTACAACTCCTATAAATAATGAAAGCCTTAAATATTTGTTGAATTTACCTTTGCAAGATGAGGACGAATGTTAAATAATAAAACTTATCAACATTCAATACACCATAACTAGTAAAATAATCTGAGGTCAGTATTGAAGAAATTGGGGGTATTTTTATTGTTAACATTCTATAATAGTCAAATTAAATTTTATACATTTAAATATACATGTAATTCCTAGAAAGATACCAACTACACCATGAAATTAGAAATCAAGCACGCGGATTCCCAAAATACTATTTGCAATGAAGCTCTTCATTCCTCTATTTTCAAATTACAAGAGAAAACCAAATTTCAAATAGCTAAAAAAATTGTTTGAGGAAGAGGAAGACAACTCAGAATGCTAAAATATAAATAGTTGAGGAATTTTTGAAGGTTTTAATAGAAGACTATGAAAGGAGGGACATAGTGGAAAGAACGGGTAAGGAAATTGACATGTGTGCCTCATGACGGTCACAACTATTAAACTAGCAATTGCATGGTGAATGACGAACGGGTAATGTTATTTGTTTTAGAGGGATAGTTATTAATTTTGTAGTTGAAGTTGATAAGGGGTGTGATTGATTTTGTAAGTGTAGATATATAGATGAACCACTTCATTTAAAAGATATCATCTCTACATTTCAAACTTGTTACAAATTTGTGCATATACATTTGCAAATCTCATGAGAATGAGTGGTAGCATTTTGTGGACTATTTTATTTGACATAAATATGTATACATGAAGACTTCCGTACATGTGCATATTTTTATATCATGAGTGGTAGCCTTTTATGGCCAATTATTTGCGCACTAAACATGAATACATTTGATACCATTTTGGAATCAAGCACGGGGCTTCCCAAAATACTATTTGAAATGAAGCTCTCCATTCCTCTATTTTGAAATTACAAGAGAAAACCAAATTTCAAATAGCTAAAAAAATTGTTTGAGGAAGAGGAAGATGACTCAGAATGGTAAAATATAAATAGTTGAATTTTTTTTTAAGGTTTTAATGAAAGGCTATGAAAGGAGGGACATGGTGGAAAGAAGGGGTAAGAAATTGACAGGTGTGCCTCACGGCAATCACAACTATTAAATTAATTTCAAAAATAAAACTTATTACACTGAGAGGTGTTCCTACAGTGGCTGGATCTGTAAATAACTATGCGAGGGATATTATTGCAGAAGTAAATTTCAAGATAATTAGTGTGGGAATATTAATTTATGTAAATAATAAGTGTGAACAAGTAAGTAACTATAATATTATTATTTTATTTTTTAGTTTTGGATGTATTTTTTACTTTTACATGTAAGTAACTATATTTATTTTTTAAATTTTAGTTTTTTACTTTTAGATGTATTTTTTACTTTTAGAATGTAAGTAACTATATTTATTTTTTAGGGGAAGATAATAAGTGTGTACAAGTGTGAATCTATATTATTTTTAGTTTTTAAATGTATTTTTACTTTTACATGTGTTTTTTACTTTTAAATGTATATAAAAAACATATAAACTAGCATAGATATCTTAAATACACCTAGAGATATCAATCTCAATGTGCCTATCCAAATTATGTGAGAATACCAATATAGGCACCTCGAGATTGATATATCTGTGTTTTTTTCAGAACTTGTGTTGATATCCATTCCACCAAATTCATGTGGGTCATGATTTTAGCCTCTTCCCTTTTTTCCTATTTCTTGAGAGTTATACCTTGGTGGATGGCTAGATGACACCTATTACACCATCATCCTCACCACTAGACTATAACCCACTTGATATATTATTACATATTTGATTATGGATTGTACAAAAGGACAAACATGTGTCTATAAAGGAAATGATATATTTATAGCTATACATGTGTGATAGTGAAAAATAATGAATATACACTATCAACAATATTAAATTATTTTTATGTGTTATTTATAATTTTTTGATATTAAAATTTAAAAAAATGTATTCAAACAAGAGATAAATTAGTCATTTCATATCACATCTAGCTTATTAAAAAAATTAAAACACATTTATCAAATTTATAAATTAAAAATTAATTATCTTTTTAACATAATTTTAAATAATGTTTGAGGGTTGCAATTTAGTGGTATGGACATATTACTCCTAACTAATTCACAAGTTCAACCCTCAGGGTTCTTAATAGTTCCAACATCAAGGTGGTGATTGCACTTGTAAATTTACCAATTAAACATACATAATTTTGAATAATCAATAAAATATTAGAAATCAGATGGATCTTGAAAATGAAAGACTGTAGAAAAACCAAAAATAAAAAATTGAGGGATGGATTTAAAAGGCTTCCAGTTTTGAAGTAGATCTTTTTTACTAGTAATTGCACCGGAAAGCGCAATGGACTATTAATGAAAAGAGTTTGCGAGAATCGAATCAGAAATGAGGCACCACAAAGTAGTTGCACTCCAATGGAATCGTGAAAGCTCCAATGATAGCAAGGAAAAAAATGATCAGTAATGGAAGAACTTGCTCAACAGAAACAAAGCTGGCATAGAGGAAAGACAACGGAGTGTCTTGGCATACTCATAAATGAATAGAAAAGGGGTACATATAGGGTGCTGAGTAACCCTAGTGCATGACACATATGAAACCCTAAACCTAACCCATGTGAGATGACTCTCCAACATGAGAGGAGGACACATAGGATAACTCACACTAACAATTAAAACAACCCTTTACATGAAATCTATGATAGAGACAACCATAAGAATAAGAACCTAATTATTTCTGACTTATTAGTTGTCAAGTAACCTCATTATGGTTGAATTAATGAGAACCTAATTGTAATTCATGAGGGACAATTAGTCACTATTGGACATTGAGGTTGACCCATCCAAGTCTATATATTTACCTAGGTAGGTGCATTCCCATATGTTAAATTAAGGTACACATTTTTCAATAGTTTTTATCAATCACAAATTCACAATTCACCCAAGAATTAATTGCCGAGTCGCCCACTTATGTATTTAGTACAAGAAGCCAAATCATCCCTTTCATATGTATAAACTCCGCCACCTTTTTCTTCTTTTTATGTTTTCCACGCCCACCCCACCATTAAATAAATGCCGTCTTTGGCAGCCCTCCACGTGGACCATCTTACACCTCACCGACGTTTCAAACATATTATGACATGGCCTTTGGCGAGGAATATATTTACGCCACTTTAGGTGGCCCATTAAAACCTTGTCTACTATATATGGACATGGATTTTTTTACAACAAAACAAAGGGACGCGACCAGGCCTGGAAATTGACAGGCTATGGGCCGTTTTTTTGTGATTTTAACCGTATTTTATAGGCAAAAAAAATTAGAAACCGTAGACAATAACAGGCCTGAAAATTTGGAAAACCGTCAATTTTTTTAAGGGGTTTATTTAAAAACATATTACCTAATATATATATATATATATATGAACAAATTATACATATATCTATAAAAATTTCTGTAAACTACAGCCATGTGAAAGAGGTAAACCGTCAACAAATTTTGCTTTGACAGGCACAAATAATTTGAAATTCCAGGCCTGGACGCGACGCCCTCCATCAATATGAGGGTATTATTTGCCATTGTACTAAAGCTGCAAAAGGGTAAAAGTACAATTATGAGAAATGTTTAAGAGACAATGTGATTAATAATGTTTTAGCTAGTTTAGATATAGGGGAGAAGATTATGTAAGTGTGCACTTTAATTCGAGGAGTGCGTTGATTTATGTACATGTTTTATTAGCGCAAAAAATATATTATTGTGTAGCATATGACCATGTCACATCATCATTTTCTTTTCATACATTTATTTGGAGGGAGAAGTGGATTTTAAATTGAAATAGTACACATGATTTTTATAAAGCATTTAAAAAGTGTACTAATAACTCAACGCCTATTTGTCACAATGTGATTGGCTCTTAAAAAATACCATTAATGTAAAAGTGAAAAACTATTGACACTTTTATAATTGGAACTCCACATTATATTAAAAAATATATAATAGAGTTACAAGAATAGGGGCGATCGAACAACTCATGGTCCCAAGAAAAACCTCGAAATGCCCAAAGGGCAAAGATTAACACCACCTTAAAACATCAAACCATAAAAGATTAAGCATATGTCGTTGCACTAGGAGGAGGATGATCATCCCAAGGAGGTATGTAAACTCCACTGGAAGGCTCAACCGACGGTGGATCAACCTACCCAGCCATCTTGATCGGGCATTTGGATTTGCAGAGACACCACAATTACCCAACCAAAGGGCGGAGAGCCAACAAATACCAGAGCTCCATGAGGAGGAGAGGGCCCATCGCAGAGAACTAGCCACTGCCTTCCCCCAACGAGGATTCCAACCCAGCCTTGTGGAAGATGAAGTTGAAGGGCAACCCCGAGGAAAGGAGGAGTGATGACACTTTTTCCATCAAGTTATGGCAAAATCAAAGGTACATGTTTTGATACTTGCACAACTATAGGATCATCTCCTCTATGAAATATATTTATTGAAGAATGATGAGAGGTATCATTTCTGAAGTATTTTTTAATATATTGTAATGGTTGATAATTTCGTTGTTTTTTGAATATTTTTTTTGTACATTAGTGATAAATGGTCTCAATTTAGTTATACCATAATATTGATAAGATTTTCTTTTTCTTTGAGAAAAAAAATGAGTTCTAAATTCCACTATCGCATGTCTAAGATATTGTGATTTTTTGATTGTCTTCTTTAAAATAAGAAATAAAAATGACATATAACAATTAAATAAACATCAAATTTAAGATCGCGTATTTAATATAACAAAATTATAATCACTCCTTCTACCCCTTGTTTAATTATAAATTATATTTTTCAACATAATTAATTACGCAATAAATAAGACATTAAATAGTACTTAATTATAATTATATATATGGTTATGTGTTGACCCATTGCAAATCATGCCATAAATATGAATATTTATAGGCTAATGTGAACTTTAATTTTATTATCACATTTGCAATTTATTTTCCTAATATTAAAATTATTGAAATCAAGATTATCAATGTTAATTCTAGGAATGTTTTAAATTAAGGATCATAAAACATGAAATCAAATCACTAAACGAATTGAAACCTCAAGTGATCAACACTTTGTTTGTGTTAAGTGGTTCTCCCTCATGGAATTTTAATATCAACACATATAGGCCTTGTTTTTAACATAGTGTAGCATCAACATGCATATTATCATAGCCTTGTGCCTAAGTAATAAATGTAATAGCCATGTGCCTCATAAAATACATAGGAAACAAATTAAAGTAGTCCAAAAATAAAGTCTAATTAATAAATGTAAATCCATGTGGGAAGGGTACGCATGAAAATAAGTGGGTACAAGGGGGGACAAATACAAGTGGAAGTTCATAAAATGAGGAAAAAGTAAACAATTTTTTTACTAATTTTTATTGAGATGGGACTAGTTGATGGCCAAGATTCTTAAGATAATTGAATCATTTAAGTTTGTAAAATATATGAATTACAACTTTCTAAAATTACTAAGATAAGTCAAATGTCCCTTTTTATATTGAAAAAATAATTTTCAATTTCTAAACTTAGAAATAACATATAAGAAGCTAAAGTACTACAAAATATATATATATATATATATATATATATATATACATTCACAAAAAAATATTAATTTTTGAATAAAACATAACGTGTTTATTATCAATAATTATAAAAGGTGAGGTGATGGATGTGAGCCTACAATATTTTGGGATAATTACGCCGAAAGGCGTGTTCTCTGTGAGAAAACCGGAGGGTTTCTGACACGGATGAAGACAACAATGGCCGAGATCGTTTGGTCGACGATGTACAGACAATTGCGAGCCACACATGTGGCAGTCGTGGAAAAGTTATCCATTTTCTATCCGTCGCCGGAAAACCGCCACCGACAACCTACGGCATTTTTATCGAGCATCAAAATGTAAGTAACTTTGAAGAAGCGTATTTGTTTTAGGTAAATTGCAGAGGAATGGTGTTTAGCAGGGATTTTAGAGAGTTTAGAAAAGTGTTTATTGTTTTTATCCTACGATCATTAGTTGCGCGAAGATTTTGTGAAGCGGCGGAAAGTATTTAAATATTTGATTACGCAGATTCTGCATGACTGTGATGGAAAGTTGCGTGATGTTTGCGATTATTTCAATGTTTTTGACGTTCAGACAGTCACACTCGCGGCATTCTACAGGGCGGGTGGAAATGGAATGCAGATACGAGGACCGATAGAGCTGGACGGAATTTAATGGCAGTTAACACATGGTTCTCTCAATATTTAATATAATATTAATAACATTGGATGCAACCCGTAGTATTTTAGGATAATATTTTTGAAAGACACGTTTTGGATTATATTTTTCTATTTTTGATCCGAGTTTTGACTATGAAATCTGATCATATGTTTTCTATTCATACTGATTTTTTTTAAAATATAAATTTCATTAGTTCACAATTATATTTACGCCGAAAGGCGTGTTCTCTGTGAGAAAACCGGAGGGTTTCTGACACGGACAAAGACAGCAATGGCCGAGATCGTTTGGTCGACGATGTACGGACAATCGCGAGCCACACATGTGGTGATCGTGGAAAAGTTCGCATCTGTTGGCACGTGGAAAAGTTCGTCTGCATTGATTTCTCGTTCGGATTATGCTTTGGTTTATCGGCAACTTGAAAGCTTATAGATGCCGCGATCATGTTTGCACAGCTCGCCAAGCCTGCAACTGTGCTGCGAGCTTCGCTGCAGACTGCGCCGCCATCTGCTGTTGTTGCCCCCGTACGCTTTTACACCTCCTCATTCTCACCTTTGTCAGGCTCCCCTCCGCCCTTGCCAAGAAGGGCTTCCGCTACACTAAGAAGAAAGCTCGGAGTAGCGCAAAGTCCGATCAGAAGAAGAAACACGATGATGGTGATGATTATGAGATGAGAGAAAATCGCAGGGATTATACACCGCCGTGGTCCTACATTGTGTCTCCACAATTAAGCAACCCTCTCAATACATCGCTCTTAGCGAAGGTCGACACTGACAAGGTGTGGTCTGAACTGTACGCGGCCGGTCACATGGGATTTGGGGGTTCCCTTTTTTATCAAATGCCCGAGTGGAGTAGGGAAAACCCTCTTGCCAAACACACAGAGGTGATGGAAATTAGTTTTTATAAAATATAAGCAGGCGTAATAGACATCTCATTCTCTAATTTGTATTAGATATTGTGTAATCTTCTCTGATCACATACAGATTAGGGGTTGGAATGGAAAATGTGGCATCAACACATTAAATCTGAGGACGTCCATGATAAGGACCCTGCATTGTATCTTAACATAGCAACCAGCCAAATGTGTTGCTAATTTATATGACCTTAAAGTTTTTCATTGGTATTTCACAAAAATCTCTTCAATTCGTGTAATCGCAGTAGCATAGACGATTCACGTCTCTTTCTGAGGTAGCAATGGATCAATTCATGTGATATGATAGTTTTTCTTTTTGGGGTTGAGATTCAAGTGTTTAATTTCAAGCTTTACACTGCAATATGAATTACATTTACTATAACTCATTTGTTAAATTATAATATTTACTATCAAATGTATAGGAAAGAAAAGCTCTATTTCTCCATAGTAAATTGAATTATAATTCTAATGGTAAGTTGAATTATAATGTTTAATACTAATATATATATGTAATAATAAAGATAATAATAAAAAAAATATTTTAAAGTGCCGTACCTAGAATGAGATAAAACATTACTGAAGATCAAATTCTCTTATAAATAATTTATATAATATATGACATTGAGATAAATTAAAAGTGCAATTAAAAAATAAATGAATGATGATTAAATATTGTAAGAAAACATAAAATAAATGGAAAATTCTTGAAAGGGATGTCAAATCTTATCTTATTTCTAAGATTCTATCTCTTATGAATATAAATGATTTAAATTGAGTAATTATAATTTATTTATTTTTGTTGAAGGTTCAAAATTCTTTTGGCCTTCTTTAAAGAAACTTAGGCTGCAATTTATTCTTTACTAGACTTTAGAGTCAACAAGAAATGATTTATGACTTTGTTGTGAGCCTGGGAGCTATATCATTGGACCAACAATCAATTGTTGGTGACGTTTTGCACATAATTTAAATGTTTTTTTTTGGTGCTTTTAGTAACAAAATGTTAAATTTAGTTTTTCCCACTTATATTTACCATCATTTCATTTACAAAGTTATATACAAATAATATTAATAATTATTAATATATAGTTATTTAAATAAATATGAAATACTTATATTAATGAGTATAAATAAGAGTCAAGTTTAGAGCTTTCATCAAGGTGCACCCCTCCTCCTACATACAATAGTACCAAGTCAATATAGATTGACTTGAAATTGTGTAAAATTGTATCACAAGGTTATCATTGTTATGGAAGTTTGCTTGTAGTGTAATGACAATTTTTTTTCCAAAGTGTATATAATCATTAAGAAGCAATATCATGTGTCAAGGATATCAAATAATATTAACTTACGTTGGTGTCACGACATAATATTATCATATATTTTATTGTTAGCAATTCTTGGTGTGATGGAAAGAACGTTGACTCTAAATGCGATGTGAAATATGTTTCAAGATATTGATTCAAATATAAACAAATTAGAGTTGTCCTTAGCATATATGTTGTCACAATTTAAGTAGCGTATTTTTGATAAGGGGGGAAATTTTAAAATAATAATAAGTATCTATAAAAAGTTATTATTATTTTTTAAATTGTAAAAAGAAAATTATTTGACAAATGTCCTATTTTTTTAAGAAATAGCTCTTATATTACCAAGAATAATATTGAACCACGCCTCCGGTCCAAACCTATATGAAGGCGTGGGAAACAAAAATACTTGAACCCACACGCAACCAATTACATGATCACACTATAAAAGAATTAGTTTGCATGCACAAATAGAATTAGAGCCGAATGATATATATCGTTAGGGTTTCTCGCCTACCATTTAAAAGATCCTTTGCATTGAGAATCAGATTCCAACCAATGATAATGACTTCACTTCCTTCATTTTGTTGTTTAGAATTTTCTACCTCAGAGGCAAGATGTAGTATAAAATCTATTTTTTCACCTTTTTTGACGGTCCAGGAAGATGTAGTAGTAAAAACTTGCATGTGTCATAAATTTCATTTCGTGGCTCCATTTTAGGTGCCGTTTTCTCCAAAAGTGTAGATTTTTTCGAGCTCTACGCATCGATGGCAATTTTTTTATTTTTTCATAAAATCTATTTTTCCACCTTTTTTGAAGGTCCGAGAAGATGTAGTGGCAAAAACTTGCACGTGCCATAACTTTCATTCCGTGGCTCTGTTTCAGGTGTTGTTTACTCTAGAAACGTGTATATTTTCTCGAGCTCTACGCATTGATGGTAATTTTTTTCTTTTTTCATAAAATCCATTTTTGCACCTTTTTTGACCAAACAACTTCTTGCAATCTTCTGAAAGAACCATGAGCTTTGATCGCTTGTAGACAGATTAGTAATTAAAAATACTAGATAGCTTTCCAAAACTCGATGAGTATTCTCCCGTGCTCGGACTAATCATCCCACCTGCCAGCTTGACCGCAACTTGCTTATTCAAATGTTGACTTCACATATCAACAAATGCATAGGTTTTTTTGTTTCTATTTTAAGAGTTCTTTTGGTGTTTGCACTCCAATTTGCGCACCCTAAGACAAAAGACTGAAGGCTACCGTAAAGGTCCCAACAAAAAGAAATATATCGAATTTAGTTTATTAAATTCCATATTAAAAAAATAGTAAAAAAGAAATTCTCAATCAATTGATAAAATCTTACTTTCATTACTACGTCAATCCTTAAAGAGTGGTCCTACATCACATGTTTTCCCTACAATTACTCGAGCTTACAACTAAAAACATGCTTGAAAAGTGCTAGAGGAAGTACACAGTGCTTTCTCGTCTAGCACAACATGCCTTTTCGACTTCAAATGCTTAACAACCTTGTGTTCAATTAGTCTTGTGTAAAGTTTCAGATTACTTCCCCAATTTCGATTTCCCCACCTTCACACGCTCCCTGCCCTCATACCCTTCTTCATCCATCTTCCTCTCGCATTGCTCTTTCCCTCCACTTTGACTTCCTCACATGATAGCTTTCGACGTTTCCGTCGTACACTTCGCGTACGAAATACAACCAATAAAGTTACTAATCCAACAATGCGAAATACAGATTTGATACAAAAGAATGCAATCTTCACCGTGGTGGGCATGTCTAGCGGGCGAGTCATAGTAATCAGGCATTCATTTTCAACCTACTTGATAACATATCCTCATAATTACTATTCATATAATAAACTACAATTTATTAAGAAATCAAGCAGATGCGTGGTTGAATCTCTGTACCTTTCAATGTTAGTAATTGTTGTCAAAATGAACATATATATAGAACAAAATTGATGTGTTGAATTCCGTGATATAAAAACATATTGTGAACCCCAACATGGTTGGTGTGAGGAGAGTTGAAGATGGGAGACATATTGCTTTAGTAGTCCTTGCTGTCATCTACCGCTGCTGAGGCACAAACCATGGATTGATTCTTTGTAAATAGTGTGGGAGGCACATGCACAAACACCAGATCCATGAGCATGTTTGTCGTGAAACCATCATAATAGGTTTTGAAATCCACGCTGTTAATTTCATGATCAGGGGAGCAGAGAACATGATAATGAGAATCATCACCGTCGACATTGTAATGCACAAGGGAGCTATCCTCCTCGCTCTGGACCAGAAGCCTTTCCAAGGGTTTTTACCTTTCTATAATACCCTTTTTCTCATCATTGTACGGTGAATTAGCATCATTTAACAGGCCATGGATCTTGTGGGTTGTGATGATTTTCTTTGTCTCATGTTTTATCATGTAGTCCAACACCATGTGATGATGCGCTTCATGCAGTTCTTTTTCACCATCCAACTGTTATGCCAGAACTCTTAACATACAGTTTCCATCTACTTTTATGCCCACTATTCTTAAATCCTTCATCCCTTCCTTCTACCCCTCCTCTGTCCCTTCCTTCTACCCTTCTCCTCCTTCCTCCTACCCTTCACCTCTTCCTACCCTTCACCTCCTCCTACCCTTCTCCTCCTTCCCCTCCTCCGTCCCTTCCTCCTCCCCTTCTCCTCCTTCCCCTCCTCCTCCTCTTCTCTTCCTCCTCGGCGTCCGCCTCCCCCCCCTTCCTCCTTTGCCTCCTCGCGTTTGGGGTTAGAACATTGAATTCTTGATTAAAATTGTGCATATTGAAAGCTTACAAAAATGGCGGACGTCGGCGTATCTCTTGAGATCTCTCTTAGGAAGAAATCTTCCTAAAAGAAATCTCACACTAAACCTTTGTACAGATCCCCAGGAACCAACCCAAATCTCACCAATCAACCACAAAGATTAATTTCTTGAAAGATATCGTTTACGAATATTTGAAAATTTAAGAAGTCATAGTAGCGATTATGAATAAACTGGGACGCATGCTAATACACAGACGTGGTTTTATGACAGATGTGTACTTGTTCGAAAGTAATAGATGTATATAGTGGATTTTATAGCCTGGAAACAATTTCAAGACTCATTGGCAATGATCAAAATTGAAGGGCTACTCCAAATTTCATTGTGAAGGGTGTATATTTAACCAACCCTTCCATGATGAAAAGTAATATATATATATATATATATATATATATATATAGTTACATTTCACACAACAAGAATATATCTACTATATACGTCAAAAAAATAGATAATAATTTTTTAAATTAACAAATATATTTAAACACAAAAAATTCCCAAAATCCTGTCAAATATAAAATCTGGCCAGACTTGAGTATTAAGGGTATGTTTCTGGTGTAGGAAGGTATGAAACCAAATAGAACACAAACCACATCTTGAAATCCTTCACTTATAATTCACTCAATTTACACATGTTTGTATGAGTTTTATGAAAATAGGGAAATCCATTTCGAGATATAATTTACAGCCTAGCCAAGACTATCCATTTCACAGACTACACCATAATAATTTTTCATTTAAGAAAAATCAGGTTACAAATCCCCCAGCAACATTGTTGTGTGATCCAAACAACATTTAACAACCATGGAAGTGCAATTTCCATTAATGATAAGGAAACTAAATGTGCATTGAAAGAAAGTTAAAGAGGAGGAGACAAAATCATTCAAGGACCATAGGCATACCTATGCCACATGTAGAAATCTCATTAGACCATCCACTGGCCATCACTCACCACAACATTGGATTTTCTATTTCCAAAAAAATTCATTTGCTCATGTGGTACTGGTGTTATTCCTCAATGCTATTGATACCATAGACTCAAAGTATGGAGACTCACAAATGACATGCAATGTACATGACTTCAAAATCTTTTCATTGTAAACTGTAGAATATTTTCAAAGAATCAGGTATTGGAGAATTAGAAATGAAATTAAATGCAGCCATTTAATGGAGTTCTCAATTGTGTTGCAAGTTGTAGCAATCCCGGTTCCCAATCCCGTCTTGCAAGATTGTTAACATTAGTATTCAAAATCAAACATTTTCAAATTATTTTTTTATAGACATTACTTTTATATTTTCATGGTGAATTGTAGTATTGATATCATACATTAAATTGGAACTAATACTATATCCCACTGCCTAATTCCCATTGACTCAATGATTCATTAATTGTGATGAAACATCTACACCCACTTAGGGATTTGCAACTAACAAGTGACAAGGAATTTTTCATTTCATAACTTCTTTTGAAACTTTATGTAATAATTTATACTTCTATTTTGTCAGGCAATTTACAATTTTTGAATTTATTTTGATGGCTAATTTTTTGTTTGCATTTCTCTGACGGGTTGCAAGCCCTTGGACAGGCTATGACGGGCTCAAATTTGATCACTTCTCGTTAGAGAGGTTTATTCGATTTCGTTATCGATATATGTGTGTGTGTATTTGTGTTTATATGGTTGTAAAAGGAAAACGCAGAAACAACAAGAATTTAACCTATAATAATATTACATAAGGTAATACTTACATAAAGTAGTTTAATGATTATAATTATTCTTATTATTATTGTTGTTGTTGGTTAAATATAATATTAATAATAATAATTATTATTCTTATTATTATGCCGAAAGGCGTGTTCTATATTAGAAAGCCCGAGCCCTTTCTGACAAACGACATAGGCATCAACGACTGAAATTTTTTGGTGGGTGAAATATTGACTTATATATGTCGTTCACATCGTCTCGAACAGTTGGGTAGGAGTGGTGGAAAAGCAAGGGTTCCTAATAACTATGTAATATTAGCAACAATAAATACACCCCAAAGATTGACCTATATAATTATTAGAGAAATAGGTGGAAAGGCAAGGGTCTATTTATTCGTGAGGTTGCTTGCAAAGCTTCAAACCTTAAGAGGTAAATAAATCGGAACATATATATGAAAAGAGTGAAGGATAAATTTTAAATCCACTTATACCCGTAAGAGGGCCTCGTGTAGTTTCTGAGGAACCTAAAATTTTAGCTTAAGTTATTTAACTACAGATCTTTCTCTAATATTTTGAACCCTTTATTTAACATCAGGAACTTTGTGTAATATGAAAATTTGACTCTATATGGCATGAAACATTTTTCTAATCGAATAAATAAATAAACATTCCAAAACTATTTTGATATTCTGTTGTAATAGGTTATGCTGATTTTGATTTGAAATTCACAACTTCCTTTTGTAGATTAAGAGGTCTTCAAGAAATTTTTGTGTGCTTGCACCTTGAAAGGAGTGAAGTAACATTGAGCTTCACATGGCCATTACTTTTTGGTTGAGGGATTGAGACACTTAGTTGCTATGCAATTTTTCCCGGTTTAAATGTCATTTTCGTATGTTTAAACCATTCATTTGTCATCCATCATATACTTCTTTTCAACAAACAGTGTAGTATATCGTGATACTATTCAGTTGAAAGACTTGGGAACATACCAATGTCAAAAGACATATTCCATTGTTTGTTCCTTCTTATCAATGACACATTTGTCATTGTTAAAGTTATTCACCGTTAAGACTATGATGTATGGTGAGGCAACCATGTCCTCTGTAAATTAAAGAAATTTGTGATTATCATACAACCTGACATTTTTTCACCCATCATTCCTCAGTATACCATAGCTTATGTCTCTTATGCACATGTTGGGTAGGAATCCAAGATTAATCTTGTCTTACATGGTCCTTCAATTCCCTAAGGATAATCGGAAAAAAAGATTCAGAAATGTTTTGTATAATAGTTGGTAACTTAATTTAATACATGTAAAAAATTGTTAGCGTTCATAAATTGAGGGCAACTAATAGATAGAGGTAATGATCTATTTTATTACATTGAAGGTGTTAGACAATAGGATCGAGGACTTCTATTCGATTTTCCTGTTTTTGGACCATGAATTAATTTAGTTTAATTTCATTCTTCAAATCAATATCTACCTAAATATCGAAACGATCTCGGTGTGCTTGATCCTCTTTCTTTAACATCTTTTCAATACTCCTTTAAACATGTCCAACATATTCTAATTGATGAAAGGAGTTTTATCGACCCAAACTTGCTCAGTAAAGTTCATTGCCATGCCCAAACGTTCTCGGAAAAATTGACTACTGCCTTCAGGAAGCTTTCCCTTGTTCCAAAACATTTGCTTTCGGGAATAGGTCTATCATCCTCATTGGCGACCTTCGCCAACTTCCACCTATCATGGACATACCTCTATTTTCCAACAATTCCTACGAGGCTAACATATGGACAATTCCTGGGTTTTTTTGTATTTGTTGTCGTCAGATTTGATCGATACTCACATCCTCCTTGGGATGCAAACAACCCCTTCCACGTTCTTGTACCTCCATTTTCCAAAGGTAATTGAGAACAACTACTTCTTTAAATGGCATGGGCATTTTTCAACCCACAAATATCAACGGCTTACTCTGTAGTGAACCACTATTGACATAGGAGGAATATAAAGACAAGGCCTAACCTTCATGACTATATTGTGAGTTCCCTCATTGTCGGCCCTTCGTACCTCTCCTCCTTTTTCATTCAACCACTTATAGAAAAAAGTTCTTCACACCTCTACTTCAGTCACTCTTAATAAAGGAATCTTGCCTTCGACCCCTTCATCTCTCCTCTCTTGGACTCATATTTTGTTGCTCATTTCTCATTTCACCATGTTCATCCGGTTATTATATACCCACCTGCATTTATGTTAGTCTTTCCTTACATATTTAACTTTCCTTCTGTTCGCATTCGCCTCATAGTTTCGGCGTTTTTATCGCACACCCCACGTGCGATTACTAGTTTTAAAGTTGTGGGATTATAAACCCACCCATACCATACTGAAATTGTTTTCACTTTAATTAGTAGACTCATTCAAAGTGACGCCTAACATTTCTAACTTTTAAGTACATTAACTTTATTCTAAAGATGTAGGAAGGATAAATATTAAACTAGGAAAAATTAGGAGGATGTAAAAGTATACAAGAATACAATACAAGATTCTTAGAGATAACAAGGAAAAATAATGACGAAGTAATGTTAGTTGCTAATGAATAATGACAAAATAGTATAGAAGATTTGAAAGAGATGCACATGTGCCTAATGCCCACTTAAATTATGAATGCATATAACATGACTAATCTAATGCCCCAAACAAAACCAAGAAGAAAGGCATGACTATAAACACAAGGGACATAGACAAGAATAAATTGCCATCCTTGAGACTTTGGGTTTAAGGGATCCATTTTACTTCATTTTTATTGAATATTCTTAACATATTGTGTATGGAGAAGTTGCTTATATGTCATTATGATCCATAATTCACCATAATGCCTTAATAAAATGAAAAGAATTTAAAGTGGTTTACAAGAAACTATACACATGTTATATGATAGCGCATCCATATAATGGATTAGGCGTGAAATATGTGTGAAAATTCTATTGCAGTCATTGATTATTTATCTCCTATCTTTAAAGATTAGTTAACTGCCAAAAACTAATTCACAGCTAATATCGAAAAATAACACAACTGCAACTTCACTAATAAAAATATAAGAAAGAAATGCGTAACACAAAGAACACAATATTTTCAGACAAATTGTCCGTGGAAAAACCCCTACGGGAAAACCAGTTCTACAGATGAGGAATGATATTAACTTCAGCAAATTAAGAGATACAAAGATTCCTCGCCTCTTATTGGTAGAACTCCGACAATCTCCCAACTTCTCCCGCTGATATTCCCCCACTGCTATCCCCAACGCTATCACTGCGCCCTTGCTAATGCTGCAAGACTGTTTGCTATCACTGCAAACTTACAAACTCATTTTTCTAGCACTGCAAATGCTTCTCCAAACTTGTGTACTCCAAATGCCCAATGACCTCCTTTTATACCACTCTCATTGGTAAACCAACGGACGAGATCGATTCTCAATCAACGGCTGAGATACATAACAACTTAACAACCATAACAAATTTGGTTACAAGGTGTCACTAAAGGAAATCAATAATTAGAAAATAATTAAATACATTCTCAACAATAAGATAACTATTATCTAATCTTAGCAAATGGACGAACAACTGTCCAAGCTAACAAATTAACACTCCCTCTTAGTGAGGAAGCTATTCTGCACGACACCCATCTTATCTCTGAAGAAGATAAAATTTGCCTTCCCCAATGCCTTAGTCAAAATGTCTGCTACCTGCTCCTCTATAGGTATGTATTGTAGCTGAACAATACCTTGTTGTACACAATCCTTGATGAAGTGATACCTGATATCTATATGTTTAGACCTATCATGAAACACTGGATTCTTAGACAACTTGATGCAACTCTGATTGTCGCAGTGTATCACAGTAGTCTCAACCTTCTGACCAAACAAGGCCACTAGCAACTTCTGAAGCCATATGGCTTCACATGTTGCCATGCTAGCTGCAATGTATTCTGCTTCTGATGAACTCAAAGCCACAGACTTCTGCTTCCTGCTGAACCAAGAAACAACTCTTGATCCTAAACTGAAACAACACCTTGAAGTGCTCCTTTTGTCTGTTGTACTGCCTGCCCAATTTGCGTTAGTATAGCCTATCAACTTGATTCCTTCACCTCAAACATATCTGATCCCATACTCAACTGAACCACACAATAACGCAACACATGCTTATCCGCTGTCTAATGCACTCTCTTTGGCTCAACCATGAACTGACTAAGATAGTCTACTGCAAATGCTATATCCGGCATGGTGTTGACCAAATACATGAGCGAACCAATTAATTTCCTGTATAAGGTGGGATCTACATCTTTTTCCTTAGATGTATCTACCTTCGTCCAATTAGTGATCGTAGGTGTAGACATGGCTTTACAATCCTCCATCTCAAATCTCTTCAAGATTTCAATGCAATATTTCCCTTGACCAAGGAAAATCTCTCCATCTGCCTGCCACACCTCCATGCCTAGAAAATAGTGCATGAGTCCCAAATCCTTCATCTCGAACTCTTCTGCAAGGTCCCTCTTGCAATCCTCTATGAGCCCTAGTGTACCTGTAAGAAACAAGTCATCTACATATAGAACAAGAATGAGAGCCTCACCCCCAACCACCAAGTAGTAGAGGTTACCATCTGCCTCACTCTTCACAAAGCCCATTTCCTGCAAAGTATGTATTAATGTGCTCATACCACACTCTAGGAGCCTGTTTGAGTCTGTACAAGGCTTTCTTCAATCTGCATGCATGGGTCTCTTTGTTGTGTGCTACAAAGCCTTCTGGGTGTTCTATGTATACCTCCTCCTTCAATTCACCATTAAGGAATGTTGTCTTGACATCCATTTGATGGATCTACCATCCCATCTGCAGTGCAAATGATATTACAACTCGTATAGAAGTATACCTGGCCACTAGAGCAAATGTCTCCTCATAGTCTATTCCCTCCATCTGAGAGAACCCCTTTGCCACAAACCTTGCCTTGTATTTCTCGATGCTACCATTTGCACCATGCTTTATCTTGAAGATCCAGCGTGATCCAACTATTGCCCTATCTATTGGTCTAGGCACTACCTCCCACACATCATTATGCATTATTGAAGTATATTCCTCAACCATAACATCTTGCCATACCTGATGTTTTGCAACCTCTTGATAGTTAGAAGGTTCACTATCTACCAATTGGTTGACTAATGCCACATAGTCATTGAACTTGGCTAGTTCTTTCCTCTGCCTCGTACTCTTCCTAGGAGCTCCCACAAACTCCTGAGTATCCCTTTGTGTGTTTTGAACCTCACGGTTCTTGCTGCCAACTGTAGAGGATGAAATATAAACCTCTAAATATTCTAGATGCATATCTGGCTAAACTAGTTACCCCATACTCTATGAATCTTCACTACCCGAATCTATGCTTGTACTAGTAACTGTACTTGAGCTTTGTTGCCCTTGACTTGGACTTGGAGCTTTTGTTGGCTGCTCACTTTGATCATCTGCTGGCAAATCTCTGGACCTTCTAAGCGCTTTGTCCTCCATGAACTTGACATCATGTCTGACAATAATTCTTCTGGTCCCTGGAATAAAAATCCTATATGCCTTTGAAGTTTCACTGTACCCAACAAGGTACCCCTTCTCTGCAGTCTGATGTAACTTGGTACATGTATCTTTTGGAATATGACAATATGCCAAACTCCCAAATATCCTGAAGTGACCTACATCTAGCTTCTTCCCTGTGAAAGCTTCCTCTGGTGTCATCTTCCCTAGTACCTTGTGTGAAACCCTGTTATGAATGTAAACTACTGTACTACACGCCTCTACCCATAGATAGCGGGGCATGTCCTGGTCATGTAGAATAGCCCTTGCTGCCTCCAATATAGAATGGTTCTTCCTCTCAGCATTTCCATTCCGCTGTGGATTGTAAGGAATCGTCCACTCTCTCTTGATTCCTTCTCTGGTACACAAATCCTGGAAGTCATTTCCTTTGTACTCGCCTCCATTATCTAACCGAAGAACCTTTATCTTTCTTCCCATTGAGTTCTCCGCAAGAGCCTTGAACTCTTGGAAGCGACTGAAAACCTCATCCTTGGTCTTCAAGAAGTATATCCAGGTCTTCCTGGAGAAATCATCAATAAAGGTAACATAGTACACATATCCTCTAAGAGACTTTGTTGACATTGGTCCACATACATCTGAATGTATTAGATCAAGAACACCCTTAGATCTATTGTCACTCCTTGGAAAATATGCTTTCACAAACTTCCCCAACACACATCCCTTACATACATCATCATGCTCTGTGCTCACCTCTGGAACACATGTCACTATCTCACGAAGCAATTTAAGTTCTCCATGATGAATATGGCCCATCCTCCTATGCCATAGCTCTCCAAGATCTCTAGGATTACTGCTGCTCATAAGTACCTTAGGAGTATCAAATTGTAACCTATAAAGGCGATCACTCCTAACTCCAATAGTTATGGGTGATTTCCAATCTTTGTGCTTAATCAACACATGTGTCCCTCTAAAAAGTACATTATACCCTTTATCCTGAAGAACAAATATAGAAATCAGATTCAAACCTAAGCCTGGCACATGCAAGACATCATGAAGTGGAACTATCTTTCCATTCTCCCTCTGAAACTAAACAGTCCCTTTCCCAACTGGGTTGAGCTTGGACAAGTTCCCCATAGAAATCTAGATATTGGTGTCCTCCTCCTTATAACTGGAGAAGTAATCTCTAACTCTTGTCATATGAAATGACGCCCCACTATCCATATACCAAACACACTGTGAGGTTGAGTTGACCATACAAGCTATGAGTGCAAACTCGTTCTCCAATCTCCTAGAGAGCTCCTCTGCACTTGCTGAAGCCGCCACTTGGTTCTTTCCATTCTTATCATTCTTCTTCCTTTGTGAGCAATTACTAAAATAGTGGCCAGACTCATGACAGCCATAACACTTGACCTTAGACATGTCCTTCTTCTTCTCACTTTGAGAATTTGATCCTTTGCTAAATCCCTTCTTTGCTTTCCCTTTTCCCGTTAGGGCAACGTTTTCTTGTTCTCCCTCACTTTTCTGACTCTTGTTGGCCCCATTGACAAGACGTAGTCTAAACTCCTCTTGAGTGAAATCAGTCCATACTCAATCCCAGCTCGGTAAGGTGTCTCATCCACTAACAACTTGAACAAAGACATCCCACTGTTTAGTAAACCCATTTAGGGATATTCTTACTAGCTCATCATCATCTGGCTTATCTCCAATAGTTGCTAACTCATCCTTGACTAGTCTAAGCCTGGTGAGGCAACTTGTAACGTCTTCTCCCTTGTTCATCTGGGTATTCTTCAACTTTTCTTTGAGAATCAACTTCTAGTTAGTGGTAGCATTCTAGTACAGATTTAGAATGGCATCCCACATATTCTTCGCCATATCTAACTTGGAGATGTGTGGAACAATATGATCCTTGACACCATCAAGGACAATCCTCCTTACCTTGGCATCCTCTTTCTTGTATGCTACAAGCTATGTTGCGTCTATAGGTACAATTACAATAGTGGTAACATAATCCTTTATACCATTCTCTTCCAAGAATAAAGAAAGTCTGGCCTTCTAGACACCAAAATTTGAGGCACCATCTAATATGTCATGATCTCTCAAACCAGCTGAAGCCATCTTAAAGGATAAAAAGTAAAAAGAATTTAAAGAGATCAAACTAGGTTATAGAAACCCTCAATTTCTTTCCTAGGGAAAACCTTTTTCTACCCTTAACACTGCTCTGATACCACGTGAAAATTCTATTGCAGTCACTGATTATTAATCTCCTATCTTTAAAGATTATTTAACTGTCGAAAACTAATTCACAACTAATATCGAAAAATAACACAATTGCAACTTCACTAATAAAAATATGGAAAGAAATGCGTGACACAAAGAACACAATATTTTTAGACAAATTGTCCTTGGAAAAACCCCTACGGGAAAACTAGTTCTATAGATGAGGAATTATATTAACTTTTGCAAATTAAGAGATACAAATATTTCTTGCCTCTTACTGGCAGAACTCCGACAATCTCCCAACTTCTCCCGCTGATATTCCCCCACTTCTATCCCCAACGCTATCACTGCGCCCTTGCTAACACTACAAGATTGTTTGCTATCACTGTAAACTTACAAAATCATTTTCTAGTACTAAAAATTATTCTCCAAACTTGTGTACTCCAAATGCCCAATGACCTCCTTTTATACTACTCTCATTGGTAAACCAATGGCTGAGATCGATTCTCAATCAACGGCTGAGATACATAACTACTTAACAAAGATAACAAATTTGGTTGCAAGGTGTTACTAAAGGAAATCAATAATTGGAAAATAATTAAATACATTCTCAACAATAAGATAACTATTATCTAATCTTAGCAAATGGACGAATAACTGTCCAAGCTAACAAATTAACAATATGCAGAAAGATAAAACCAAAGGTTGAATATGTGCTCCATTTCATTCTCTTCTCTCTTTCACAATATATGGTTATCTTTGTCTTTTTTCCAAAAAATCAGTGTCCAATTCTTCCTTTACTCTATGTGTGGTTGACTTCATCTAGTCATACAAAAATGGGACCAATGATTCTATAAATTTAAAAAACGATGTAATTCATCTTATAATACCTTGAAACATGAAGCGGTTTTTATAAGAATGTAGTTACATTTCTAGTAGAATCATCATGAATAATCTTTATTTTCATGCTAACTCGACTGAAAATATATTGTTTCTGAAAATACTATTTCATTAATTACTTTTCAAAATTATCTAAATGTGTGAGTGTTAGGAGAAAGATGACAACATAAGATTGAAATGTTGGAAACCTTAAAACCTATGTCACACATAAAACAAGCTCATACTATCACATTTTATTGTATTAAAGAAAATTTGAATATTGAAAAATAAAAATAAAATTTATATTGTAGAAATATTTATAATTGTTGATTGGTTTAGTGTAAACAAAAATAATAGAATTGGAAATGGAATATAAGATCTCTAAAAATTATAAATTTTAAAAACATAGGATAATAAAATATGTGTGGAAAGATGGATGTTCATTGGTTGAATCTGCTTGGTACTTTTTCTATGATATCTATAGTACCCTTGGTACTAAAAATAAGATGATAACTTAGAACATAGAATAATTTGGAAAGTACTTGGAATAATTGAAATGCATGGAAGGGATAAATAATGAGGGTTTTATAGGATAATACTCCACTCTCCATGAAAATAGAAATAAATACCAACAATAAAAAGCATAAGATAGGTTTAGACAATAATACAAATCAACCATAGAAATTTGTAATAGTGTGAAAAACTTGACCAATTTCATACAAGTGTGAAAATGATTGTGCCAAAACTAAAGGAGTATGAAATAGATCCCTATGAAAATTTTGAAAATGATCTAGTGTATGCAGAAAATTGGTTTTGGATTTATAAATATTGCTTTTTTTTTGTTGATGTAAATCAATGGGAAAGTATTATCATTACTCTAAACCATTATTTGACCTCAACATTTAAAAAAATGCATTAAAGATAAGACCCTTTCCCTCGAGAAAATACCATGTGTTATCTTCTGAGAGTACCAATGCTCAAACTACTTAGTCAACACCATTTAAGGATATAGTGGGATCCTACACTAGTTGGAATAATTCCATAGAATCTCCTTGATTTTAATGATGAAGAGTCTGATGGAATTAACTTACGAATTAAGAATAATGACCTCCCTAAATATATTGTTTCCCATTTCCCCCTTCCCTACACCCCATATCTTGTAAGAGGGTGATTGACACAATATTTATCATCATATACTTTGTAAAATTCCTCCTGAGGAAAATTCAAATCCTAATGAAACTATAATTGAATCCTTTAATATCAATCTTATTACTCCTAAATATGATGACAAGAGTTAGGTAGATAATCCCTACTTATTTATTTATGCCCAAGATAATAACATGGAGCTTCTATGGTATCAAGAATGTTTACAAACCAACTTCAACTCTAGTATCAACACAATCAAATATGTCATAACTAACTTAGACCAAGAGGGAGATGATGACTTGATGGTATATGAAACTTTAACTTTTCTAATTTGACTAAATCCCAAACCTAACACCACCTTAGTTCCATTAGTTAGGTCTCCAATCATGGATCTAATACCTCCTTTCACCATTAAAAATATCTCCACACCCATATTCACGTCACCTATCACCTCATATTCTAATCTTGTATGATTTTACACATGACATGATGTACTCAGTCATTATATTGAAGAATTTCATAAATATTGACAACATGTGAATCACCTTGAAGAAAAAATACATAAATAATATTACCAACATCAAACCCATCCTTCCCCTTCTTCATTTTTTTGTTCACTTTATGAATATTGTTCCCATTTTAATGTCACTTGTTGCATACTCTAAGAACCACATGTGCTTTCCCCTCTTTCTTTCAAGGATTTGTCTTCCCTCTTTCCTTATTTTATAGTTAAAAATCATGGGGGAATACTCACCTTCATATTTACACTTGATACATGAAAAAGAACAACTTCCTCACTTTCACCATTATCATATAGAGGCATAACCTCTACTTTTTCCCACTCTTTCCCCTTTTATGGATGAAATTTTGTAAAAGGTTCTATATCAAATCTCTACGAAGGTGTAAGAGGATATAATAGTAATGTGTAATGAGATACACAATAATATATCCAAGGTCCTTGAATAAGTTGATAACACCATTTTTGGACATGAAATGACATTACATAGAAAGGTTTATGATGTGATAGAGGATGTTTGTTATACCATTGTACTAGATGTTCTCTACGAGTTCATTATTTACATATACATACTTTCATATATAGTACCTCTTAATTTTTTTATTTCATGTTACTTTAATTTATTATCTCTCCCTCTTGGGTTTATAAAAGCATCGTGATCATTCAAGCCATTTAATGACATTTATTTTACTATATTATCTCCCACTTGGGTTTATCTCACCATTGTGATATTTCAAGTCCTTTGGTTGTTTTTATTCTACTTTATTCTCTTCCCTCTTGTATTATTTGTGCTATTTTAAGCCCTTTCATACTGCATTCTCTATTATCACTGCCTATATTTTAGAAACTAATCCCAAATGCGTCGACATATCATCTAGTCTTAGCCTGGAATCTCACCTGAGGCGTGCATAGGCGCCGAGTCCCTCCTTTATGTGAGCTTCATGAGAATGTTATTTATCAACATGATGTTGTAGTATAACTAGAGAATAAATGCAATTATCCATAGGTTTTTTAGATGTAATATTTTACTCCTATTTGATGTATCCCAAACACGGACTTAACATGATAAACAAAAGTAGAATTAACCATGGAATAACATTGAGGAAACCAATAACACACACATGAACATAAAGGGAAAACACATATCAAGATCCATTACACGAGTGTTACAAAACTGCTTCATTATATTGATAAGTCAAATACAGTAGCTAAGATTACATCAAGAAGTTCCATCAATAGCAATGTTCATGGTAGTAGAGATTTCTTTACATTACAGAGCTCCCTTTTAAATCCATTACGCCATACTTTTTTTCTTTATTTGTCTTCTAGAAATGACCCTATATAACAAGTAGTCAAAGTAATATTCTTCTAACCATCCATCATCATCTACGAAAGCCTACTGGAATCTATTCATGATTGTTCTACCACTACTTAGGAATATGCCAGATGCCATCACATGTTTCCCTCAATCAAGTGCCTTTAGAATGCATGCGCCAGCTAATCCTTAACAACCTCGACTCCTTATCCTCTCGTGATAACCATAATGATTCCCTAGAATATCATTTTCTTGGATCGCAAGTCTTCACGGCTTATCCACATTTGTAACTAGTCACTTTTCCATTCACTCCCTATGCGTGTCTTTTTCTGTTTGTCCAAAACTCACTAAGTCCTAACTCCATCATGCCCTGACGCAACCCTTCGTACCTCTTTGAGGAATAATTTTGTGCATTCCTTCACGCCTTGTCTCTGCGTGCCACAAGACTTCGTGCCTTAGGTACTTAGTTACTTTTAGGGGCCCAACATGTAATTTATATTTATATATTTTTGTTCTTAGGTTTATTTTTTCATCATTCTCTTTTAGGTCAATTGGTAATTTATTTCTTTTACAAACTTTCACTCTTAGGTTTATTTTTCCATTTTATCCCCTTTAGGGTGTTTTTGTATGATTTCAATTTTTACAGACACTTTTCCTGATGGGATTACTCAATCATATGCCTTAAACAAATCTATTATTAGTTTACCCTTTATGAAAAATTTCCTCTCTTGGGGTTTTTCTCTATAGTGATGAAGTGTAATCTCTCTAACGTTTTCATATTTCATAGCCATTCAATTATCCTTATGAATATTTTTAGAGGAGGAACATATAAATATAAAAAAGTTAAAATATACAATATCAATTAAAAAATCAAAATAAAAACAATGCGGAGGATGACTGGGAAGGGTGATGAGGCGGGGTGGGAAGGGTGTTCATGTGGGTGGGAAGGGTGATCAGGTGGGTGGGAAGGACGAGGAGGATGAGGAGGAGGAAGAAGGGCTGAACAACTATGGACGGGAGACTACAATAGACAGATTCCTCCTGGAGATCTTATAGATGTTGTGGACCAGTCTTCGAGGGAAATAGGTATGTGTGAAACCCTTTTGGTGGATGGGAATCATGTGGTGACTAGGTCCCCCAAAACTTATGCAAATATTTTGAACTTGGAGAAAGAGAAAAGTCCTGGAATCATTCCTCAACTTAAATAGGATGCTTCAGGAAAATTCTTAGATATCCTAGATATCATTATAGACCGAAATCTGAGTAAAATGGAGAATGCCTTGATAGGAAAACTGGTGGGGGTAGACCAAATATTGACTCCATTAGGTCTTTGTCTGTTGCAAAATGGAAACCTAAGGGGCATATGGATGTCACAGCCCTCCCAAATGGATTTTTCTTGTTTAGTTTCAACAACTCTGAAGACCCACAGAGGATCCTCAATGACGGCCCTTCGTTCCTAGGGAAACTTGGCCTCTTCCTAAGGAAATGGACCCCCAAATTCAACTTTGACAGAGAGAATATTAATCAATTCCCTCTTTGGGTGAGAATCCCAGGTCTACCACTAGAACTATGGGATGTGGATATTATAAAAGGAGTTGCTAACACCCTTGGAAATTTTTTTGCTGTCGATAATGCGACGCTTACTAAATCCAGAGTGGTTTGTGTGAGATTTCATATCTATTCTCTGATGGGATCTTCCCTTCCTAAATCCATCTCCTTGCGGTCGAAACTAGGTAGTTGGGAACAAAAAATAGATTTTGAAAACTACCCTCTAAGATGTGAGAAATGTCAGGGATGGGGGCATGCAAAGCATCAATGTAAGATGATTGTCTCTAAGATCTACTGAGAAAAACATCCAAAGGAAATGGACAAAGGAAAAGGAAGTGCCCCTCTGGTCTCTCAAAAGAAGGTAAATACTAATAAGGGCATCCAAATAACGGAAAATAATGGAAATGAATCTAGAGAGAAAAATGTCTTGAAGTCTATCTTTATGGATGAAGAAGGTTTTATAGAAGTAAGGCATAAGAAGTCCCAATGGAATGCCCATTTGGAACCGCGGTTCTAGAAGGCTATGATCCATGTTCAAGCTGAAAAGGCTCTTTCCACAAAAAAAACTAGATAATCTGCTTAAGGAAGTAGCCAAGGAAAATTTTCAGTCAAAAGATCTGGGTGATAGCAGCTTCAATGAGTCTTTTGAAATGATTTCAAATCCCTTTGAAAATCTTCAGGTTAAGGAAAATCATGTTGTGACCCTTGGAACTGAAAATCAGTTGGTTTTTAACAACATCCATGACATTATTAAGGAAGCAGTTTCTACTCAAACTGTAGAGGCCTATGAGTTGATCAAGTCTGGGAAGGGGGACTTTAACCAAGCAGTAATTGATACTTCTTTGTCTACTCCTCTCAAAGGGGAAAAATTCCAAAGGGACCCCAAAAAAATTTGGATCTGGGAGACCTTCCAAACAGGTGGCGAGGAAGAAACAGGGTCAAAAGGAAATAGATGATGGAACCCAATCGAAACTGGATCTAAGAAGCTTTAGAAGATAAAATAACCAAGTGACTAAATGAATATAATATCTTGGAATATTAGGGGGTTGAACAACCTTGTCAAGTGGAGATTGATAAAATATTTGGAGACGACTCACAATTTTGACATTCTGGCTCTGCAGGAAACTAAGATGGTGGAGGCCCCTTTTTTAGAGACTTGTGGAAGGTATTGCAATAAATTTAGGGGTTTTGTTGTTAGTTCAACAGGCACCGCTAGGGGTATGGCAGTTATTTGGAATGAAGAAAAACTCAAAGGTACGAAGCTTCTTAATAGAAATAACCATATGGCTTTGCTTTTTCAGGATAAGAAATCCAAGGAGTTCTAGATCTTATCAAATATTTATGCCCTGAATAGTAAAAGTGAAAGGAAAAAACTTTGGGCCGATCTCTCCAAATTTCAAAACGTGATCAAAGGGATGGAATGGGTGATTTTGGGGGATTTTAACACCCCTTTGTGTCCTGGAGAAAAGAAGGGGGAAAATATTGATCTCACTGAAAGCATGGAAGACCTTCAAGATTTTATTTCCCTCAATAATCTTATGGATGTTGAGCTTAGAGGAAGTAGATTTACTTGGTCTAACAGAAGAAAGGGTGACCAAGTTGATTCAGGTAAAACTGGATAGAGCTATGATCTCTTGGGGATGGTTGAACAAAGAAGCTGGGCTATTTTCCCTTCCTTGCATAGGATCTGATCACAATCCTATCCTCTTCTAGATCAAGGCTAAGGAGAGGAGGAGAATCCCTTTCAGATTTGAAAAGATGTGGCTGCAAGATGAGGATATTACTGATTTAGTTAAGGGATGGTGGAATGTAAAAATCAAAGGTACAACTTTATTCAGAATTGTTAAAAAGCTTGCTCATGTTAAAAAAATATGAAAGAATGGAATAAAAGAAGTTTTGGTAACATTTTCGAAAAAAAAATAGTCTCTGGCTAATGATATTTCACTCCTCCAGGGAGATCTGGAATCACCTGAGGGAGGGAAATACTATGCTCATCCAAAATAATGAGAAGGATTTACTTGCTGAGTATCATAACATCCTTCAGAAGGAGGAAATTTTTTGGAAACAGAAATCTAGAGTTTCATGGCTCAAAGATGGTGACAAGAACACGAAGTTATTTCATATCTCCACTCTCAAAAGAAGGAGCTCAAATAGAATTATATGCATAAAAAATGAAGAGGGAGTTATGCTCAATGACCCTAAGGAAATTCAACAAGAGGCATGTTCTTTCTTCAGCAGGCTTCTGACATCCTCTAGAGATTCTAACAACACTAAGGAAGAGCAGTTTCTAGATGTTATTCCCCATCTGATTAATGAAGAAGACAACTTCATGCTCACTAAAATCCCTTATGTGGAAGAAATTGAATTCATGATAAAATCCTTAAACCCTGATAAAGCCCCGGGACCTGATGGTTTCCCTGCTTTCTTCTTCCAAACTTTCTGGGAGATTGTGAGAGATGATATATGCAATGCTATTTAGGATTTTTTTAAGAATAAAAGGATGCTTCATGAGTTAAATAGCACTTTTCTGGCTTTGGTCCCTAAGAATCATGATCCTATGGAGTTTAAAAATTTTAGACCCATAAGTCTTTGCAACTGTGTTTACAAAATGTGCTCAAAAATTTTGGCTCTAAGAATTCAGCTTGTGTTACCTATGATTATATCTGATCAGCAGGGAGGCCTTGTTATGGGAAGAAAGATCCAAGATGGAATTGTCACCATCCAGGAGACCCTCCACTCGGTGAAACAGAATAAGAAGGAAGCCATGTTTATTAAGCTTGATATGGAAAAATCCTATGACAGAGTCTCTTGGTCTTTCCTTCTGAAGATTCTTTCAAGGTTTGGCTTTGGAGAGGACTTTAAGGAGTTGATTCTCTCATGTATTTCCATAGCCAAGTTCTCGGTCCTGGTTAATGGGACCCCTTGTGGGTTTTTTAACAACACGCGTGGTTTAAGACAAGGTGATCCTATCTCACCTTTTCTTTTCATTATTATGGCTGAGACCCTTAGCAGATCTCTTAATAAGGCTACCATGGAGGGTAGAATTAGTGGTATTTCTTTGGTTGTCAACTGTCAGAGGGTTTCTCATCAGCATTTTGTTGATGACACTATGTTGATTGGTGTGGCATCTGTCCCAGAAGCCAGAGAATTCAAATAGTTAATGAAGGATTATGAGGAGGCATCAGATCAATTGATCAACTATGGGAAAAGCTCTGTCTTCTTTATCAATACCCCTGAAAGAAGAAGCATAAAAATTGATGGTATTCTTGGTTTTCCTTCTAAAACTCTCCCAACTCGGTATCTTGGTATGCTTATTGGGGTGGAAAAACCAAAGAATGCTGATTGGAATTTTCTAATTGATAGATTTCTAAAGAAACTGGAAGGGTGGAAAGGGTCGCTGCTATCTCAAGCTGGCAAATTTGTTCTTCTCAAATGCTCTATTCAGAATTTACCAGTTTATACGATGTCTATCTACAGATTACCCTCCGAAGTTTCTTGCAAGCTGGAGAGCATACAAAAAATATTTCTATGGAGTGGAACCAAATCAAAAGACATAATTCCTCTAATCACCTGGGATAAGGTCTGTACCCCCAAAAAAACTTGGTGGCCTTGGTATCAGAGATTGGACCAAAATGAATAAAGCTATGCTGGAAAAAATGAGTTGGAGACTGTTAAAGGAAGAGAGTGTTTGGACTAGTATTATAAGAAGGAAATACTGGCCTAATCTGTCTGCTAACAAATGGTGCTTCTGCACCTAGAACTCTAATGCTTCTTCCTATTTCTAGAAATCTTTAAACTGGGCTAAACATGTGGTCTCTGAGGGTTATAAATGGCTTGTTGGAAATGGGCGAACCATTAACTTTTGGGAGGACAAATGGCTGGAGGACCTTCCTCTTAAGACTATTTACCCAACAGTCTATAGAGATTCTATGACCAAATATGGGACCAAGGTCCGAGACTTCTTCAATTTGGATGACCCTTTGGGACAATGGAAAACCATAGCTTTGGATCATTCTAACAACATTGAGATCTCTTCTATTAACAACAGATTAAGAGGAGTTATTATTAACAAAGAGAATCCTGAAGAGGATAGTATATTCTGGACTAAGGAAGATAATGGTTTTTCTCGGTCAAAAGTGCCTACTACTCTTTTTTTCAAGAGGGGGGGGGGGGAAGATGATAATTTTAACTGGGGAAGTGTTTGGGTCAAAGAATTAATACCCAAGATTAATATGTTTTGGTGGCTGGTTATCCATGACAAGATTCTTACGGTTGGCAACCTGAACAAGAGAAATTTCCACATGATTAATAGATGTGTTTTGTGTGAATCTGATTGTGAAGATGCCTCACACCTGTTCCTCAATTGCCCCTTTCTTGTCTCAGTCAGGAAAACCATCCTCAATCTTTTTGAAGTTAATTGGGTTTTTTCTGGATTCCATAAAATTGTTGTGGATTCAATGGTCAAGTCCTTTTAAGAGCCAAGGATTAATTTTTTTATGGACCTTCTCTATTATGCATTTGGCTTGGGAGATATGGAAGGAAAGAAATAGAAGAATCTTTAAAGGCAAAAAAGAACCCCCCAGCAAAATTGGAGCCACTGTGTGAATTCTATATCCTGGCTAACTTCTCTAATCTGAACTTCCAAAAAAATTCCTTCTTTCAGAATGAATCCAGGTTTTCTTTGAAGTGGGGTCTGGGACCCACTACCATTAGCCCCCCTAGTCTTAACCCTCGACTCAAAGGTTGGGTGAAACCTAGCAAGGACTGTTTAAAATTAAACTTTGATGGGGCTTCCAAGGGAAACCCTGGTCGTGTAGGTTGTGGGGGGGTGTTTCGGGATTCTGAAGGTAGATTTATCCTTGGGTTCTATCACAATTTGGGAACTCAAACTAATAATGTCGCTGAAGCTGCTAGGGTTTTTTGGGGTCTATCTATAGCTCTGCAACACAATTTTTCCAATCTGGAAGTGGAAGGGGACTCCCTGAACATAATTAACAACATAAATGGGAAAGGCTCCATCTCTATCTCCAACCATAACTCTATTAAGAGTATTAAGAAATGGCTCTATATTTTAATTTCATCACTTTCAAACATGTGTATAGGGAGGCTAATGTTGTGGTGGACTTCTTTGCTAATATGGGGGTTAATGGGCTTGAGTTGACACTTTTGAAGGAGGTGGAAATTCTCGATCCCAAGGTGTGGGCACACTTATTAAAAGACACCAATGCACACGTATAAGATCCTTTCATGGGGTGTCAATCTCATCAAGCTCATTGGCCATATGATGATTTTGCATTTATCTCTCAATAATGAGAAGATCAGGAATGGGATTCACATGTATTCTTGGAGAGCTCTTATTGTCTCCCGTGTCTGTAGAAACTTCAGTTCTTGGCGTGCGAGTAATCTTTTGGTGTTCTGGATTTTGGGTTTGTTCGTGAAGAGGTTTTTGTTGTTCAGCCAAATGGGGGGTGATCTTGTCAGAAATGAACCTGCTAATCTTGAAGGGGTCACACCTAAAGCTATGGCTCTGTTTGATAGCAAGGGATTTACCCCCTTTCTGAAAATCTTCAAAGGGCATTATGAAAATCTTAGCAAGGATTTTTCCAGCACCTGGAAAGTGACCAAAAAAGGAGCTGTGGTGGAAATGAAGGGGATCAGGATGGAGATTACTAGTGGATTTGTGGAAAAAGTGATGGGCATTCCAACTGTGGGGAGGGAGGTCTACAAACCAAAGAAGGAAGCATCTGAAGAATTGAATCTTTTTCTCAAAGGTAATGAGAATCTCACCTCCCATTTTGCTGGTTACCTTAGATTGTCTTTACCTAATCCATATGATGAGGTGGCTCTCTCTCTCATTCAATTTTTAACCCTTGAGGGCCATCACAAATGTATTTATGCCTACCACCTCCCTATGCTAAATCATTTTAGGCGTGGCAAAGCTTTTAGTTTCCCCTACTTCCTGTATCGTTCCATGTGTGCCTCTATTTCACAGTTCAAAACAAGAAGAATTTATGTCCCTCTCCATCAAGGCTTTATCCTTTCCCTGGTCAAAAGGGCAGCCCTTGGACATTGATAAAATTGGCTCCCTTAAGTTGGATTTCGAAGCTTATGTGGATGGCGCTGGTTTAGACTTAGAGGAGAAGGAATCGAGTGACGATTCTGACTCCCAGGATGGGGACTCAGATGATGACCAGGATGAGGTGGAGGTGGTTGCGGCCCAAAATCTTAAGGACCTAAAATCAAAGTAGACCCCTTGCTCCCCATCGAACACCAAGGGTGAGTCCAACAAACAGGATGTCTCGACCCCTATTAACGATCAACTAGAACAACACTTTGAGGCAATGGGTCACATTGGTCTGATCAAAGGGGAAAACCACTTGGCAAGGATGGCAGAAGATATAGAGGAACTCAAGGGTGATATGTGGCTCACTAAGAGCTCGGTCCAGTTTTTATTCAATGACTGGCATAAGATGAAAGAGCAGGTGGAGGTTACGGTCAGCTTTGGGCAGGGTGAAGAGATTGAGGTTTTAAAGGCCAACTTTGGTGCCATAACCAAAGAGATGGATCAGGTTAAGGAAATTCTCCATAGTTATATGGAATGGAGCATTGTGATGGTGAAATCAACCCTGCAACACCTTCAAACTCTGGGGAAACTCCCCAATACCTATTGTGTCGTGGATAGTCAGGGAAGGAAGAGAAAGGCTACCTCGGATGGTTTCGACCTGGGATCCTTGGCGGTTAATATTGAAGCTTTGGCAAAATAATGGGCTAAGGTGTTGGAGGGGCTTGAAAAAGCCTACAAATGACCTGGGATGGGTTGTTTTGTTTTTTCACTGTCTCTGTTACTAGTTGTTACTTTCATCAATGTTGTTAGTTTATCTATGTTTTTTGTTGTTGTTAGTTTCACTTTATGGGCTCCGGAAGAGCTCTTATTACTATGAACAATTATATTATGGTTTTTTGATGTTATTGTAATGTTGTTTTCTACTCTCATGGAGAGTGTTTGATGTTCAGGGTAGGGTCCCCTCAACCCTTTTTTACCTCTAATAAAAAAATGTTATCAATTATCCTCCATATATCCCTCTAATAAATAAAATAATATGATCAAATCCCCAATTATCCTCCATATCTCCCACCAATAAAAAAATAATATGGAAAATCATCCAACATCCTTCATATCTCCCACCAACAAATAAAATAATATTGTTTATCCTCTATGTCCTCTACCATCAAATAAAATAATATGATTGAATCCTGCCTTATTCTTCTTCTCCCCCATTACTACATAAAAAATGTGGTCAATTATCTAATATCCCCCACTTTAAAGTGCCTACAATATCCATCATTATTCATCATTATTCTCATCCCAGGTAATCTTATATGTACAACCTTACCCCCTAAGCTTAGCATGTATAAATTTATGTGGATATTATTGTTATACTCACAGTTGCATAGATTTCCATCCAAAATACTTAAGCCCATAATATAGTATTTTAATTTCATGCTTGTATTTTTATTGGTGTTGCACATTATTATAGAGGAGAAGATGTATCTCACTTGGGGTTGATTTTTGACTATAACTTCAAATCAGTGAACACACAATCATTGGTCATCCACAAGTAAACCTTATGACATGGATTGGTACTCTCGGTCCCCTAAATATATATACCATTTCATTTCATTTATCATTGCATGTCTTGTCATGTTATTTTATCAACCTTGAAAATGGCTAGGTGATTGAGAATCCTAAGAAGGATTGGAAAACCTACAATTTTAAAAAAAAGTTCTTGTACATTTATATATTGTGAAACAAATGAAGAAAACCAATGTGAATGTAATATTATGTGAAGCTTTGGTTGTACCTAGTCAAATCAACTTGCAATATGAGGATTTTTAGTAATTCATATTTCCTCCCAAAGTTCATAATGCGCTCATTTCTATCCCAACCAACTTATATCAGAACAATGTGACAAAAGTGAGTAAGTCTCCCAAACCTCCTCCATTATGTGTATCTCTCATCATTGGAAAACTTTTAGTCCATGATTACACGATTGATTTCGGTGCAAGTAGTTCCATAATTCCCAAAAAAAATAGTTGATGTGATGGGAATCAATTATGAGCTTGTTAACAAGGGAATGGATTAGCTATACAAGACTGCACTTATAATACTAGGAGTTAGAAGGGACTCAATTTAACCTTGTTTGCTTGTCCTAGTATAATTTTCCCTCAAGATATGACAACCATTGACATTCCACTAGTTTTTTTCCATTTTCCTATCTTGGGATTTTACAGTGAAGGTGGAAGGTTATCTTTCATCTTATTGGTCCCATATATTCTCCTCAAAATGAGGAATGAAACTAAGATTGACTTTAAGGTAGAACCTATTTGTAACTTCCATATTGAAGCCTTTGATACAAGGCCTAAAGGTGTAATTTGTGCAAGTAATTCAAAGGTAGAAGAAGTGTCTAATCTTGAACCTTAAAAACCTAGGGATAAAGTTCAAGATGAAAAGCTAGATGAATAGGCTCAAGAGAAGTGGGAATTTGATCCATATGACACATTTTAGGAGACTTGTTTAGTAAAATATTACATTTATGAGGAAGGTGGCACAAATCCTAGTTTAGTAAAGGAGATAAAATATAGAAGGGATGTGGCAACTGTACTTTTATGGAGTAAAATGTAAAATAGGTGCTAAAATAGGAGTAGTACTAGTGTCACCACAATAAAATAAGACCTTATTCTTACACATAATCCAATTTAATCACACCAACAATGTTTTATAATATGAAGTTTTAATCCTCCCCCTAGCTTCTATAAATTAAACTTTGACGGGGCCTGTCAAGGCAACCTCAGAAATCAGGGGCGGGATGTGTTATTAGGAATTTCATGGGAAAATGTTTAAGTGATGTATCATTCAAATTAGATAATAGAACCTGCAGTGCTACTGAGGCAAAATCCTTTATCAGTGGTCTTAAGATGACCTTCCATTAAGGCATTACAAAAATGTTTGTGAAAGGATATTATTAGTTAATTATTCAAGCTATAAAAAAGGGAAAACATTATCTTGGTGATTAAATTTAATAATCAATCAAATATTATTTTGGCTTTCCAAATTTGAGTGTTGGCACATTCAACACATGTACATGGAGGTAAACTGGGTGGCATATGCACTTGTAAAGGTGATTTCTTAGAGGCTCTACTAGCTCATGATTTCCCCCAAGTTTAATCTCATGGGTGGCCATTATTTTCAAATGAAGAAGATGGTCTATTTATCATGGTAGGTGATTAATACTTGGAATTCCATCCCTGCCCATGTTTCTTCCCTAATATCTCTCACCGATTTCCCCCTCCTTCATCTCCATGGTGAGCTTCGTAAATTCAATTTCTTTGACGCAATCTCCCATGACCACTTACAAAAAATATTTTGTGTTGGTTCCCCTGCAATCCTTAAGGCTATAGAGAAAATCCTTACCCCTGCCTACCTTCAATCCTCTAGCTAGGTGAGGGTGAATTCTGAGATAGCTAGCATGTTTTTTTCCCATTTACTCCTCTTGAAACCGGATAAGACCACTTTCCTCACCATAACTAAGAACTTTCTTTTCTTGTGTAACAATGTTGGGTTGGAGGATGTTGTGGAAAAGGTGTGTGTTTCCACCATATTCTCTTCAACTTTGGGCATTGGTTATTCCTGCTGGGTTGAAAAGGGTTTCTTTTAAGTGATGGAGATTTGGTATAATCAACTGCTACATTTTTTCATTTCAGTGCATTCCATCTGCAGAACCAAGGGCATCGGTCCTACTCATTTTCCTAATCTCAACATCATGGCCCTGACAGAATCCATTGGACCTCCTTCGAACTGGCTTAAAGGATTTATTTCCCGAGCATGGTCCTCCTTTGCAGGATCTCTCAAGCTAGTGTTGTTGGTACTTTGGGAGGAAAAAAAGAGGATGATGATACAGTGGTTCCAACTTCGGTGGTCATCAAAATTTCTGGTGCTTAGCTTTGACCCTCTCAAGTTTTTTAGTTTTTTTTCTTTGGTTTATTGATTGGTCTTTGTAATGGCCATGGTTTTTGTATATGGATCCATTTTTCTAAACTAATCTTGGTTCATAGTTTTCTAGGGTTTCTTTATTATTTCTTTCTCTATTGTTTGAGTGGGACCCCTCAGCCCCTGATTCAAAGCTCCGGTCAAAAGCATTTAAAATAAAAAAATATGAAGCTTTAATTCAAGGAATACAAATTTCCAAGGAGAAGGGTATAAAGTTACTACAAAACTTTGGAGACACAGAGCTAGTTGTCCAGTGAGATCACAATTCTCTACAAAACATATTTTCCTCAAAACATACAAATAAAGGGGCTAGGATTTTATAAATAATTTTTATGTAGTCAACATACAAATTTTCCCTAAAAATAAGAATGTTGGAGTTGATAGGATGTCATCTATTATATCCCACTCTGATCCTCATAGGGACCGCATAATGCATCCAAATCAACATGTGAAGCTAATTTTCAGACACTATGTAACTGATAATTAACATCATTGGTATATATTTGAGAAAAATCAATATATTGTCAATTTTCATACAACAAGAGGTAGAGTTTTCCCTGGAGTTGTGGCCCATATTTAAGGAATGCTAGGGTGATCTTATCATTTAGATTAAAAAAAAAAGTTTCCTAAAGGACTAGCTAGCTTGAAGAAATTATTTTCCTCAGATGATCAATATAAATGGAATAAAAGAAATGTGAAGATAAAGGAGGGAGACTACCAAGGAGTAGAAATTTTTCTAGGAAGGTGTTTCAATCTTGGAAAGGTATGTACTTTGGAACAACAACAAGTATTTGTCAACTTGTGCCAAAGGTATGATGATATAATTTCCTTGAATTATGATGATCTTAGGGGATACAACCTTAACAATTATTCAACATAATTTTGAATTCTCTCTCAATGTCAAACATGTTAGAAAAAAATAAATTCATATCAATCCCAAGATTGAACCCCTCACGAGGAAAGAGCTTCCCAAGATGATTAAGGCTAATATCATTTTTCCAACTAAGTATTCTATTTGGGTAGCAAGCCCAATCCATTTTAGGAGGAGGGATAGTGATATCAAGTTATGTGTTGACTTTAGAGATCTTTAAAAAGCCTCTTTGAAAGACCATTATCCCATTACTTCCATGGACCAAATATTACAAAGTGTATTTGGGGTTGAAAGGTTCTCACTTTTAGATGGATTTTCAAGTTACAATTGAGTTCTTGTCCAAGATTTTGATAAACACAAAATGGCCTTCACCACAAACTGGGGTACCTATGCATATGCTAAAAGGCCTTTTAAACTATCAAATGATAGTGTAACCTTCCAAAGGGCCATTGACTTGGCCTTGAAGACTGCGTGGATCACTTAGAGAAAACCTATGATATATGTAAGGAGTTTAGAGTTCCCCTAAATCCTAAAAAATGCATATTTTTTGTCCATGAAGGAAAAATATTAGGCCATGTAGTGTCAAAATATGGTTTAACCATTGATCTTGAAATAATTGAATCCATCCTTTCCATTTCCCTACTTTCCCATTAGAAATCACTCCAATATTTCCTTGAAGAAATTAATTTTGTGAAGAAATGTGGGGGCTACCCCATATTCAATAAGAGCATACGCTCAAAATAATTCATTCAACATAATAATACAATAGTACATATCACATATATAGGATAGGATCTCTAACAACTCCACTAACCTCTCCCACTAAAACTAGGTGGGTGGTTCAACCACCTTTATTCACACATTCTGTTATTCCTCAACCTTCCTAAAAACACTCTCCTAAATCCTACATGAGTTATTTTTAAACTCACTTACATTATTCACTAATATAATAATGTTACTAATCTAAACATTAGCTAAGACAATATGATGTGCACACTAGTTATTCCTAACAAGAAATTCATTGTTAACTTTGCGGTATAGTGAAGCCCATCAATTTGATGCTAAATATGGGTGTTATCTTAAAGTGGAATTAAGAGGGTATGGACAATTTTGAATATATAAAGCAAGTTATTTTCTCAAGATCCAACTCTGATCAATCCCAATTTTGAAAAATATTTCATTCTATATGTTTTCTTGGTGGGGTGGGCTGGGGGGGGGGGGGGTGGGGGGGGGAATAATCCTTCTACCATTCTAATAAAGGAAGTTTAACATGGTTCAGAGTAGCCAATTACCTTTTCTAATAAATTTTTTAAAGACTATAAGGTTAAGTACAACTTCTTTGATAGGAAAAGTTATTGCTGGGATTCTAAGTTATTTCATTCTTGATTCATGTGTCCTATATTAGAAATAAGAACATAATTCATTATTTGTATTATTTGGAAGATGTGTGACACATTGAAGGAAGGTTTCATGATAGAACAATAGGAATGGGGCACACATATTGACCATATATAAGTGTGTAAGAATAAAGATAAGCACATAAGAAGGAGGAGGACGGACCCACATGTGAGAAATGTGAGATCCTAAAAGAGAAGATTTGCAGAGATAGCATAGGAAAAGAAAAAGGAAATCCATGGATTAGAATGCAACAAGGATAAGTTTGGAAAAGGAAATGTAAGAGCCAAAGACACCAGATATAGATAGAGCCAAAAATAGACTACCAATTCAATTTACTTACATGGAAATGACAAAGAAACAAGGAAGACTGTACATAACTCACGAGGTGGAAAAACAAGATTCATGGCTAATTATAGCCAGGGAACTACTAGAACACTCACCATGTTGGGTCTAACAATGGCGGCATGTGGCCTAGCCACTGCCTAAATGTAATATTTTACTAGTAGTTAGGAATCGAGGGCTAAGATAGCTCTTGGAATAATAGTGAAGGGAAAGTCCCCACTATTATATATACCTCATGAAGGGTCCATTGTAATGAGAGGCAAGAGTAAATTTTTGTGAGAGTTAGATTGGAGTGGTTGTCATTTGTATGAAATTAGCTTAAGACTTATGTAAATATTTCATGATTAATGGAACATGGTTTTGGAGCAATACTGTGACTACACATCAATATGTTGAGACATGTTTCCTTTGATTAATTGTGTTTTATGTTAACTATAAACTCACTTCACTATGTTGACCTTGACGAAATGCAAAATTCTCTGCACTTTGGGTGAGCTTGCCAAATTTCCCACTCTGGGATGCTAGGCTGACATGAAGAATAAGGATAGATGCATGCACCATTTTCTATAGTCCACACACATAATTATGGATAAAGGGCATAACTAGACTCACAACATTTTTTTCTGTTGTTAAGACCTCATAACTATGTAAAGATGAAGTGGATGAAATATGTTCAAGCTCATGTAACAAAATATTGAGGCTTGGTAGCAGATTATAGAAGATGTCTTCGCAAAATTACATACAAGTTGGAAAGAAGGTTCACTAAGGACTTGGGTGGAAAGAAATTTATATGATGTGCTGTATGAACCAATCTTTCTGCAAAATACCTTTCCACTTGCATGCTTGATTAATTGCTTATTATTTAAATAAGAATCATGATTTGGGAAAGAATAACTCTTAGACTCTAGAGTGCATAAGGAGACTTTCACAACACAAAGCTACATGGATGTAAGCAGTAGATTATTGGTGGAAAAAGTACAATTCACAATTATACTATTGAATATTCAATATCTACATTTTCTTGGGTATAGGAAGCCCAATTTAATTTTATTCCAAGAGACACACAAAACATAATTGAAGAAATCCCCTTTGGAAATCAATAAAATCATGGTAGATATGGGAATTGAGACTTTCCCCATGGAGAGTTAAACACCCCACATGTGTGGGCTATGTATAATTGTAGGAAGGACAAGAGAAAATAAAAAGCATGGAATCCACATACAAAGCAAACTCTAAGAAAGATGCAATATGAATAACAATGACACAAAAAATAGAGAACAAAGAGCTACTTCATCAAATAGAATAGAATCTAGGAACTACATGAGAAGACCAACAAAATTGGTTAAGGTAGGGAGAAGGGAATGAGATGAAGAGATCCAGGAAGAAGAAATAGTGTGCCATGAATCATTACAGATTTTAGAAGATGAAGAGGGATAATATACATGCATATGGAATCCTGATCTAACCTACCATGTTTGCTCATAGCAACCAGACCAACCCATATAGAAGATCAAGTGTTAATTAAAACTCGAAGTGATGAGGAAGTAAATAAAATCAAGGAAAAAGAGCCATTAGATAGTAATTTTTCTTATGTACTTCAATAATTAACACCAACACCAAAGAGGATACAATTTAATCCTTATCTCCTAAAATCATAAAGATTTGGAATGATGAGTGCTAATTTGGAAACACAAACACCATCTGTCACACAGGGAAAACACACCCATGAAAAAAATAATTGGAATGAGTGTGTCAATTTCTAGTGGAAACATTGGGGTGCCTATAAAAACATACGGGTATAAGGAAGACTTATGGATAATACACAACATGTTATAGCACTGAACATATTTTATGAAATATATCTCAACTTACTGCTGTCCAAAATAGCACCCATGCTATTTCAACAACTTTATTCGAGTCATGGAATCATGCACCTTTAAGAAAGATATCCACAAAATGAAGGAAATTAGTGTTCCACGAAGGTCAAAAGCCAATGTTCCATGGAAATAAAAAAGTATAGTGGATTGTAGGTTTTGTAAAGTCCACACAAAAAATGAAAAAGGACTGCGTAGTTATATGCCGTGGGACAAAAGTAAGGAGCCATGTAACACCATGAAGTCGAAAAAGAGGGTTGAGCGTAGAAGGAATATGAAAACTTTACAGGAGGAAAACCATATAAGATTAAAAGACTGCAGAGCAAAGTGATAGGAAAAAATATGTGGAACACAAAAAAAAATACATAACAAATAAAATTCACGGTATAAAGAAAATACATGGAACAAAGGAACGAGTCATTCACGGAACAAGAAAATTTAAAATCCACATAACAAGGAGTTATGTGAAAGCTTTAGATGCCACGGAAGGTGACATATGGCGAAGTAAAAGTAGAATATTTGAGTAGAAGATTTGTGACATAAGAAGAGGCTACAGAAAGGAAAAGTATGGTTTTGGATTAGGAGAAGAAAGGAAACAATTTCACGGATCATTCAGAAGCTTCTAAAATCAGTGAAAGACCATAAAAATCAAAACAAGGATGCAAACCAAAATAGAAACAATCAAATGATGTAGAGACATAAGGAAGATAATGGCTAATCTAAAACCCTACAGAGTATGATGAAGCCACACCTAATCTAGTTCAAAAGTGTGAACCAATCCCAACCATTGACATTAAATCCTACATGTTGAAGTCCACATTATCATACAATCTAATAGAGTTCCTTTCAAGAATTTTTTTTTCCATACTTGTTTGCAATAATTGAATCATGATTGGTCCTTGGTGGGCAACGAGTGGTTAGCTCTCTTCGTTACTGGTTTGATATTTTTTTCTCCCTATCTCTTCTCTTCATTCTATATAAGGGTAAACTCAATATTAAAAAAGGATCTTCTCATGACTGTAAAGTCACCATGTCAAAATGGTGGATGAACTTCCATGAGTTGTAGACCTATGATTTCGTCACATATAGTGCGCTTAGTGCTCTCCTAGTGATGTAATGGATTGTGTATCTATTTTATTGATAAAATATTATTATTGTGGCTTGTATCTACCCTTTATTTACATTTATTATGTCTCTTACCTCTCTGTTCAGTTTTGGTATGTCATGTATGGGTTATATTTGCACGTGTTTTCATTTCTCTGTGTCTAAAATGTGTGGAACAAAATGGTTTGAATAGTGTTGATTTATGGCATATATCTACCCTCTCATCCTAGGTTTTATTTTCTAATATTCCCCTCATGGAGAGAGTTCCCCTTTCTATTCTGGTGCCATCCCCATTACCTTATCTTATTTTCATTTCTTGTTTTCCTCCTTCCCCTTTTCCCTTGCAGATTCGTAGCTTAGCTTAGGAGTAGTGTCAACATTAGGCTAGATAGGTAGAGGAATTTGGCCTTCTCCAGAGGTATGTCCCAAGGAGTAAGGTCACACACCTTGGGGACATTCCCATGTTTCACAGAAGTGTTGAATTTGGTATATTTAACAAGGATGCAATATCAGGCAAAAATAGTTTTTGGCATGTCCGATGGGACATCTTGAGTCAATTATAACTTATTTCACTAATAGTAATGTGTGTTTTAGTGATCTACAACCTTATGATGCATTTTTCCAACACATTTGGTGACTCCACTAATATGCCAACCCATTTATTTTATTCACAGACCATTCCCATTTATCCTTATCCTTACTTTCATAAAGTTGTGTAATCATGACTTCATTTCCTCGATGTGATCCTCATTTTCAAGAGTAGTATCATCCCCCTCCATCTTATTTTTTTCAAAAATATTCTCCAAATCTATTTTATGAGTCCTATCTTGATGAATATGTCTATGATCCAACCCCAACTGATCCATATGGTTTCCCTAGTAACCATGATGTTTTTAAAGAATAAGGATATGTAAATAATGGAGGTTATTTCATATATGATGATGATTTTTTAGTTGTAAGTCCAAAATGTGGAGGCAACCATGTAAAAGGAGAAGGAGATGTTTGAAATCATAACAACTAAAACACCTAGTTTTGGGGATACCTTTCCATGTGGTGGTCATCTTCCAGGTTGGTATAGCCCTTAATGGAAGCTGGTGGTAATGGATGAATCCTTAAATCATATGTTAGAGTTGATTGAAATAGTGGAAGCTAATAAATCTAGTTGTAGGGAATATTGTCAATGGGAAAGTATTTCACTATCATCATATATCTCTCCCATTCCTTCTTATCAATCCACACCATCCTAGAAAAATATTCAAATCCCTAGCTTTCTTAAAGCTCCTCTTGCTATTCATCCTCCTTTACAAGAAGATATTATTCCTCCTCCATCATTTGCACCCCAGAAAAATCAATCAAAATCTCAATCCTTTCCCACTTTCATACATCCAAACCCATTTTGGGATGAGCTTAATATCCAAAATCCTGAGGAATTGTAGCCATCACCCACCATTCTACCACCCTCTCCAAAAATATCACAATTAGAGGATAATCCTAGAGAATCAGAGGCTAGACAAAAGGACTTGCAATCTCTCAAGAAGTGGGCTAAGAATTTTGAGATCAAGTGGGATCTTCATCAAGATCCTTGTAGTGGCTAGTCTCTTGTACGTGCATCATTATTTATTGAGGTGATATCTACTAATACAAATCAAGAGATGTTTATTTTAGATTGGATTTAATCTGAGGATGATAATGAGTATACAACTCAACTCTTTCAAGAGATTCATGCCCCCTATCCTGGTCAATCTATAAGCAAAAATAAAATTCTTGAGCACAAAGTGGAAGGGGAACAATTTTCCAACACCAAGGATGATTATTTGGGATCAAGGGGTGAAGAAAATATAATTGATTTTCCTAGGGACTACACTCTTGATCACACAAAGAAGGAAATCAAATAAGAAAGTGATATCACAAGGAAGTTTCACCCAATCATAGATAGAGAAGAGGAAGAGGGGTTATCTCACATGGAAGAATTGAATGATGAGGAAGAGCTAGTTGAACTTACAAGTATACTATTATCACCATTTCTCTTCTTGAACAAGGATCCTCTTTCTATTGAAGTTTCCCTTGGACCTGATATAGGGAAAAAATCCTAACAAATGTTGATCATGTCAAAAAAAAGCTACATAAGAATGAAAAAGATAAACATTGCAGCCTTTTTGAGAAATGGTGGAAACGAGCGTGAAAAAGTGTGTTCCCAATAAAATATTTATGTTTCAGAGCTTTATTCTAACTTAACACTAGACATGTTCACTTTAAAACATGAGGAATAATTTCAAAATACCAAAGATCAGTTGATGCACCTATCCAAACCAAATGCAAAGAAACCATAGGAGGTGTTTGTCCTTCTTGACCCTGACATTTTGAGAAAAAGGGGGATGCAGACCATGTTTTTACTTTCACCACTTTATCTAGTTACAAAATTGATCTCATGGATATATTTTGTAAGGAAGGGAAGTTATTTTTCCTAGCCAATATCTGAATTTGTTTAGCTTTCTTTTCTTTTGGTTAGAATAGCAGTAGTTTAGGTTTGGTTTTTTCAAAACAAATGCTTTACATGCTCTGCATGTCTCCATTTGGATCATGTTTGATTTCTCTTTTGTACATTTTTTGTGAGACTATTTATAGTTGTGTACAATCTAGATTGTTCACCATGGTGGGAAAAAAATTAAAGATTTTGGGGCAGTTTCTAAGTATAGGGTTCCTTCAATCTTAAACTAGTGCCATTTTCAATGCTTTATACAGATTTGTGGTTAGTTTTAAACATTGGGGATAATTTTTCAATATCTAAGCTTGTTTCCATACCCAATGGACATGTCAGGATATTATTCAGTTCAACTAGTAGGTAGATGTCTGTTGAAAGTTACAAAATTATTGTCCATAATAACATCCATGTTATTTGGACAACTTCATTCGAGTCATAAAATCACCCAACTTTAATAAAGACATCTGTGAAATGAAGGAAATTAGTGTTCCACGGAGGTCAAAAGGTAGTGTTCCATGGAAATCAGAAAGCATAGTGCATCGCGGGTTTTGTAAAGTCCACATAAAAAGGAAAAGTATCGAGGATTTATATGCCACAAGACAAATAAAGGAGCCACACAACACTATGAAGTAGAAAAAAGGGGGTTGAACATAAAAGGAATATGAAAATTTTGTAGGAGGAAAACCACACAAGGTTGAAATATTGCAGAGCGAATTAACAAAAAATTTTGTGGAACACAGAAAAAGCCATGGAACAAAGAAAATCTAAAATATAAAGAAAATCCACAACATAAAGGAGTGGTCATCCATATAATAAGAAAAGTGAAAATCCATGTAACAAGGAGTTACACGAAATATTTACACACAACAGAAAGGTGGAAGAGTGTGAAGTAAACGTAGAATATTTGAGTAGAAGACCTATGGTACAAGAAGAGGCTATAAAAAGTAAAATTATGGTTGCAGATTTGGAGAAGAAAGGAAACAAGTTTGCAGATCATTCAAAACCTGCTAAAATTTGTAAAAGACCATGGAAATAAAAACAAGGCCACAAACCACAATAGAAACATTATATGACGCGGAAGACATAAGGAAGATAGCAGATCATCTAAAACCCACAGATTATGATGACGGTGTGCATAATCTAGTTCAAAATTGTGAGCCAATATCAACCACCAACATTAAATATTGCACGTCAAAGTCAACATTTTCAGATGATCTAATAGAATTCCTTTCAAGCAACCTCTGTTTTCCATACTTATCTGTAAGCATTAAATAGTGATTGGTCCTTGATGGGCGAAGAGTGGTTGGCTCTCTTCTCTCTCTTCTCTTCTTTCTATATAAGGGGAAACTAAATATTAAAAAAGGATGCTCTCTCGAATGTTAATTCACCACGCCAAAATGGTGGCCAAACTTCCATGAATGATAGACCTATGATTTGGTCACATGCAATACGCTCAGTACCCTCCTAGTGATGTAATGGAATGTGTATCTATTTATCAATAAAATATTGGTATTGTGGCTTGTATCTTCCCTTTACTTTTGTTTATTATGTCTTTTAACTCTATGTTCATTTTTGGTATGTCGTTTGTGGGTTATATTTGCATGTGGTTTCATTTTCATGTGTCTAAAATGTGTGGAATGGAATGGTTTGAATAGTGTTGATCTATGGAATGAATCTACTCTTTCATCTTGTGTTTTCTTTTCTATTCTTCCCCACACAGAGAGAGATACCCTTTCTATTATGATTTCATCAACGTTACCTTAGCTTAGTTTTATTTCATACATTCCTCCTTCCCCTTCTCCCTGCAGATTCATAGCTTAGCTTAGGAGTAGTGTTAGTGTTAGGTTAGATAGGTGGAGGAAGCAGACCTTCTCCAAAGGTTTGTCCTAAGGACCAAGGTACCACACATTGGGGAAATTCCCATGTTTCATTGTTGGGATGATGAATTACAACCTAAGTACTGAAGGCGTGGAAGGGAAGGGCATGCAAACATAGGGTGCGGAGGTGCACGTAGAAGTATAGTGAAACAAGGCATGCTCATGAAAGTGTGATATCAAGACTTGGTTGTTTTTCATGATGAGGCTAAATATAGATGTTGAGTGTAGGGAATGCATCAATAGGAAGACTTGGAGGAAAATCAAGTCTATTTTAGATAAGTGGAAGATCAAATGACATGCATAGTTTTGAGCTATTAATGTAGGATTAGATCTACAGTTGATATTATTAGATAGTCTATTATTAACAAGCTTTTATGATTTTGTATTTATATTGTAGGGGCGCACGGAAATTATTAACATGTATCCTATTTTGAGGATGTATGAGTAATGAAGGGAAAGTCCCCACTACCTATAAATATGTATTGATTTGCACGGTATGATAGAGCCAGAGATGTATTGTAGTAGAGTTATGTTGTTGGTTTATATACACGCATGAACCATGGTGACATTATCTTGTATGCATTCAACTTCTGTGTTTTACAGTAATTAATACAATGGATCTTTGTGGTTGGATATTTTTTGTTGACATATCTGTGACTAGTTCTTGTATGGTAAACCTAATCTTGATTCTTATATAATTTATTCTTGCATATGGTTATGATCTAGATCTATTTACGGTTTATCATTGCATTGTTATTATGGATATGGAATATATCTATATGTGTGTTTATCATGCTAAATCCTTGACAAAGCTTCCATAAAAGAGGGGCATGGTACCCTTGCGCACTTTGGGTGAGCACTTAGGTTTTCCCAGGTGATGTGCCAATGCACCTTGGGCCATTTGGTAAAATAAAGTACTACATTTTGGTTCTGTTACCAGGACCTCTTTTTAAGATACTTGTAAGGATGTTGCATGATGAAGACATACCGGTTGACTTTGGCTAGTATTGAGGATTGGTTAGAAAATTTAGAGGAAGATTTTACTCACAGAGTTAACACTAAACCTGAATTTGATGCACACGTATGGGTTGAACAAATTTTTTATCATGATCTCTATGAGACGTTCTTTTGTTATTTTCCTATAGAGCTATATGAGTGGCTGGTAGCATACACGTTGAAGAGAAATTGGAGGTATAGAGAACTTATTTGGACAAAAGAATAATTCTAGGCTCTGCATGATGTTGATCTAACTTGGACATGCATTGTATATAATTAGTGGAGTGGTGTTTTTCATACCTAAATTTTGGAATACGTAGCTCTTAATTATTCCTATCCAAAGGTTGCTAAGTTCCAGTTCTTACATGAACCCATATGATCTTATTTACGTGTTATTCCTTTAACGATTACGATCTTGGTCGTGACCCTGGATTTGGAACAACATCCTATGGCGAGTAAATCCCACCACGTGCAGGGGCATGAGTAGGTGTGGTGAAATATGGTAGATTTGGTAGCAAAGAGACAAAGAGAATAAAAGTGGCTTAAGCTTAATGAACCACGCAAGAGGGGCTTGCTGAAGCAGCATGATGTTGCAGAATGAATGGTGTTTCGGAGGGAGATGGATCATGAAGGATTTTGGGCTCACGTAGAATACGTGGAGATAGAGAATCTAGAAATCCCCCATTTTGGTAAGCATGGAAGAGAAGCCTCCTCAGTTTTAGATGAGAGCATGTCTGAGGAAAGACTAAGATTCATGAGCGCACATCTAAACCTACATGGTGACCTAGCCATTGCACTTGGTGTACCAGTTCTTAAGACAATAAGTTTAAATTATGCTAGTGTAGATACTTTGGTGGCGAAAGATAGATTCCATTTTCTATTAAATTTAGGAGTTGATCAGATAGCTTATTCATATATGGTGGTGAAATATTCATCTTTTTTATTTGGAGGTATGGTTGGAGGTATATTTTCTAGTGCATCATCATCAAAGAATGTGGGCGCACAGAACATTGGTATTACATCTGGAAATAATACCACTTCGCAGACTGTGGGAGTTCAACTGAGCATAACTGTTGGGACACAAGGCAGTACATCCTTTGGTCTATTTCCCACTAAAGGAGGGGGTACTAAGAGGATCAGGTGGTCTGGGATCTAGTTTTTCTAGTGGTTCTGAGGGAGGAGGGAATAAAAAAGGTAATACAGGTTCTATATCAGGTGCGCATGGTCCAAACTGTTGTCCTCTGAAAATTTCCCCTCTTTTAAAAGTCAAAATTTTGAAAATTTTGAGTTGGCACATTTAGTAATGTTCTAATGAAGAGAAAACTTGAAGAGATGGTGAAAATCACATTTTTTTTAGTCTTTTTGGTGACTTGTGGGTCTATCGGACATTTTCATCCCTCATGTCCCAAGTACCTCTGGGCCTTCTGTTCGCCGATTGGCCGCTTTCCTCACAAATTCTTAACTGTCAGCTTTTTTGGAACTTTTTGGCCTGTTTATCCCATGTTCTCCCAAACTTCCTTTTACCTAATCATCCGCATCGGCTGCATTGGGTACTTCGCGTACTTTTATCCCATCTGTCCCAAATACATCTGGGATTTCTATTCCCTCTTTCCCCACATCACACGTGTCGGCTGAATCACATCCTCACGTCCTTCATGTATCTGAACTGCCTATGCTCATTTCGCCCACATTTCCCACATCACCCACATCGGCCAGGTCGCGTCTTCGCGTCCCTTGTGTCCCAAATGTACCAAAGACCGTCTGGGACATTTTTCTCTGATTTTCCCACTTTTCATATTTTTGAGTCAGTGTGAGGTGAATTTAATGTGCATTTAATGACCTTCTCTCTCCTAAACAGCTATTTAATTGGACTATCTCCTACAAATTTGTCACATTTCTCGCTTTCCATTTCTTGCTCAAATCCTTGCCATTAAAGTCGTTTACTCATGCCTCTATATCCCTTGCATTCTCATCTCAATTTTCATCTTGAAAGGCTTTTCCCCTACACATTACAAAAATGAAGATCAAGTTTTAGGATCAAGAACATGTGTCACCTCTTGTGACCTATGTACCAGATATTTGAGACAGTGAGGTTCGACACTTAGATTTTAGGGATTTTTGGGGCAGATTAACATGCTCTAATCCTACTCCCATGGCACAAATGATCAGTGACAGTGGACTTACATACGCATCTGGTTTTCCTATCTCTATACAGTGTACAGACACGGTGCTTTCCTGTAGAGCCCATTTTAACCCGGATACTAAGGAACTCACCAATTTGCATGGGGAATTAATTGCGAAACTAGATGCTGCCACCATTGCTACTACCCTACAGATTCTAGAGACCGAAGATTCCATAATTCTCACTTTTTCCTAGTCTCAAACCCTGTTCAACCAAGATAGTGACAAATACAAGGCACATATAGTAAAATCATGCTTAAATAACCCTAAGAAAGGAGCGTTTCGAATCTCCAAGGCATTATTCAGGGTCGATTTTAATGAGGAGATTTCTGAATTTATTATTTTTCTCACCCATATCATGGGGTTGCCTTCCACTAATGAGTTTCACTTCTAGATGTTCCCCTTCATAAACATTATCTACGAGGGCAAGCAGAACATTAATTGGGCCAAAATTGTTTACATGAATTTGACTGAGCACTTGTATAGTGTTTAATAGACTAAGAATTTCTATATGACTTCTTATCTCATGTATACCCTGGCTGCATCCCAGTAGTGGTTCGGTTTCACCTACATAGAGGGCCAGAAGAATGAGCCTATTAATGCATACTGCCCTCAGTTTACTCTTGAAGCTAGCAACCACAATTTCTGAAGAGTCAATGATGCTTTCACCATGTATATTGTAAGACTCTTGGAGGGAAACACTGCTAAGAGATTTTCTGATGAAGCTATGAACCTGATAGCCAAGTATGGGGATTTCTTCATCTAATTTAGGAGGTTTTCATACATCAGGTTGGTTGGCTATGAAAGCACACCCCTTAAGATCCCTATGTTCTGTAGTGATAAACTGGCCCTGGTTGAAGTATGCAGGTAGTTGTATAAGCTGCATAGGACATGCAGGGACAAGAAGATCACTGGCCTACATTTCCCTATCTCTTTAGGAAACTATACATGTAAAACAACTTTGGATGCCCAAAATGTAGAAAGGGCTATTACTTTTATCACTGTTCATTTCTTCAGACCCAGAACTTAATTTGATCTGAAGAAGTTTATTGATCAGAACCTTAGGATAAACTATCATCACAAGCCAGATACTAAGGATTACTGGGCTGATTGTGTAGATGATTTTGAAGCCAGACGGAGGCACTATGGTAGACTCTCTCTACAACAAATTAGAGATCTCAATGTCTACCAAGTCCTTGAAGGACTTAAGGAGGAGGATGAGGACTTACAGTCCTTTGAATATGAAACAAAAATCAAACACACTCCTTTGGAGGGTCTGGATTGGTACAAAAAAGAGAGATGATTTGGTTGAGATTATGGCCCCTGTTCTTGTAAGAACAAAAAGTTTCATTTGATAGGAAGGTTCGTGAGTTCAAGAAGAATCAACTTGGATCTTCTTCCAGAGACACCTCTACACCAGGAAGGGAAGCACATACAAATAGTACTGAGGTTCTTGAGAAAACCCCTCATTCTTCCTCAATGAAAGATCTTGAGCCATTTACTTAAGTATATCAAAATAATATAAAGGAGGTTAAACAGGAACCAATTGATGAAGAATCTATTTTTGAGCATCTAGAGTTACCTTCAGGACCAAAGAACATTATTGTTCTTAGTGAGAGTGATGATGGTGAAGTGCCAAATCCTATAGGGGATCCTAAAGTTACTGTTGAAAAAGAGAAGGAAATGTCTAGTGTAGGGCCTCCTAGTACCATAGACTCCTCTATAAAGGAAGCTTCTGATACTCCCTCCATTTCTTTGCTAGAGGCAATAGTGGTCAATACTCTAAGTCCCATGAGTTCCCTTGTTCTTTGCCCCCTTTTTCCTTCCTCTTCTTCTTCTACTTTTGCTTAGGTGCAACCCATGGTTGAAAACAGGAAGAGGAAATCTTCCTCTCAGATAACAGGGCCTGATTTTGATGCTGTAGCAGCCTTGCTAGGAACTACTACTCCTCCTCTAGCTAAGAGAGCCAAGACCACTTCAAGGATAGTAACTGATGCCCAAGGACAGAAGTTACTAGAGGTTTCAAAGCCCAAGGTTGATAAGGTAGAGTAGGATCTCTTGGTCTCTGATTTAGAGCTTTCTATAATTCTAATGGGGGAATCCACTCTTGAGAGTGAGGTTCATAACCTTCAAGAAATAGTGACAAAGGTTATTGAATGAGTAGAGAAGGGAAAGAAAACTATAGAACAGTTAGAAGAACAAAATCAAGTTCTTTCCAACTTTATCAAGTCATTGTTGGCCAAAGATAAGGTTTTGGATCCTGCCCCACTGGTTGCTCTTCAGCCCCCCATGATTCTCAGCTAGGATGAAGTTCAGAGCATAAAAGATATACATAAGTATTATACTTATGGAAAGGCTTTGGAAGCCATAGGTTATGACATGATTATAGCCGGCTTGAATTTCATCGAGGAAGCCTTCAAGGCCAAGAACAAGGTGATTAATCTACAATAGAAACTCACTTCCTCAATAAGGGTTATGGATAAAGAACTGAAGCTCTGGACTAGTTGTATTACAGATCTTCACCTTATGGGCCAAGTTGATCAGAAGATCCTGTTGGCAAACAATGTATTTGATGATGCCAAGAATAACTTGTCAAAGGCATGGGTTATCGATGTCGAATGGAAAATGAAGGTTATGGAAGAAGCACTGGGTGAATTAAATAACGTCTGGCAGAAATAAGAATCTTTCAAAACTTGTGTTTCCTATTCCTGTAAAGATATTCATTGCCATATTCATGATGAAACCTCAGGTGTTCCTTCTTCTCTTGAAGAGATCAAAGCTCATTTCAGAACATTCATCAAAGAAGACTTGTTCAAAGAAGAATTAATTACCAAAGAGAAGATAAAAGACATTTGCTTCCTTCAATTTGCAATTGCTGAGGAAAATAAAGAATACCTAGAGCATACTGAATTCAATAAAGATATGGAAAAATGTCTAGGCACTTGGTCTCATGCCACTGCCAACACAACAATCCCATGAGGTATGGAAATAGTTGAAGCATTAAGGAAATTCAGATATCATATCCTCAAATCAGTGGGCATGCCTCAGCCATAATTAGATGTTTCTTCTTCTAGCTTCTCTTTTCCTCCTATTTTTAAGTGTTGAGTTCCTTGTTAATCAATTAAGGATATTATATCTAGCATTTCCTTAATTAATCGTTTAGTTAAAAGAAATAGTTACCATGTGTAACTAATTTTTAAGCTATATAATGAGCTCTCCACACCATTCTAAGGGGCTAGAACTCTGACTATTTTTGAAAGTGTAAAAGAGTTAAAAATCTATCAATACAAGAAGACTTCTCTTTCTATTTCTATCCGTGGTTATTCATTCTTTCCTATCTATTAAAATTATTGAATCATTAATCTATTTTGCATCAAGAAGCTTTGTATTCTTGTGGATGTCATCTCTGAAACTTTGTGTCTATGAAATAACATCTTATGGCTTTAACGCAAATGATTTTGTTCTATATGATCCTAGTTCAAATTTATAAGGAATTATTTTGCTATCTATATTTCCTGAGAATGTTATTCTACCTTTTCCCATTTCCTAGTTCTTCTGTCCTTTTTTTATTGATAATCGATCATTTGAAACACTTCCATGTTATTAGAGTTCCTCTTTAATACTAAACGTTGTACATTTGTAAATAGGTTTTTGCCTTTAAATAAGGGAACATCTCCCATTAAAGAGGAGGGAATTTTGTCCCCTAACTGTTGCTTTCATTAAAGTCCTCTATTTGACAAGCAAAACACACCAACCCCAGCAATTATTTCGAGATTTCCCTTCACCTACCAGAGTACAAAGGAATTGAACATGCAGCTAAGCACGTGCATATGTGTGAGATACTATGGTGCACTAAGGGGATTACAACTCCTTAACGTAAGGCAAGTCAGTTTTCTACTACTTTGCAAGGGTGCACACATAGTTGGTACAAGAAGTATAAGGACACACTAAGGATAGTTTTCCTCGTAAATCAGTGCGAGCAACGTTGTTGGATTGTGAGATCTATCACTTGGATCATGATTCAAGCAGGTGCCCACTGTTGCAATGTGCAATAAGAAAGAATGTGTCATGTTATTATAAGATCTGTAAGTCTACCACTCATGATATAAAGAATTATAAATTGATTTATCAGATTTATGATTTCATTGAAATTGGTGTACATTAGGCTAGTAATGCAAAAAATTATAAGGAATAAGGTGAGCATCTTGATCATAGTCATAAGAAAGGACTCTCTGGTGGAGGTGGCAAAGGTAGAGGTAGATGTTACTGTGGAGGATTTAGAGGTTGAGGTCGTGGTGGTGGAAGAAGTGAATTTCGGTGTGGAACACATTATACATGTGGGTCCCCTAATCATTACAAGCACGAATGCCCTTAGAATATTATTTTCTCCTAGTGTGGAAAGAATCAAAATTATGAAGAGTTCCTAGATTTTTATGATCACCTGAGCAAGAAGCACAAATAAGATAAGGGTGTGGAAATAGTTAGAGTACAAAGTATTGTGGAAGATCATTGGATGCCAAAGTTATCACCTGACCCTGAGATAATCCTGGTGTTAGTTACTGCACGTGTTGAGGTGGCGTGCATGTGAGATAATATGAAGAAGAAACATGTCATTAAAAAATAGGAAGTATCGAATGCCAAGTATCTAGATCCTACCCATTAAAAGGAAGTTTAGCATGAGACCATGGAGGTCATTTGAAACTTGCAGGGTGAGATACAATGCTTGAAGGAATAGTCACAGAAAGATGGAGCAGGCCAAAGAAGTTGAGCTTCCTCACAAAGATGTTGATGAATTGAAGGAGGTTTGTAAGTTGTTGCACCAAGAGAACATCATTCCTTTATTAGGAGATTGGTTAAGGGAAAATATTCCACACACTGGAGTTGACTGGGAGACACAGATTTTACATGCTAACTTACCTCATCATGGTCTTGATTATGAAAAATAGATCACTTTGAATGTTGTTGTTAATGGGTGGCTGCTGAGTAATATAATGATTGAAACAGGAATAAAAGTAAATGTACTCACTCTGGATGTGTGGAATCACATGGGGAGGCCACCATTACAGCCATTTTCAAATGTCTTGTATATAGAAAATAAAACCAAAGCCACACCCATTGGAGTCTTGAAGGATGCTACTATTACTATACAAGGGGAGAAGTTTACTAGGGACTTTGAGGTCTTGGAACTTGCGGAAGCAGACAATTTTCCAGTTTTATTTGGGCGCTCTTGGTGTTATGCAAATAATGTTTATCTTTGCTTCAATAAGGGTTACATCAGTTTTGAGAACAAGGAAGAGTGTGTGATCATCCATTTGATAGATGGAAAATTTGTGCCTTATGTGGAACCTATAAGTGAAAAGGACTTGATCAGAATTTATGTGTGCACCATCAAAGATCCTGAAGTGCTTGAGGCATCAAAGGAAGGAGTTATTTAATGGGATGATGCACAGTCTATGAGTGATACAACCAGCATTTCTTGTGACAACTAGGTGCATGGGACTTATGAAATGGTTGGGCATGAGATGAAGAGTGTAGTTACACTTGTAAGTAGGCCGTGTTGTGTTAGCTATTTGGGTAGTAACCAGGTACCAAGGTACATGGGCAAGGGAAATCTTGAAGTATTTATGCATGCTATGGAAGCCCAATGGATAGACCAAGTGGAATGAAGGAATATTCTTGTATATACCTTACGTGGAACAATAGTGCACTGGTGGATTATACACAAAGATAGTCTATTAGAGTAGCAAGAGGTGAGAATAACCTTCTCAACTAGATTTCTTCAGAGCAATGCGCCTACTAAGACATGTGAATTCCATGGGAAGGATTTTGCTTCACACCATGTTCAGAAGTGTGAGAGGCTCTAGAAAGATGGGTAGGAGGCCTTATCACATTCACTGTGGGTGCATAATTTCTACTTCACTTTGCGTGGTTGCGTGTGTGCATGGTATGTCTATGCGGAATTGAATAGAGAAACATGGAATTGGAAACAACTGACTACAAGTATTATTTAGACATTTGACTATTTTTCTACTAAACCTCCAGTGAATGAGGAATTACAAGTTATGAAGTGCTTGAAAATGGGAGATATTACAAAGTATGAGGAATTTATTCAAGAATTACTAGGTGAGTCAAATCTAGAGGCGCATTTTGAAGAAGAAGAGACATATGAAGAATAGTTTGGGAATGCCTACATAGAAAAAGAAAAAGGTAAGATGGTCTACACGATTGATGATGAAGAAGTGGAGAATATGGATGTTGATCATACTAAGGGTACGTGTGAGGTCTTGGAAAATGCAGATGAGAAGGCGTGCACGTATCATGAGCCCATGAAAATAAAGAATTTCAACATTGGGACATATGAAAAACCTAAGGAGGCCATCATTGGTGATTACTGGTCTGACTTAGAAGTTACAAAAATCATTGAGATGTTGTGTGACTTCCAAGACTTATTTCATAGAGGTTGTCATGAGTTGAAAGGAGTACACCACTCTTTGGGTAAGATGAGGATCAAGTTAAAGGAAGGTGTGTGCCTAGTTAGGAAGAGGCCTTACAGGATGAATCCTAATCTGTGCGTCAAGGTAAAGGAAGAGATTGATAAGATGTTGAAGTCTGGAATAATTGAACCCATTGAGGAGTAAGAGTGGGTTATCCCTATGGTGATAAGCATAAAGAAAGATAGAAGGATAAAAATATGTGTGGACTATAGGGAGTTGAATGATGCATGCGTAATAGATCCCTTTCCCACACCATTTACTAAGGAAATATTGGAAGGTGTTTCAGGGCGTGAGATCTACTCCTTCACTAATCGATTTTTTGGATATCATCAGGTGAGGATTGCTAAAGAGTATCAAGAGAAGAAAACTTTCATCACTTAATAGGGAAGTTTTGCATACAAAGTATTGCCTTTCGGATTGAAGAATGCACCTACAATATTTTCACGCATTCTTGTTTAAGCATTTCAGGAATTCATTCAAAAGTTTTTACAAATTTAATTAGATGATTGGACAATTTATGGGCTGGTAAAAGACCACTATGACAATTTATGACTTATGTTTGAGAGGTACCAGCAGTTGAGCATCTCTCTAAACATTAAGAAGTGTGTTTTATCTACACCCTTTGGGACTCTGATAGGACATATTATCTATAAACAAGGCTTGTTGGTAGATCCTAGTAAGGTTGTTGTTATTTTGGGCTTAAACGAACCTACTAACTAGAGTAAGGTGCACGGATTCTTTGGGAACACAGGTTATTATAGGAAGTTTATTAAAGGTTATGCTAGAATTTCCATGCCCTTGAAAGAATTGTCTAAGGTTAAGGGAATTTTACATTGGGGTGAAGCGCAACAGTGCACATTTGAAACATTGAAGGAAAGGCTTACTTTAGTGCCTATTACGTGCTTTCCTTCATGTCCAAACCATTCCATGTGCATGCAGACACCTCTAGCATGGCCATTGGTGTAGTATTAGCCCAGCCTAGAGAAGGTATTGTTGATCATCCTATTTGTTTTACAAGTAGGAATTTGACACCGTCTGAGAATAATTATACAACTACTAGAGCGCGAGGCAATGTCCATGATTTACGTGCTTCATAAGTTTAGGCAGTATTTGTTGGAAACTCCTTTTATTTTCTACACAGATCACATGGCACTTAAGTACTTGGTAAACAAGCCCATTTTTAAGGGGTGCATATGTCGTTGGATTCTATTGTTTCAGGAATTTGACTTAATAATTATGATAAATCTAGGAAAGATTAAATCAGGACTAAATCATTTATGAAGGATTAATTCAGACGAGGACACGCAGAGCATTAAGGACACAATTCTGGATGCATATTTGTTCAGATTGAATTTCACGCCTTCTGACTTAGAGGATATTGTTGTATTTTTGCGTACATGTGTGGCACCTGAGGGGATGAAGGATTTGGAGAAGAAACAACTTGTTATACTTATCACACCTTACATGTTAATTGGTGGAGATTTATAAAAGTTATGTTGAGATGAGGTTTTATGTCGGTGTGTATTAGAGCATGAGCATGCTGCCATTATAGAGGAAGCTCATAGTGGAATTGTAGGAGGATGTTTTGCATGAAATGTTACCGGGTGTAAGATTTTATTGGAATGCCTTTGGTGAGAAACAATTTATAAGGATTGCATATAATATTGCAAGGACTGTGATCATATTCAATGCCTTGGAAAGCCTGGGCATAGAGATGAAATGCCTTTAAGGCCTATTGCTAGTGCATAACCTTTTGAAAAATGGGCTATTGAATTTGTGGGTCCTATTTCCCCACCCGTGCACAGGATTGAATCGTTTTATATTATAACTTGTATAAATTATCTTACAAGGTGGGCCGAAGCGGTGCCCACAAAGGATTACATAGTAGCTATAATAACAAGGTTCCTGTGGGAGAACATAATCAATAGGTATGGATGTCCATTGAGTCTAACAAGTGATATGGGCACTCATTTTCTTAATGAGACTATCAGGATATTATTGGTAGAATTTATGGTGGCACACCGTAAGACAACACCCTATCACCCATAAGCAAATGAAACTACTAAAAATTTCAACAAGATATTGGGACACACATTGATGAATATTTGTGACGTTGGAAGGAAGGAATAGGATGATAAAGTCTCTGTTATACTTTGGGCATACAGGACAACCTACAAGAGGGTGAATAAGGCTACACCCTTTTAGTTGGTGTTTGGCATGGAGGCTATTTTACCAGTGGAATTCATGTTACCTTCTTTGCGTATTGTGCATGCAGGAGGTATAGATGATGAACAAGAATTGGAAGAGTGCATTGATAATCTGATGCAGTTGGATGAAAGGCACACCATTTCCTGATGGAGTCAGAAGATAGAAAAAGCCAGGTAGAAGGCATGGCACAATCAACATATTAAAAATAAGCAATTTGAAGTTGGACAGATGGTTCTTCTGTATGATTCAAAAAATTTGTGCCACCCTGGAAAGATCAAAGTGCATTGGTTGGGACCGTATGTTGTGACTTATATACTTGATTCAAGTGCACTTTCTAGTTACAGGCACTGGATGGGACACAGTTTCCCAGTTACTTTAACAGGAGTAGGCTGAAGCCCTACTATAAATAAGTCTTCTTGGTGTTTTTAATAAGGTAATATTTCTAGTTAGATTAGATTTCCCTTAATGCATTTTCTTTATATGTGTTTCCTTTCATTGTCATCATGCTTTATCAATTTAGTTTAGTGTTTTGTGTAATAAGCACGCTTGCATGCGCCAGAAGCTAATTAATATCTATTGAATTCATGCACAGAGGACCATGAATATACTTTTAGTGTGGGGAGGAGTATAAACAAGATAAATTGGGCCAAGTTTGAACATTCTCTGGAAAATGGGTATGCATAGAGAAATATTGTGCAGGTGCTTGAAGTAAAGGTGCAGATAAAGAAGAATTGTTCTTAAATAAATACCATGAGTGGATGAATGGATGTACAGTGTGACGCAAGGTAGGATGCAACATGGGAAACTACTTGGTGAGAGGCACAATGGATAGGTACTTTGGCGCATGAAGGCACACGAAAGGAGGTATGTGGCTAAGGAGTAGTAGGCGCGCCAGAAGGTTACGAATGGGGCGTGGAAAAATTAGCATGGAAAATAAAAAAAACACCATTTAATGTTGAGTATGGTGGTAGGTGGAGAGTAATAAATGTGGAAAAATTAGCAAAGGTTATAAAAGTTGGGTTGGTGAAATCATTTTTACCTTGCGATTGTGAAGTTATCGAGTGAGTTATCGAGCGGTTTGAAGAGTGAATTGTGTAGAGAAAGTGTGAGAAAGTTTTGATAGAGATCAAACCAGATAGATTTGTGCATGGGATTGATTGGCACTCCATTGGAGAGAGTTTTTGAGTGAAACAAAGGCATGTGGGGAAGCAAATCTGCAAGTTAGGGTTCAGTTTTAAGCTAGGGCATGTGGGTTTTAAGTTGTAGAGCTCAAATCGACTGCAAGACAACACTTTTATCATCACTATGGCACCGAAGTGAGCACCTGGAGTGACTACAAGGGGCAGGAAATAGAAAGAAGTAGAAGTAAAAGTTGAAGACACCCCCCAAAGTTGATTTTTTGGAGATGCAGTATCCAGAAGGGGTATTCATGGGTCGTGATTAGGAGTCACACATTCGGCACTGCAAAGTAAGTGACTACAACCATAGGACTAAGGATAACAAGGATGAATTGGACAAGCTATTGGTGGTAAAAACAATGATAAGAATAGAAAATGACATGGTCGTGTACGATGATGCATAGGGGAAAAACTATTGTCAAATATGGGAGTTTTGCAGCTTTATGAACTCCCCTACTTTGGCAAACTAGAGAAGCTTTACTAGTGGTTGATGAGTTGAGTCCATGAGGACTTATTTTACTTTGTTGGGTGGCAAATGAGGCTTACCTCACCCCTGATTGGGAGATTGACAGGGTTAAGAAGCTCAGGCACTGAAGTCAAAGTGATCTCACTGATAAGGAGGGTGTAGAAGCAACCAAGAAAGTGTTGACATTACATGAATGGATACGTGTAATGGATATCTCTACATTACAAAAATACCCTGTTATTTAGGTGGAAACACACCTCCTCACCAAGCTGAACAATCAAGAGCTTTGGTCACAAGTAAACAAAGCATGGTTGCACATTTCTAAGAAGATGACAAAAGGGGTCATCTACAATTTGGCTAATTTCATTGCTGAGACTATCATTGCAGAGGCGCACCAAGGAGGATAAGATAAGTTTTGGTGCATGATCCTTCTGTCCATTGTGTTTATAGATATTGGAGTTCCTTATAGGACAAAAGATAAAATTTGGCAATACCCAGAGGAAAAGAGATCCCTTGTAGACAAATTTGTGAAGTATACATGTGATGGATCCATGAGTGGACCCTACAAGCAGAGGATAGAACTTTGGTATGAGCTCTTGTGATCTGTTGCATTTGAATATGAATGGAGAATACCAAGGATCTTCCTTCGGTATTAGACAAATAAGTTCAGTTTTTCGTTTACCAACACTTTTGCATAGGGCATTTTGGCATGAAGGATGGAAAGTGGAGCCCTTGGTGCAATCATCCCATATGCCTTCACTGCGTGTTATTTTTAGGCATCAGTATACATATTTTTCAAATGCGCGAAGGTTTCTATTCAATGTAGACAAAGTAGATTGTGACTATCATACACTCTGGAAGACATATGTCTACCGAGGTAAGTCTTCTTATATTGAGAAGTTGATTTCAGATGATATTAATATTAATTCCATGAGCTTGGAAATTGGGAAGACTAGAGTGGCTAAGGTATACATCTACCTTAAGCCCAAACTGAAGAATGGAAAATATGTTGAGAATGAATTTAAGCTCCCCAAATTTCCCAAGGGAAAACATACTTGTGGGCACCCTGTAGGATGAGGAGACTACTTTTCCCCATGGTGATGAAGAATAAGAAGAAGAGAATAAAGAATTAAAAGAAGATAGTGGTGGCCTAGAACATGGTAGAAGAAGGCAACCCACCATAAGAGAGAAAAGAATGCATGGGACAACCCCTCCATTGTAGAAGGAAGATGAGGAAGTAGGAATGGAGACAGGTGTTGTAGGTTCAGGAGAAGGCACTGAGGACCAGTAATATAGGAGAGTGCTAAGGAGGACAAGGAACTTCAAGGGCACAGGGCCATCACAACCACCAAGGAGGTTTCCTAGGAATTCCCCTATGAAGGTAGAACTGGTAAAGAAAAGGGAAAGGTACATCCCTACTCAGGATGATGAGGGTGAGAAATTAAAGGACAACATGCCAAAGACTCTAGTTAACACTGAGGATGTTGAGGAACCTTAGGATGAAGAATTGAGACATGATGCAAGAGGATTGGGGAAATAAGAAGTGGGTGATGACACTATTGAAGAGAAGAGTGAAGATAAGGGTGAACCATCTGGTGCGCACCTCCTACTACACAAACAGGTGAAGGACCAGTGCTTGATGTAGGATTGCACATTCCTAAAGGTAAGTGCTCTAGAAAGGAGAAGGATGAAGAAACATATGAAACTCCTATAGCAGGGTATATCAATGACCCTACCAAAATCATACGCTAGGTTCCAAAGTACCTTGGAACCTAAGGACCTTTATGGTTGGGAATTGATGGATTCGGAAATGGCAACCACACACACCCGCAAGAAACTATCATTGAATATGCAGACTCACATGGATGAGCCTAATTTTGATGTATGTGAGGAGTCTTGCATTTCTTAGGAGGATGAAGAAATTTCCACATTCACGCCATGTAATAGTCAAGACGACTCAAATGTTCGGATGAGCAGGTGAGTAATGCACTGAACAAAGGTATCTGTAGAAGTTACACACATAAACATTGATAAAAAGACAACTATTCATGCTTTATTAGAAGATAGAAAATATAAGGACACAAAGATTAAGTGTCTGACATAGGAAAAGGAGACAAGTTGAGGCAAAGGCGCGAGCGATACTTAGTATGGCCAGAGCAGATAGGCAATGAAATTTTGAAGGCAAGGCCACATCTGGAAGAGAAAGTGGCAGAGAGGTTCCCATATACCATGCATTATTTACACACACTGGTCCATATGGTGATGGATGAAAGTACAATAAGGATGTTGAAACCAAAGGATGTTGTGGCATAGGTAGAAAATGAAAAGGTAACAATAGTGTGCAAGATAACTGGGTATGAGTCTGTACTACAAACATTGAAAGAAGAAATGACTAAGGTAGACTTGGCACTGAATATGTGCGCGGATCCTAAAAATATCATCAAGATAAGGACTCTGGTAGAGGAGAATGAGGTCCTTGAGGCAATGAATAATTATGCACTTAGGCATGAGGAGAGACTGACATTAGTAATAGAGAAGGACGATGCGCTTGCAACAATATGTGATCCTCATAGGGAGAAAATCAAAGAAAGTGGGAAACTCATCACACAGTGTATGGATGTAATGGACGGGATGGTCTCAAGTCTGGCAAACATCCTTAGGATACTACAGAATGAGGGCCAGAATATGACTATAGATGAAATGGAAGTAGTACTTGTAAACATCTTTGATAAAACTAATAAGGAGCTCAGTGATTGGAACGAGTTAGAGATAGAGATTAAAAGTGTGTATCCAGAGTTGATTCTTCCTGTAGAAGGATAGAATGCCCAAGTATTCTTTCATTCTTTATGTACAATATTCTTTTGTTCCTTATTCTTTATTCATGGAGAGATAAGTCATGGTTACCCATTTTCGGGGGTGGAAATGAAGCAAGTGTGGGGTAATTTTGGGTTGATGAATTACAGCCTAAGTATTGGAGGTGTAGAAGGGAAGGGTGTGTGGACATAGGACGTGGAGATGTGCGCGGAAGTATAGTGAAATAGGGAACTCCCTAGGAAAGCGTGATATTAAGACTTAGTTTTTTTACATGATGAGGCTAAAATATAGATGTTGAGATTGGGGCACGTATCAACATAAATACTTGGAGGCAAAGCAAGGCTATTTTGGACAAGTGTAAGATCAAACTACATGCATATTTATGAGCTACTAATAGGATTAGATCTGCAATTGATAGTATTAGATAGTCTATTATTAGCAAGCTTGCATGCTTTTGTATTTATCTTGTAGGGGTGCATGGTTATTCTTAACATGTATCCTATTTTGAGGATGCATGAGTAGTGAAGGTCAAGTCCCCACTACCTATAAATATGTATTGATTTGCACGGCATGACAGAGCAAGAGACGTATTTTAGTAGAGTTGTGTTACTGGTTTATATGCACGCATGACTCATGGTGACATTATCTCTTATGTATGTATTTGGCTTCTGTGTTTTACAGTAATTAATACAATGGATCTTTGTGGTTGGATATTTGTTGTTGACATATCTGTGACTCGTTCTTGTATGGTAAACCTAATCTTGATTCTTGTATAAGTTATTCTTGCATATGGTTATGATCTAGATCTGTTTATGGTTTATCACTGCATTGTTATTATGGATCTGGAATATATCTATGTATGTGATTATCATGTTAACTCCTTGACAAAGCTTCCATAAAAGAGGGAGCCTGGTACCCTTAAGTGCTTCGGGTGAGCACTTAGGTTTTCCTGGGTGATGTGCCTACGCACTTTGGGCTATTTCCTAAAATAAAAGACTACATTCATTGAGGTATTGAATTTTGTATATTCAATAAGGGTGCAATCTCAGGAGATAACACTTACCAAAATACCATTAGTGTTGAGAACGTTGCAGAAAATGTTCACAAGTGTGAACTTATTTAGTGTGTGAAAGGTGTAACTTCATCATAGCACAAACTTAAATTCAATTTTCCACTAAAGTACTTGATCACACCTATATTTGATATAAGAATCATGATCCATCACAAGCTATGGTTGATTATGATCAGTTGAAAGTAGCATTCTTAAAAGAAATTGATATTTTGAAATTTGAGTAGCAAAGTATATTAGTGCTTAAAGTGATTAAGCTAAATGTGAATTTATATGCCTTATCTAATTGCTATAATAGAAATAAATAAATGTAACAATGAATTATAGAAATTAACCCAAACAGATTAAGCCAAAATATATAAAACCCTAAGTGCAAATAAAAGGTAAAATGTCTTAATTGATTTTCAGAAATCCCAGAGGTGTACAGAGCTGAAGAACTAGAAAATACGAAACATTGATCATAGCACCGAAGCTCAAAAAATGTAGACTTGGAAGAATACACTAGACTGGGGTACCTTGAGAGGGACATGAGTGCCTCCAGATGCCCTATTCCTATTTCTAGGTGTCTGGATCTGCAAAAATGCTCAGACAACCTCCTTTGAGTGGTCACTAGTTGTTCAATGTTGTTTTCCTTTGGTCGCTATGAGGTCATAACAGTGATTGCCGAGGTCATTGGAAACCAGGACTGAAGTATTCACTCCTATAAAACCCTTAAGTAGACATCAAATCCTAAAAAAGAAATATGTAGAATGAGGGGTCAAACTGTCCTCAGATGTTACAATGGTGAACTTATGACTAAGCGTTGCACTACATCTCAACCCCAATGTAGTTATTTTTATGTGTTTGCGGAATCATGTGCTAGGTGACTCTTGTGCGTGTCACACTTGATAGAACATGAGAAAGTAAGCTAGATGTAAATAAATGTAATATATGTGTGCATGGAATAGAATGAACTTCCCTCCTATGAAGTGTGTATGTAAAATAATCATCCCTTATGTCACTTGGATGGTGCTAGATGGATGTAATGAAGCTCTTGAATGTTTGATGGATGCAACCTTAGGTGGTGATAGCTAATGCTTAGTACTTGGTCCTTTATTATGATCACATAGCTTTATATTTATATGATTCCCTTGCTTGAATTTCTTAATTAACCATGAAAAATCTTTATGACCACCAAAAATAAAAGATGCTCAAACGAATAAAAAGGACCCAAAATATGTGAACAAAGTATACAGAGGTTAGGGTGCCCAGAGGGGATGAGGGTGCCTGGTGTCTGGGCTAGCCGCTGGTGTATAAGTTGTTAAATGCTAAAGTATAAAAAGACATACTAAGAAAGTAAAGGTGCAATACCAAGAGAAGTAACATAAAGCAAAGAAAGGTGGCCAAAGACATGGGTTAATTAGTAATTTTATTTCTTAGGAATCATATGAATAGTAGTATGCAATCAAGACTATATAATTACCCAAAGTACATGAGTTTTTGTCTACATAAAGAAATTAAGCTAGAGTTAATCAAGAGTTTCTGTCGTTCTTGTGATGCATGGTTTAAAACAATAATCTCAATTCTCTCTTACAAAATACATCCTACTCAATATGTGTAATGGTTTGTAGGTAGACTCCTAATAGCATTCAGGTGTGCTCTATCACACAAAACCTTCATTGATCCATGTGAAGCACTAGAAGTAGCATTGTGGGTAAAATGTATTTGGGAGTATTGACTATAAGAGTGATACCATTCATGGAGTCAAAAACTACTTCCACGATGGATCAACTAGAGAAATTAATGGTAAATAGTGCTAGAGAAACACATAGTGGATTATGGTGCATTGATTGTGAGGTAAAAGGCCATATCTAGAGCATATGTCCATGTTGAAATATGAAATACATTAATTTTTTAGATTTTAAAATATGTGAGGGAAGCTATGGTGCATGGAACTTCCCATTATTATAATGCGGTATGAAAAATAAAGTAGCAACTTGTTATAATATTTTTGACATGCATACACATTGTTGGCTCTCGAAAATGCACCCCCTTGAGGGAAAGGGGGATCCAAGTTGGAGAGGTGGGGGTGACGAGGGGAGACATGAAAGGTTTTTTGTTTTGTGGCCGAGGTGAGGTCTCCCTCCGATCACCCTCCCAACCTTCCCAAAGGGAGGTGATGGGGAGGCACCCAGAAAAAGGGTGTGGCTATGAGTCCCTGCTGCTTTTGACTATGCCCAATTCAGGGTGAGAAGACCCATAGGAGTGCGGCCGTGAAAGTGTAATAGGTTAGGGCATGGAGTCAGATCAGTACTCTGGAAACAAAAAGAGGATAAAATTGGGGTCCAGGTGCAACCACTAGATGCAATGCTCACTCGATGGAGTGGTCACGAAGCACTACAAACACCCGAGGACCTGATGCAGACCGCGTAGGGAAAGTAAACATATCTGCCTTGAATACTATGTCCCAAAAAAGATGATGATTTAACAAAGGATTCGGTCAGATACTTGAACAACATGGTTATATTGAGTTTATAATGTGTTCTTTATACGGATTAGTCCAGTATGATCAAAGTAATCTGAAACCCGCCGGATGGGTCATGGTTTTGTTATAGAGTTATATGAGTTTTAATGAGGGATGAGGGGAATTCCTACATAGAGGAAAAGAAAAGAAAGGGAAGAGGAACCATGAGGGAAAATAATGATAAAAAAGAGAACCAAAGGCCTGATAACCATAGTCTTTCCATGTCTCAACATGGATGTCAGGCGAAGAAAGTAAATGAATCTAGTGAAAAAGAATATTACATGTGGGGAAAGCTCTCGGAAAATCAATCTTTAAACTCCTTACAATCCAACTCAGTACACCTAAGGCAAGATTGCAGTATGTGAAATTATGCTTTAAATTGTCTAGATCAAGTTACCCCAAAGAAATTACCAATTATACCCCTAAATTCTACTTAGTCCACTGGGAGATTTTTACAGGTCTAAGAAAAAGGGTTTTCATGTACCCCCAGAAAACAACAAATGCTTACACCTTTCCTAGAAAAGATCTGAATGAATGCGGGATATGTTCAAATTCTAAGTATAGTCATGAACCAAAAAGAATTTTAACGCAAAAAATAGATCATTCCCACCCAACATCACTTTGAGAAAAATAAAGAAAAGAAAATATCATGATTCCAGACACATTCATCAGATACAACCATTAAACATAGGAAATGAACAAGGGAAACATGTATTAATGCTCTCAAAGTTTGTTAATGAATTTACAATATGCAATCATCTTACCACAAATTCGTGCTAACTGGTTTGTATAGAGAAAACCTTCATCACGACAAGTTCCTATTCCATGGTTCTCTATGCCACTGTGAAACTCTCACCAAAATTTACTTTCCCCGGAGGACCTTCCCACCAATTTTATGTCCTCCCTCTGCAGATAAAATCCTTCTTTTCTTTAAAACCCACCTCTCTCTACATATATAAAAAATCATCTTATCTTCTTAGGGTTTCAAGTCATATTCCTCAAATATCCAGACTAACTATCATTGTTTTCGACTGCTTTAGGCCGCCATGAAAACATAAACTATTATTCTCAAACAACCACCCATTGCGCCAATTGCCACTATATCATGTGTACATCATTTGATGACATAGGAAGATATTTTCCAGTCATATCACATTTAACATTTAAAATTTTCCACATGTGTAAAATCATGATGTGGCCAGAAAGATTAATGCAATGATGACATTCTTGAATTTTTCACGGGAAACTAATTCTTCTCCGATGACACGCTCCTCATTAACAATATTATTTTCATTTAAATTTCACACGTACAAAGAAGAAATTAAGAATTGATATGTCATTAATAATGGAACTGATTTTTCTTTGCCACCGCCATGCCTATTTAAGTGATCTATCAACTCCTTTCCTTCGTCACCTATCCAGTCCTAAGTTCTCTGTAGATTTTTCAGAACCATCTCCTTCCCTGCACGCTAAATTTATTCAAAATTCCTAGTGAATGGCTTCACCTTCACTCAGTGAAAATCCTCAAGGGGAGGAGTTGGCCCATATAGGCCATTTTTTTCAACTTACAAGGCCCAATGAGGCCCTAATCCACCAAGTCTTTCAGACATTTCGAATGCCAGGGAAAATCCCCAAGATTTCCTTCATCATCCTGCCCTGGTTTTATCCTTTATAAATCACCTTGGCCAAAATGTGTCCCTCTTTTCCTATCTTTTAGACCCCACACTTTCATCTGGTTCACCCTAAGTTTCAGCTAACTCTTGAGGACTCTGAGGAATCACTGGTCTCACCACTTCCCACGTCCATGAAACCCACTGGCATATGATGAGAGATTACTACACTCCCTCCCTTTTGGACAATAACACTCCAGTTTTCTACTCAACACCAAGGGGAAAACAATGAAGGCCCATTGTCACATAGTTCATGCCAGTGTATTGGAGGAGTGGTTGGCTATTTTGGAGTTTTCCATGGAAGAGGTTCAAGCCATGGTTGGGCTGCAGATGGTCTCCTCTCAAAAGGTTTGTGCCCTTCCTATTGTTTCAGATGGTGGAGTCATGCACTGATCCCGAGGCTTGACCGACCAGAGGCCGAAGCCTCCCAAATCAAATTATAGAAGTGGACTCACTTTTCCTAAATGGTAAAACACACCTGAGCGGAGGAGGGAGTTGGTGGACATCCTGAATGGGTCGAGAATGATAATTGTTGCACTGCTATGAAAAGGGGGTGTCTAAGGGCCTGGTAGGGGTCATTCAATTTATGTTCAGTGCCGAGGCTCATGATGAATTCATTAGGAACTGAGACCAGCTTCTAAAGGGTGTTCCCTTCATGCCTGATGGGATGGAGACTTGAAATTACTACCACCATGCAAATGCACCCCTAATATGTATTTAGTTGTATCATTTTGTTCATACAATATTATATAACGAAGGGTTGGGCCCCATAAATAGAATCCCCATTTTTGTTACTTGTAAAATTTTCCTAAAATTTTCCTTCTATGCATGTGCAACTATCATTCATTCAAACATCCTTTTGCATTTTCTATTTTCTCTTCTCGATCAACAAGAACACCTTCAAAGCATATTTTTCAATTGATTTTCATATTTCAATATATCATGCTTAACTACATATATCATGGGTTGGAGAGAAATTCATAACTATTATGCTCATTCCTTTATAAATTGTGCACCATCAAGCCTTCATTTCTTTATCAATATCACATGAACAGACCGGGTCCAAAACAATTATTTACACAAGCGAACAGGGCCCCAAATTTTAACCTAATCAAAATGACCAATCAAAGGTGTTTTCTTGGGAAGTGGGGAACATTTCCCCAGAACATCTCAAGTCTCCAGGATTTGGGGTAAAAATACATTTATTACCCTTGAATTCTTACCAAGTATACCTGAGATCCCAGTTTCACATTACTCAATCAACTTTTGAAAATGTGCCCCATACTAATCCACCTTTTTCAAACAAATCTACCAATAATCCAAAAATGGCCAAAAACATTAGCAGACTTAAATTTGGGTACCAACATCGTCTCCTGCTCGGGAATGGTCTCCCCCTGCAGGTGTCCAAAGAATAACAGAATTAGAAGATCAGTCGCCTATCCATTGGGAAATGGAGTCAATAGATGATTTCATAAACTACAAGTCACCAACAAGAGAGTAACAGAAAAACAAACAAAAAACCACCAGAAAAATAAAGCAAACCACTATACAATGTACAAGTGAGCCACTGGGGTCCAAGTACCTGACAAGGATCCATCACAATCAACTAAGATCCCATACAATACACATGTGCCTAATCCACACACATAAGTTACCATATCATCCTTCAAAAGTAATGATCACAATCCCTTCAGCTGAAACACTGATCATCAACCAAATTTCATCATTTAAGAACCCCTCATTATGCAAGAAAGAGTTCAAGTGCTCCTTCAAATCCATAAGTCTGTTCTGCCCTCTAAGGGTGCTTTGGTCATACGTAGTTACCTCTCCACAACACACCGTAAAATACATCAAATCAAATATCTGCATGTGTTCCCCAAGGTGTTTGACAAACTTCTCCTTCTCCAAAGTAGATAAGTCCCCAGCCATCCAAATTTTTTTGAACCAAACATATATGTCAATATAATGATCAACACACACACAATAATGTCTACATCTGCCATACCTACCATTGAAGAAAAGACATTTTTTTTGTTGTATTTCTACTAACATGTGGGGGGCTAGTACTATACCCTTCATACATCTCAGTATCAACATCCTATATGATTAAAAGAAAATTACTAACCTTATGGCCTTCATTGAATGATAATGTACCATTGTTGTGTAAGTGAATCTCCTTTTTAATCAAGGTCATGATAAAATCCTCAGAACAGTGCAAGGAAGCCAACTTATCATCACTCAGACTCTTTGGTTAGCCTTTTGGCAACTCATGTAGTAGTTTGAGATGTCTCTCATGTTTTACTATTGTATCAAGCAACATGCATTTGTCTTCCATCAAAGGGATGACTCCATTATATTTTGAAATCATTCCATTCATTATCAAGACAATATCACAATCAAAATAAATTCCACTTACATATGAAACAAATGCATCTAAATCTCTAATTAACTCCTGACATACCCCAGAGAGAATATACCAAAACTCACTAGCTGTACGGGAAAGTATGAGGTCAGTGGAAGACATCCTGACATACCTCTTCAAGGATCCATGTAATAGATCCTTTTCCTCAGTTCATAATCTTTTATTGTCCAGGTCAGGCACATTGTCTCCAACACAAGGAGTATGGGGCATAAAACACTCATTACACTAGACACAAGAATACAATCTGATCACCATGATTAATATAATCACTCGTCAATGTCTCAATAACTGGCACTTGTCCTGCCATGTTGTTTTCTTCACTCCTAAAATGCATGAACCTTCTTCCTTCATCCAAGTATAGGGAATTTTCATCACATTCATGAAATAACGAAGCATGATCATCACTGAAATACACAATAAATAAGGTTACCATTTCTACCCATGAATGAAGAGAGCTCAGAGGAAGAGAATTAAACAAGTCCCTAGTATATCCTTGCAGTTTTTACACAAATAGCCTCATAAAAACATCTTCATATTTCACCTAATACTTATGCATTATCTTTTCAAACATGGAAAGATGATGTTTCACATAATCATTACCATATCCCTAAAATATGGGTATTCTAGATCTGATCCCAACTAGGATCTTATGAGGGTATCCATGTATCTTTTTGAAATTTAAAGTTCTGAATAAACTGGGCCTGAAAGGCACCTGATAAGGAAAAAAACCCTCACTATTCTCATAGGTATCCATGGGATGCATCACAAGGAACTGACTTCTTACAAGTATATTATCATATTAGATACAAATCCCAAATGACACAAATGGTAGCCACAATATAGGGTTGAAAAAGGAAACATATTCAATCAAAATTTATCAAAATGAAAATCCACTAGCCTATTACAAATCGAAAGGACAACTGAGTTTCACTAGAGACAAATCTCTAGAAAAAAGAATCACATGATATTACAACATATTACAAATCAACACATAATTCCAAGATATTATGAAAAATAACCCAATACCATCAGACCAAGAAAATAAATAAGTACCAGAACGTTCGGGTCCTTGAAAACGGCGCTAAAAAAGGTGTTAGATCCTGAAAACACACCCCCTAGGGGAAAGGGAGTTCCAAGGCAGAGAGTTCGGGAGATGAGGGGAGACCCGTGGGGTTTTTCATTTTGTAGCCGAGGGTGAGGTCTCCCTCTAGTCACCCACCTACCCTTCCCGAGGGGGGTGATGGGGAGGCACTTGGAAAAAGGGTGTGGCTATGGTTCCCCACTACTTTTGACTATGCCCAAGTCAGGGTGAGAGGACCCGAGAAGTGCGGTGTGAAAGTATGGAGGTTAGGGACATGGAGTCTGGATCGGTACTAAAAACACCAAGAGGAGAAAATTAGGGGCTAGGTGTAGCCACTAGATGCAACGCTCACTTGATGGAGTTGTCACGAAGCAGTGTTGCAAACACCCGAGGACCTGATGCAGACTGCAGAAGGGAAAGTAAACATCTAGCCCAAAATCCTATGTCCCAAAAAGTGATGATGAAATTAATAAAAAAGGACTTCGAGTCAGATACTTGAACAACATGGTTATGTCGAGTTTGTAATGTGTTCTTTAGGTGGGTTACTCTGGTATGATCAAAATAATCTAAAACCACGTCAGATGGGTCATGGTTTTGTTATAGAGTTATATGAGTTTTAAATGGGATGAAGGGGAGATTCTATACATAGTGGAAAAGAAAATAAAGGGGAGAGGAACCATGAGGGAAAATAATGATAAAAAAGAGAACCAAAGGCCAAACCATAGTCTGTACCATGTCAACATGGATGTAGGTGAAGAAAGTTAATGAATCCAACAAAAAAAAATTGCATGCGGGGAAAGCTCCAGGCAAATCAATCTTTAAACTCCTTACAATCCAAATTAGTACACCTAAGGCAAGATTGTAGTATGTGAAATCATGCTTCGAATGGTCTAGATCAAGGGACCCCCAAGAAATTACCAATTATACCCCCAAATTCTACTCAGTCTGCAGGGAGATTTTTGCAGGTCTAAGAAAAAGGGTTTTCAGGTACCCCCAGAAAACATTAGATGCTTACACCTTTCCTAGATGAGATCTAATGAGGATATGTTAGATATATTTAAAGTCTGAGTACAATCATGACCCAAAAATAATTTTAACACATAAAATACATCATTCCCACCCATCATCACTTTGAGACAAAGAAAGAAAATAAAATATCATGATTCCAGACACATTCATCAGATACAACCATTAAACATAGGAAAACAACAAGGGAAACATGTATTAATGCTCTCAAAGTTTGTTAATGACTGTACAATATGCAATCATCTTAACACAAATTCCTGCTAACTAGTTTATACAGAGAAAACCTTCATCATGACAAGTTCCATTTCCATGGTTCACTATGCCACTGTGAAACTCTCACCAAATTTTGCTTTCCCCCAGGACCTTCCCACCAATTTTATGTACTCCCTCTTCTAGAGAAAATCCCTCCTCCTTTTTTAAAAACCACCCTTCTCTACATATATAAAAATCATCTTATCTTCTTAGGGTTTTAAGGTATATTCCTTCAATATCCAGACTAACTGTCATTGTTTTCAACTGGTTTGGGCCACCATGAAAACATAAACTATTATTCTCAAATGGATCCACCCATTGCGCCAATTGCCACTTGTATCATGTGTATGTCATTTGATGACATAGGTAGATATTTTCCAGGTCATATCACATTTAACATTAAAATTTTCCACATGTGTAAAATTCATGATGTGGCCAGAAAAATTAATGTGATGAGACATTCTCAAATTTTGCTGGCAGTTAATTCTTCTCCGGTGACACGCTCCTCATAAAAAAATTTTCATTTTCATTTAAATTTCACATATACCAAGAATTAAGAATTGATATGGCATTAATAATGGAATGATTTTTCTTTGCCACGTCAATGCCACCACCATGCCTATTTAAGTAGTTTATCAACTCCTTTCCTTCATCACCTATCCAGTCCTAAGTTCTCTGTAGATTTTCTAGAAACCATCTCCTTCCCTTACCTTTAAATTTCTTTTGAAATTCCTAGTGAATGGCTTCACCTTCACTTAGTGTAAATCCTCAAGGGGAGGAGCTGGCCCATATAGAATTTTTTTTTCAACTTACAGGTCCAATGAGGCCCTAATCTGCCAAGTTTTCAGCATTTCTTAATGCCATGGAAAATCCCCAAGATTTCCTTCATCAGCCTGCCCTGGTTTTATCCTTTATAAATCACCTAGCCAAAATGTGTCCCTCTTTTCCTTTCTTTCAGACCCTGCACTTTCATCTGGTTCATCCATAATTTCAGCTAACTCTTGAGGACCTGAGGAATCACTGGTCTCACCACTGCCCATGTGTCCATGAAACCCATTGGCATATGATGAGATCTTACTACGCTCCCTCCCTTCTGGAGACAACTCTCCAATTTTCTGCTCAACACCAAGGGGACAACGATGAAGGATTTTTGTTAGGAAATCATGCTATTGGATTGGAGGAGTGGTTGGCTACTTTGGAGTCTATCATGGAAGAGGTTCAAGTCGTGGTTGGGTTGCAGATGGTCTCCTCTTAGAATTTTTGTGCCCTTCCTGGTGTTTCAGTTGGTGGAGTCACACCCACTCCCGAGGCTCGCCTGACTAGAGGACGCCTCCCAAATCAAATTACAAAAGTGGATTCACTTTTCTTGAATGGGAAAACACACCTGAGTGGAAGAGGGATCTGGTGGACATCCTGAATGGGTCGAGAATGAGAATTTTTTGTATTGCATGAAAAGGGGGTGTCCAAGGGCCTAATAGGGGCCATTCAATTTGTGTTCAGTGCTGAGGCTCATGACGACTTCATCAGGCACTGAGACTAGCTTCTAAAAGGCATCCCCTACATGCCTGATGGGATGAAGACCTAAACTTACTGCCACCATGAAAATGCACCCATACTATGTATTTATTTGTATCATTTTGTTCATACAATATTATATAATGAAGGGTTGGGGCCCCATAAATATAATCCCCATTTTTTTACTTGTAAACTTTACCTCAAATTTTCCTTCTGTGCATGTGTATCTATCATTCATTCAAACATCCGCTTGCATTTTATGTTTTCTCTTCTCGATCAAAAAGAACACCTTCAAAGTAGATTTTTCAATTTATTTTCATGTTTCAATATATCATGCTTAACTGCATATATCATGGGAAGGAGAAAAATTCATAACTACTCTGCTCATCCTTATAAGTTGTGCACCATCAATCCTTCATTTCTTATCAATTTCACGTGAACAGGACGGGTCCAGATAATTATTTGCACAAAAAACTAGGCCCTGAATTGTAACTTATTCAAAATGACCAATCAAAGGAATTGTCTCAGGAACTGGGGAAAATTTCCCCTTAAACCATCTCCGGAGATATCAAGCCTCTAGGCTCCGGGGTAAAAATACATTTATTACCCTTGTGTTCTTACCAAGTATACCGAGATCCCAGTTTCACATTACCTAATCATCTTATGAAAATGAGCCCCATACTAATCCACATTTTTCAAACAAATCTACTTAATAATTCAAAAATGGCCAAAAACAAGGCAGACTTATTTGGGTACCAACATCGGCTCCTGCTTGGGGATGGACTCCCCCTGCGGGTGTCTAAAGAATACCAAAATGAGAAGATCAGTCACCAATCCATTGGGAAATAGAGTCAACATATGATTTCATAAACCACAAGTCACCAACAAGAAAGCAATAGAACAAACAAACAAACCAACCAAAAACCACCAGAAGAACAAAGCAAACCACTATACACTATACAAGTGAGCCACCGAGGTCCAAGGACCTGGAAAGGATCCATCACAGTCCACCAGGATCCCATACAATATGTCTATGTCTCATCCACACACATAGGTTACCATACCATCCTTCAAAAGTAATGATCACAATCCCTTCAACTAAAACAATTGATCATCAACCAATTGTCATCATCTAAGAACCCCTCATTATGTAGGAAAGAACCTAAGTCCTTTTAAATCCTTAAGTTGTTCTGATTTTCCCTCCAGGGGTGCCTTGGTCATACATAGTTGCCTCTCCATAACACACCATAAAATACATCAAATCAATGATCTACATGTGTTCCCCAAGGTGTTCGATGAACTTCTCCTTCTCTAATGTAGACAAGTCCCCAACCATCCAACTTTTTAAACCTGACATATATGTCAATATAATGATCAACACACACACACACACATGTCTACATCCGCCATACCTTCTATTGAAGAAAAGACATTTGTTTTATGTTGCACTTCTCCCAACATGTGGGGGGATAGTACTAAACCCTTCAAACATCTCAGTATCAGAATCCTCTGTGATTAAAAGCAAATTACTAACCTTATGGCCTTCATTGACTGATATTGTACCATTGTTGTGTAAGTGACTCTCCTTTTTAATCAAGGTCATGAAATCATCCTCAAAATAGTGTGAGGAAGCCAAATTATCATCACTCAGACTCTCTGGCTAGCCTTTTGGCAACTCATGTAGTAGTCTTGAGATGTCTCTCATGTTTTACTATTGTATCAAACAACATGCATCTATCTTCCATCGAGGGGGTGAATCCATTGTATTTGGAAATCATTCCATTCATTATCAGGACAATATCACAATAAAAATAAATGCCACTTATGTTTAAAACAAATGCATCTAAATCTCTTAGTTAACTCCATGCATACCCCAGTGAGAATATCCCAAAACTAACCAGTTGTATGGGAAAGTATGAGGTTAGTAGAAGACATCCTACCATACCTCTTCAAGGATCCATGTAATAGATCCTTTTCCTCAGTTCTTAATCTTTTATTGTCCAGGTCAGGAACATTGTCTCCAACACAAGGAATATGGGGCATAAAGCACTCATTACACTAGACACAAGCATAATCAATCTGATCACCATGATTAATATAATCATCCATCAATGTCTCAATAATTAGGCACCTCTCCTGCCATGTTGTTTTCTTCACTCCTGAAACCCATGAACCTTTTTCCTTCATCCAAATATAGGAAATTTTCATCACATTCATGAAATAATGAAGAAGGATCATCACTGAAATGCTCAACAAATAAGGTTACCATTTCTGCCCATGAATGAATAGAGCTCTGAGGTAGAGAATTAAACTAGTCCCTAGCATCTCCTTGCAATGTTTAGAAAAATAACCTCATAAAAACATCTTCATATTCCAACTGATACTCATGCATTGTATTTTCAAACCCAACAAGATGTTGTTTCATAGAATCATTACCATATCCCTTGAAATATGGGTATTCTAGACCTGATCCCAACTGGGATTTGATGAGGGTACCCATATATCTTCTTAAAATTCAAAGTTCTGAATAAAACTGGCCTGAAAGGCACCTTAGAAGGAAAAAAACCCTCACTATTCTCATAGGTATCCATGGGATGCTTCAAAAGGAATTGACTTCTTACAAGTATATTATCATATCAGACACAAATCTGATATGACACAAATGGTAGCCACAATACAGGGTTGAAAAAGGAAACATATTCAATCAAATCTTATCAAAATGAAAAGCCACTAGCCTATTACAAATCGAAAGGATAATGGAGTCACCACTAGAGAAAATCTCTAGAAAAAAGAATCACATGATATTACAACAACATATCACAAATCAATGCATAATTCTAGATATTATGATAAAATAACATCAAGACCGTTAGACTAAGAAACAAAATAAGTACCAGAATGTTTGGGTCCCCAACAAACGGTGCCAGAAAAGGTGTTGGCTCCCAAAAATGGACCCCCCAAGGGAAAGGGATGCTCTAAGGTAGAGAGGTAGGGCGACGAGGGGAGACCCAAGGGGTTTTCATTTTGTAGCTAGGGGTGAGGTCTCCCTCCGGTCTCGTGCTGACCCTTCCTAAGGGGGGTGATGGGGAGGCACCCGGACAAAGGGTGTGGTTGTGATCCCCGCTTTTTTTTACTATGCCCAAATTCAGGGTGAGAGGACCCGAGAGTGTGGCAGTGAAAGTGCAAAGATTAGGGCGTGGAGTCAAATCAATACTCTGGAAACACCAAGAGGAGAAAATTAGGGTTGGGTACATCCACTAGATGCAACGCTCACTCGATGGAGTGGTCATGAAGTGTTGCAAACACCCGAGGACCTGATGCGGACCATGGAGGGAAGGTAAATGTCCAACCTAAAATTCTATGTCCTTAAAAATAAATGATAAAATTAATAATAAATGGACTTCGAGTCGGATACTTGAATAACATTGTTATATCAACTTTGTAATGTGTTCTTTATGCGGGTTAGTTTGGTATGATCAAAGTAATCTGAAACTCACCGGATGGGTCATGGTTTTGTTACAGAGTTATATGAGTTTTAACATGGATGAGGGAAATTCCTACAGAGTGGAGAAAAAAATAAGGGGAGAGGAACCATGAGGGAAAATAATGAGAAACAAGAGAACCAAAAGGCTGACCATAGTCTATCACATGTCTTAACATGGATGTAGGTGAATAAAGATAATGAATCGAGCAGAAAAATAAAATTACATGCGGGGAAAGCTCCAGGAAAGTCAATCTTTTAAACTCTTTATAATCCATACTCAGTACACCTAAGGCAAGATTTCAGTATGTGAAATCATGCTTTGAATGGTTTAGATCAAGGGACCCCGAAGAAATTACCAATTATACCCCTAAATTCTACTTTAGTACCATAGGGAGATTTTTACAGGTCTAAGAAAAAGGGTTTTCAGGTACCCCCAAAAAACAACAGATACTTACACCTTTCCTAGACGAGATATGAGTGAGTGCGGGATATGTTCAAAGTCTGAGTATAGTCGTGACCCACAAAGAATTTTAATGCAAAAAATACATCATTCCCACCCAACATCACTTTGAGACAAAGAAAGAAAAGAAAATATCATCGATTCAAGACACATTCATCAAATACAACCATTAAACATAGGAAAAGATAAGGGAAACATGTATTAATGCTCTCAAATTCTATTAATGACTGTACAATATGCAATCATCTTAACACAAATTCTTGCTAACTTGTTTTCATAGAGGAAAACCTTCATCACGACAAGTTCCTGTTCCATGGTTTGCTATGCCACTGTGAAATCTCACCAAATTTTATTCCCCCCCAAGACCTTCACGCTAATTTTCTGTCCCCCTCTCTGCAGAGAAAATCCCTCCTCCTTTTCTTAAAAACCACCTCTTCTCTACATATATAAAAAATCATCTTATCTTTTTAGGGTTTCAAGGCATATTCCTCAAATATCTAGACTAATTGTCATTGTTTTTAACTACTTTGGGTTGTCATGAAAAACATAAACTATTATTCTCAAACGGCCACCCATTGTGCCAATTGCCACTGTATCATGTGTACGTCATTTGATGACATAAGAACATATTTTCCTAGGTCATATCACATTTAACATTAAAAATTTCCCACATGTGTAAAATCATGATGTGGCCAGAAAGATTAATGTGATGAGACATTCTCAAATTTTGTGGGTAGTTAATTCTTCTCTAGTGACACGTTCCTCATAAAAAATATTTCATTTTCATTTAAATTTCACACGTTCCAAGAGATTAAGAATTTATATGGCATTAATAATGGAATGATTTTTCTTTGCCACGTTAATGCCACTGCCATGCCTATTTAAGCGGTCTATAAACTTCTTTCCTTCATCACCTATCTAGTCCTAAGTTCTTTGTAGATTTTCAAGAACTGTCTCCTTCCTACCCACTATATTTCTTTGAAATTCCTAGCGAATGGCTTCAGCTTCACTCAATCAAAATCCTCAAGGGAAGGAGATGGTCCATACAGGCCATTTTTTTTAACTTACAGGGCCCAATGAGGCCCTAATCCGCCAAGTTTTTAATGTTCTAAATGTTAGGGAAAATCCCCAATATTTTCTTCATGAAACTGTCTTTGTTGTATCCTTTATAAATCACCTGGCCAAAATGTGTCCCTATTTTCCTGTCTTTTAGACCCTACACTTTCATCTAGTTCACTCGGAGTTTCAGCTAACTCTTGAGGCTTTGAGGAATCATTGGTTTCACCAGTGCCCGTGTGTCCATGAAACCCATTGGCATATGATGAGAGCTTACTACGCTCCCTCCCTTCTAGAAACAATGCTCCAATTTTCTACTCAACACCAAGGGGACAACAATGAAGGCATGTCATCAAGAAGTGGTGCTAGTGGATTGGAGGAGCGGTTGGATGCTTTGGAGTCTACCATGGAAGATGTTCAAACCGTGTTTGGGATGCAGATGGTCTCCTCTTATAAGGTTCATGCCCTTCCTAGTGTTTCAGCTAGTGGAGTCAGGCCCACTTCCGAGGCTCTCCCGACTAGAGGCCAACCTCCCAAATCAAATTATGGAAGTGGACTCACTTTTCCTGAATGGTCAAACACACCTGAGCAGAGGAGGGAGTTGGTGGACATCCTGAATGGGATAAGGAATGAGCATTTTTGTGCTACGTGAAAAGGACATGTCCAATGGCTTAGCAGGGCCCATTCAATTTTTGTTCTGTGTCTGAGGCTCATGATGAATTCATCAGGCATCGAAAATAGCTTCTAAATGGCGTTCCCTACATGCCTAATGGGATGGAGGCCTGAACTTACTACCACCCTGCAAATGCACCCATAATATGTATTTAGTTGTATCATTTTGTTCATATAATATTAGATAACGAAGGGTTGGGGCCCCATAAATAAAATCCCCATTTTGTTACTTGTAAACTTTTCCTTGAATTTTCCTTATGTGCATGTGTAACTATCATTCATTCAAACATCCTCTTGCATTTTTAGTTTTCTATTCTCTATCAATATGAACACCTTCAAAGCATATTTTTCAATTGCTTTTCATGTTTCAATATGTCGTGCTTAATTGCATATATCTAGGGAAGGAGAGAAAGTCATAACTATTATTCTCATTCCTTTATAAGTTATGCACCACCAAGCCTTCATTTCTTATCAATCTCACATGAATAGTCCGGGTCTGGGATAATTATTTGCACAAGCTATCCAGACCATAAATTGTAACCTATTCAAAATAATCAATCAAAGGTGTTTTCTCAAGAACCGGGGAACAACCCCGAAGATATCAAGTCTCCGAGCTCTAGGGTAAAAATACATTTATTACCATTGCATTCTTACCGAGTATACCTGAGATCCCAATTTCACATTACTTAATCATCTTTTGAAAATGAGCCCCATACTAATCCACCTTTTTAAAAAAAATCTACCAATAATCCAAAAATGTTAGGGAATAAGAGATAAAATATGCGGAATAATCCCCTACATAATCGTAACAGTAGAAACTAATATGCAGAAAATATTACAGATCTCAAATAAAAGTGCAGAATAAATAACACAACACAGAGAGACAAGATTTAACGTGGTTCACCCAATTTGGGCTACGTCCACCAAGAATCACTTGCTCAGATTTTATTACAAGCCTCCACTCTCTTAATACAATACCCAAATCTGTTTGGAGCTATGCTCAACAAACTCTACAATATTCACACTCGAATTCAAAGCACATATGCAATACATTTACTTGTTTATGTATCATATGCATAATACCATATAAATAGACAATTGCTTTAGCAGTTTGATACAAAACCATGGGCAAAAACCGTGGGGTATCAAAAAACCATGGGCAAAAAACCTTGGGTATCAAAACGATGGGTACCAAAAAAACCATGGGCCCAAAAAACAACGCATAACGGTTACCCATTACCCAAGGGTTAATAAACCACCCATGAAAATTTGCTTCAGGGGCTTCGCCCCCAAGACCCCATCGATTGGGGGAACTTCACCCCTCTGAACCCCCTTGACCCGTTCACCGACGAGTGGGACCGCCGAAAAAATACTCGAGTGTAACACATAGAAGGTGTACCACACTCTAACATGAAAACGATCTCCACAAACATAACACAAAAATGGCCACAAACAAGGCATACTTATTTGGGGTACCAACACACATGACACATCAAACTATTGTATAATCGATCACATCAATGAAGAGAGGTCACTAGGAGTCATACATGAAACCATGAATAGTAATAAAGATGGATGTTGAGGATATAGTAGAGGACGAGGTGGGTAAGGTTGAGGTGGATGTGGATGAGGAATATTCCCACCAGTAACTTGCTATAAGTGTGGGTCACCTGACCATTATCAACATGATTTTCCAACCTTTCCAGTATGAACGCATTACTAAAATGAGCATAAGGTTGAAAATTGTCAAGATATATACATGTTTATGAAGGATTAAAATAGGAAAATGTGCAAGGTTGATCAATATTGTGTGTCAAATAGTTGATGAACATTAAGCGATAACAATCTCATCACAAATAAAAATAGAAACCATACTCCAAGTAATCATTTGTGGGGCTATTAACTATAAAAATACATTCAACCCGTTAAACAACATAAGACCATCGGAAAGAAATCCAAGAAAAACATACCTGGATTTCAAGAAACAAAAATTAGTACTTCAATAAGTAAAGGGCCTGATTTGAGAGCTCCAAGGAGAGATTGAATTCCTAAGTAAATACACACAACTATGAAATGAAATACTTGAAGATCCCACGAATGAAAAAAACTAGTAAGAATAAATTTCAAGAAGTATGTAGGATTCTACGTACCAAATATATATTATTGTTGTTGAGTCAATGTTGTCACATAAGTTTAGAAAGATAGTGAATGGAAAACAATCAGAAAAATGTCAACTCCAAAAAAGTAGAAGATTTTTATTACGAAATATTGGTCGATGCTTACATATATGGGAGGAATATAAATGATATATTGGTATATACAAGAATCAAAGGTAATATCCTCACCATGTATGCTTGGGAAAAAAATGGGGTGACCTGTGCTACACCGACCCTCACATGTTTTGTTTATGGCTAAAAAATGTGAGTTGCACCTATTGGAGTACTAAAGAATGATATTATTTGTATCATGGGGTGTTAGGGTAAACTTATTTTACTGTAGTAAGTTATGCATTATATTATTACCTTTGGTAATTAATTAATTATTATTATATGGTTTTATAAAACATATTTGTCATTTTATTCACGTAGGATTATCTATTACATAGTTGTAACAAATACATTTGTTTGTATTAATTATTTGTTCTTCCCGTATGTAGTTTTGGAAGCTTATGTAATTATGATTATTGTTTCACATGTGCAACATCCTTCTCTGTTTGTAACCAGTTGTACAATATCTATAAATATTACAGCCTTCCATTGTAATTCTGATTTGATTGAACATTAATAAAAGTATCAGGCTTTTGCCCTTGTTTGCTACTTTCCGTTGGTACCAAAGCAGGTTAATCTAGACCTATGAACATATAAGGTTGGAGAGAGAGAGAAGAAAAGATTGAGGAGTTTGGAGAAGTATTTGTAGCAATTGAGGGCATGTGCAACCTCCTGTAAATTCCCAACCCCATCCCTGCCTCCCCATAACCTCTTGTTTCATCCCTAGGTAAACGAAAAACAAATTTATAAAAAAAGTTTTTACCTTGGTGTTTCCTGCACCAGGAAAATTTACTTCTTGGAAACTAATCAGATTTACAAAATTTTAAAAATATATATTTCTCCCCAATCAAGGTTTTTACCTCTAAATTAAGAGGTTTAATTTAATCTCTGCCACATTTGGAGGTGTCTTCCCCACATTGAGATGCCTTTCTCATTACCTGCGTGTTGAAGAGATCAACACCGAGATGGTTCCTCTAGACCAGCTACTCTGCATGATGGCGAGGTCTTCTCATAGCTCTGCATTGAGCTCCTACTTCAATTGTGTTGGCGGAGGGTAACAACGGGAGTAATCAAATAGAGCTACTTTAAATATATTGGCGTGTTGTTTATACAAAACTGAGCTTCTTCTGTAAAGATAAGTTTTTTCATAGCTTTGCAAAGTCCAACCATTATTTACATTGGTGCATTAAAAAACAAAAAACAAAGAAATAAGCAGTTGGGTTCTACATTCGAGCCCATGTTGCAATCGATTCCCTTAGCGAGTTGGAGGCTCTGACCAATAACGCAAAAGAAAATACAATATCTTGCATTCCAAAAGGTGGCACATCAAAACTCAAAGCCGATCCAACCCCTTCAAACGACCATGTCCCGATTGGTGACCCTGTACCTCGTCTACATTCAAACATTGCAAACAAGGTAGCAAAAAATAATCTTGCACAAAAAAAAAACTCAGTGTTAAGATTTCAACAGTGTTAGCAAATCAAATCTATAAAAAATAAGCCAGGCATACAAAGACATAGGTGGTGAAGGGGTAAATCGGGAGATCAGATTCGATATCCATGCATGAGGAACCCTAAACGACTCTCCCCCAATGCACCCAACACCTAAGGATAATCAAGCATTCCACACACCCTCAACCAAGTGAACTCCCTTGGATCAGTCACATTTTTAACAGGTCAGTCACTTCTTAGTACTTCAAATAGCAAATACTTCATTTCATAGGTTAAGCGCATATGGTGCTATTGTGGTTAGTGGCAAAGCACTAGAGGTGTGGGGTTTGGGGTTCGAACCCCACCCCCAACATGTATTTTTAAAACCATATGAGTAAGTGGAAGATTTAACCCAACTGCCACAGTTAGAGGTCCTCTAAACCCTTTAACCATAACTAAAGCCACAATTAATATTAGCGGAGAAAACCCTAAAAAGGGTCAAAAAACATTTCTCCCACTAAGCATATTTTTTTATTCTGGTCAACATTTTCCAAAGGAGGGGTGACTAAAAACTGCATTTTTAGTCATTTTTTTGCGGTTTTTTTGCTCAGAAAGCCATATTGAGCTCCGGAGGCCACAAAAGCCCTGTAAAACAAAACTTTTTTCCTGCCATTCATTTTTTTTTAGAATTTTGGATGTAATTGTATATTTCAGTGTATTGTAATTATTTGTAGGTTGTCATATTCAACCACAAACCATTGTAATTGTTGTAAAACTGGGACATATTTTTGTACTAAAAATAATAAAAATTTGGTTATGTATCACTCACGAGATCTTCAGATCTCATTTGCAAAATTTGGTATAAAAAGTGCCTCTAGGAAGTGCTTCCAGGTAAAGCCATCGCGAATACTACTGCACTTAATGCCTAATATAGTTGCAACAATGTCATTTGGGCATCGACCCATTAAATCGATGGGGAGTAATAAGGACATAGTGCACACACTTTGATCCCTCCCATTTGTCTGTGAACGATTGCTCGACTTAAATCCAGACTAAGAAATCATTCGAGCATATATAGCGAAGTTACGCGTGCGTATGATGATATTTCTTTGAGCCGGTATCAATAATCACATAGACCCATTTCAGTATTGTTTTGGTACCATGTATCATATTCTTTTATACATACGTTAACACCTCTTTCACGTATAGCTGATTATATAGAAAGGGACTAGCTTCTTCCATGTATCTGATGGGTATATCAAAAGGGTTCGTATATATAAAGGTTCAGTATATTAGACTGACGGTATATAGATTGAGAGACCATATGCCTGGAGTGATAAGAGCCTTACCCTTTGTGAAATGATTTTGCAAAATGGGGACCAACGCCCCTAAATTATTTCTTCCAGATTCACAACTGCTAAGAAGAAATAACTATGCAGCATGGAATACAAAAATCAAGATACAACTCGAGTTTGAAGAGATTTTGACTGTTCTGAATGGTATTGTCACCAGATCAACAACTGATACAACACAATATTGAGATAGTTTGATAGATTTGATCAGAAGGCCAAGATAATAAGTTAAGCACAAAGAACTATACGAGGTAAAAAACAAGAATGTCATACTAAATTTACAGAGTCAGTTACATACACTGAAATTCAAACAAAATGAGAAAATAGAATCTTTCTTGCGAAGAGTTAGAGAGTTGAGGGATTCACTTCTAGCCCTAGGAGAGGAGGTCACTGATGATGCTCTCATTCCCATTGTTTTGAGAGCACTCCCTCCTTCACACTGCATTTTTGTGACAACACTTAACTTGTCAGATTAGACAGTAAGTTTTGACAAGCTGGTAAACCTACTGCAACAAGAGGAAACAATGTATAATAAAGATGTTGAAGAGGAGAAATAAATTTCTTCTCATCAGAAATGGAAAGGAAAAGGAAAAGGAAAACCTAATTCCTATCAAAATTCCCAACATCAGAATCAACATTAGCAAGGGGACAAGCAAAAAAATAAGAAATTTCCTATCTGTAAAAGAGGACATGAGTTGAAATATTGTTGGTATAATACTTATAAGAAAGGTTCATCAAGTAATTATGGACCTCAAACACCAAAAATATCACAAGCGACTTTCTAACTACAATCAAGGGAAGAAAAAGGGGAACTGGAAAAGAAAACCCCATCAACAAGGAAATATAGCTGAGAAATAAGAACATTCAGATAATGAAGACTTCTTGTACATTGCTCATTCAATTGAACCTTCCACATCATCTAGTGATGTCTGGTATGTTGATTCGAGAGCCACTCAACACATGATCAACCACAGAGACGGGTTTACTTCAATGAGGGACATGACTTCAAAAAATGATGTTTCGTTAGGTGATGATTCTTCATACACAGTTTAGGGGATTGGGAACATTCTCTACCCCTTGGTTCACGCAACTATATATTGTCAGATGTACTATATGTCCCTGGGTTGACTAAGAATCTGATGTTAGTTAGTAAATTCCTAGATCACAACTTGAAAATTGATTTTGATACTCATTCCGACAATAAAATGTGATTAATTCAAGACAAATCACGAGGCTCGAAAATCATTGCAAAAGCCTCCAATGTGGGATGTATGTTCCAGCTTGATTTTTTCCACAGAGATGATCTAAACTTGTGGCCAAAAAATCTACCTCTACATAATTGTGGCATCAAAGACTTGGTCATATTAATTTCAAGTATCTCAAAACACTTCACTAGCACAATATGGTAAATGGATTACCATCTCTCCAGAAGGATACCGATAAGTGTCCTCACTTCCTAGCAAGTAAACAACACAGAGCTTAATTCCAGAAGATTACTTATTGAGCTCATGGTAAGCTTGATCTGGTTCATACTAATCTTTGCAGTCTGATGCAACCGAGTCATTTTGGATTTTAGTACTTCATGCTTTGTGTTGATGACTATTTGAGAAAAATGTGGATTTTTTGTCTTTGCAAGAAAAGTGAAGCTTTTGAAAACTTCAATAATTTCAAAGTGGCTATTGCAAATGAAACTGGTTGTCACATCATAACTCTCCGCTCAGATCAAGGGGGTAATTCACCAGTGATGAGTTCAAAGCCTACCTGCAAGCTCATGGTATTCGTCGACAACTACCTCCTCCACACTCACTGCAGAAAAATGGTGTTGTTGAGAGAAGAAATTGTAATATCATGGAAATGGTGTGATGCATGATCGATGATTCTGGACTAGTGAGGACATTCTAGGTAGAAGCAACAAAGATAATAGTTTATTTTTAAAACAGAATTCCCATGGTTGCTCTTAATGGAGTAACACCATATGAAGCATGGTCAAAGCAGAAACCATCTGTTGCACACCTCAGAGTATTCGGGTGTAAAAAAGTATGCACATACCTCAAGAAGAATAAAAAGAAGTTGGATATGAAATCACAAAAACTCATCTTCATTGGCTACATTGAAGAGACTCGTGGGTACAGATTGATGGATCCAAAGACTAGAAAAGTCTACACCATCAGAGATGTTGAGTTTTTTTAGAAGAAGGAAGAAGAGAATCCTCCTCTAGACTCAGCCGATGTAGATTTTTTACCTGTTTTAAAACCAAAAGATCATGTTCCCACAGATGATGAAATTGATGATGGGGATGATAGTGATGATCATATAGAACCACAACCCATGGGAGCAGTTCAATGTATGACCAAATGGTATACTAACATGATACGAGATGCAAAATTGGATGCTCCACCGGATACATCCACCACTAGACCAAGGAATCATAGTAAAGCATGAGAAGAAGTAAAATTTACTTTAATGAGTAGAGTTATTAAATCTAAATAGCCATTTACAATCCAGGAATATCTACAGTCGAAACCTTGGAAAGATGCCATGGATGCTGAGTATAACTCAATGATGAAAAACAACACTTGGTAGCTTGTTGATATTCCACCAGGGAAGAAACCCATTGGATGCAGATGGATATTCAAAACAAAGTACAAAGAAGGTGGGACCGTAGACAAGTACAAAGCAAGACTATTAGTAAAGGGGTATGCACAAAAAGAAGGCATTGAATAAGAGGAGACATTTTTTCCCACTGCTAAGATCAAAATGATCAGGATGATCTTTTCTCTAGCTACACAGTTTGGTTGGAAAGTCCATCAAATGGACGTAAAAAGTTCCTTTCTAAATGGAGAGTTACAAGAGGAAGTCTACATGACTGACCCTGAGGGATATCTTGTACCTGGTCAAGAAGCAAAGGTATGCAGACTCAGGAAATCTCTGTATGGCCTTAAACAGGCACCCCAGGTATGGTACATCAAAATTGATGAGCATCTTGTACAACATGGATTTGTTAGAAATCCATATGATCCCAATCTCTACCTAAAAAAGCAAGGGGGAGATTTTGATTGTTGTTGTCTATGTTGACGATCTAGTCATCACTGGTAGTTTAATGAAGATGATTAATGCAACAAAGAAAGATATTAAATGATCGTTTGACATGACAAATCTTGGGATGATGCATTACTATCTTGGAATGGAAGTATGGAAAAAGGAGAATCACATATTTATTTCTCAATTGAAATATGCCAAGAAAACTATCGAGAAATTTAGGATGATGGATTACACACCTATTGCAACACCTATGGAGACGAGATTGTATTTATCTCGATCAGATCCATCTTCTGTGGTAAATGCCACTCTCTATCGATAGTTGATTGGGAGTCTCATTTACCTCACTTATACTAGACTAGATATCAGCTTTGCAGTGAGATATCTTTCAAGGTTCATGTAGGAACCCAAATTTTTTCATTGGAAAGTAGCAAGGCAGATTTTGAGATATCTCAAGGGAATAATGGATCTTGGTCTAGAATACAAAAAGAATGATCAATTATTCTTGACTGGATATTCTGATTCAGATCATGTAGGCAACATTGATGATAGAAAATCCACTTCAGGGTTTGTGTTCTTTATGGGATCTAGACCGATATCATGGGGAAGCAAGAAACAACACTTTGTTTCTCGCTCTTTTACAAAATTCGAGAATCATGTTGTAAGTGAAGTTGTCTATGAAGTGATATGGCTACGTCACATACTTGAAGGACTTGGAATACCACAGGACAAACTGACCACCTTGTATGTTGATAGTGAAGGTGTTCTCAAAATTGTTCGCAATCCATATTTTCATGAAAGAACAAAGAACATTGAGGTAGAAGTAAATTTCATACACGAGCATGTCTTGAAAAACAATATACAACTTCAATTCTACCCAACAAATGAACAACGAGAAAATATCTTCACAAAGTCACTTGCACATGACAAATTCAAGTTGTTCAGAGAGTTTCTCTCCTCATCCCTTGAAATAATGCAAAATTAAGGGGGTAATGTTAGGGTAAACTTATTTTATTGTAGTAATTTATGCATTGTATTATTACCTTTGGTAATTAGTTGATTATTATTATATGGTTTTATAAACCATATTTGTCATTTTATTCATGTAGGATTATCTATTACATAGTTGTAACGAATACATTTGCTTGTATTAATTATTTGTCTTTCCCATATGTAGTTTTGGAAGCTTATGTAATTAGGATTATTATTACACATGTGCAACATCCTTCTTTGTTTGTAATCAGCTGTGCAATATCTATAAATATTGCAGCCTTCCATTGTAATTCTGATTTCATTGAACATTAATAAAAGTATCAGGCTTCCACCCATGTTTGCTACTTTCATGGGGGTCAAGTTCAACGGGGATTTTTAAGTACTACCATTTGATGAGGTAGATAATTTTCCAGTGCTTCTAGGAAGACCCTGGTGCTACACAAATAATGAATATTTGTAGTTCAAGAAGAGGTGTGCAATTTTTAAAAATGGAACTCAATGAGTCATATTCCTAATGGATCCAAAATAAAGTGCACACTATTTTGAAAATGTACAAGAATATGAGGATCTTGAACATATCTACAACATACAGGATACATGCCTAGAAATTCATGAACTAACATCGAAAGGAGAGATCATGTGGGGTCACAATCAATTAGTATTGAATACCATAAGTGAAACTTGTAACTATTTTTTTATAGATAAATCGGATTGAAGGGACCCGTTCCCTATTTACATAAATAGAGGCCTGGCCTCAAGATTCCAAAGAAAAACAACAAAATCATAAGAGCAAAAAAGTAGCTGGATATACCCAGACATAGGCCAACATTATCTGAGATATACTATAACTATAGTACTAGGCAAGAGAAGGATTACTCTCTAGACCCCAAGGTGACTAAAACATTAGCATCCTGAGACACCCGACCAAGGCTAGTATCATCTTCCATTTCAACTTTCACTTCAGAATTTTCCCAGTTCAACCAGAGAAAGTCATAGGCCCCTTCTGCAAATAGCTGCAGCTCGGTCCATCCAGGTGGGATAGGGTCCAACGGAGCACAGAGGATATTTAGATTAGGAAGCACCAGGTGGGCACGGTTGGCATCTCGGTCCTGGAAATACACCACCAGCTGCTCAGTGAAGACCAGGAGAATGCTGACCCATTTTTTGAGTTCGTTAAATACACCCACAACCACCCCCAATACACTCGGCAAAGACTCATGCACAACCCATAATGTCAGACAACAATTTGCCACTTTGGAGGCCAGGTTACCACAGTATGTTGGTTGAAGCCACTGCAGAGCTAGACTCACAACATCTGCTTTACAGGGACAGATTATCAACAGGTTCTCAACGAATACAGAGGCAACGCCACTATTGATGTGTGGCCAACCAATAATAGATAGATATTCTTCACCCATGAATCCTTTAATGTCATCCAACTCTTTGACGTAGGAGAGACAAAAAATTCTTTTCATTCGGTTGTCTGTTATCTTGGAATGAAATGCCATTTCACGCAGATCACAACTCAAGGCAATTTGTGGCAGACGATGCACAACCATAGCTAGCAAAAGGAGGGAGAAAAATATATAAGGAGAAGCCCTTATCTAAAGCATTAAATATACCCTTCACATACCGCAAGTGTATCATTAAATGACGTGTGCTCTGAAATCCAACTCGTGCGAGATCAATATCCCCAATCCTTCCCACACTTTGAAATTGAATGCCACTATCTCCTGTTGTGCTTGCTTGATCGCTGCATTTGCCAGCTTATCTGTGTAATTATTACTTTCCTGAAACACATGCTTAATGTTCCAGGCACTGAAATTCCTGAGTTGCCAAAGGACCTTTTTAACTCCTAGGTCTAGTTTCCAAGACAAGGCTTTCTTTTTAATTATGGCATTCATAATTACTAGAGAATCCCCTTCGATTTCTAGATTTTCTATCTTTAAGGAGGTCACTAGGTCTAGACCTTTTCTCAGAGCTTGTGGTTCAGTTGAATTACAAGTGCCATCCCTAAGCTTGTAGGAGGAAGCACCGACTAATAATCCCTTTTCATTTCTTATAATGCATCCAGTGCCGGAGATGCCCGGGTTACCTTTGGCCACTCCATCAAAATTTAGTTTGAGGAAACCCATAGTGGGGGGAGCCAACGGGCTAACCGATGGAGCGAGGTTGAGGAGATCGAAGGGAGCTAAGCACCTACTTTGGGCTTGATGATTCTAGGCCAGTGATGTTCAATTTCCCTGTCTATGTTGGAGAAGAGATGAAAGTAGGAGCAATTAGTAGAAACCACCTCAGAGATAGCCCATTCCAACCTGAGAATGACCCTATCCACTGAGTTCTGCTCTTCCCTAAAGATTATTTTGTTACACTCCCACCAGATGTGCCAGAAATGTAGCATGATACCACAGCCAAATCGAGGAGAGAGTGCCAGAGTGGAGGTTTACATGACAAGCCAAACTAGCTTCCGGGAGTGTATTGGTTTGGACCCACAAGAGATTGAGCCTAGCATACAACCAACTCCAACATTCAACTGTGAATGGGAAATGAAGCAGAAGATGATCATGATCTTCCTCATGCTTCTCACACAGAAAGCACATTGAGGGGCCATGAAAACCAAATCTCTTCCTCCTTTCTTGAGCGAGAATTTTTCCTTTGAAAACCATCCAAGTGAAAAGGCCAACTTTAGGGGGACACGAGGGGGACCAACATGCCTTCCAGATTAGAGCCTTAGCTTCCTGCTTAGCATACAATAATTTATAGCCACAACACGATGACTATTTCCCAGAAGAGGCTGCAGTCCAGACAATTTCATCTTTACCCCCGTACAGCACTATCTGTCGTTCCTGTAGAGCCAAGCGAAAACTATTCTTAGTTTCCAAAGAGAGATGTAGGTGATCAATACTTTTCCATTCCAAAAGAGCAGGAAAATTTTCTAGAATTAGCCCATAGTTGGAATCATATGGTCCCCATTCTTCAACTAAGAGCCTCTTGATTTCCCCAAACTCAGGATTTTACCCAAGCATGGGAAAACCATTCCAAGGATCGTCCCAGAATAGCACCCTGTCACCTTTTTCAATTTTCCAGGCCGCATTGAATAAGAAGAGCTCCCGACATTCAACTAAGAAGTTCCATATATGAGAACCACGAGGGGGATTAGTAATGTGGAGAATTGATTCTGGAAGATGGGCCCCTAGATATTTTTTTTCCACCACTTGGCTGCAAAGACACAAAGGTTTTGTGAGGAGATTCCAGAAAAGCTTGGCACTCAGGGCCATGTTTTGAATACCCAAGTTTAGAATTCCAGTCCCGTCTAGATCTTTGGGTTTGGAAAAAGTTTCCCAGCTGATCAATGGGATTTTCCTTTCCATAGAGGGATAATGATAATCTTTTATAGAACACTTTTGGGGATTTTTAGTATGGAAAGCATGTATAAGGGGCAGGAATTGAGAACTAATTTGATGAGGATCAATATTCTAGCTAGTGATAGCCATTTTCCTTTCCAGGAGTTCAGTTTTGAATTAACCGAAGAGAGGAGATCGTTCCACATCGAGGTCCAAACCGAGCCACCAAACAAAGGCACACTAAGATATTTGACTAGAAGGGAGAATTTTTTGAAACTAAAGATGCCAACAATTCTAGCCTCTAGAGAAGAGGTGACGTTAAAAAAGAAGATGAAGGATTTGACATGGCTAAACTCTTGTCCAACAACGACTGCATAAGCATCGAGCAACCCCTTCAGTTATCTAGCCTCCTGAATGTTGGGTTTTCCAAACAAGAAAGTTTCATCCACGAATTGCTGGTGAGAAATAGGATCCACCCCCTCCGTAATTCTTAATCCCTGTAATTTACCTTCCCGAACTTTATTTTTGATGGCCCTACTCAGTGAGTCAGCCACTAAAATGTAGAGAAAGGAGGAGAGAGAGTAGCCCTATCTTATACCCCTATTAACTTCAAAGAAACCTTTAACATTTCCATTAATTAACACGGATAAATAAGGCCCGACTATGTAAATGAACACCCAATTACAAAACTGAACCGAAAAACCAAACTTTTAAGGATTCTGATTAGAAAACACTAGTTGATCTTGTCAAAGGCCTTGCTAATATCCAGTTTTAGTAACATACCTAGGGATTTATTGTAGGAGAGAGAATGAATGAGTTCATGAAAGAGAAAAATACCATAAAAATTGACAAGAAACCAGATTGCTCTGGAGAGATCATAGGTTCTAGCAGCCCTTTGAGTCTGGAAGCAATGGCTTTCGAGATGATTTTGTAGGAGGTATTACACAGAGAAACTGGCCTAAAGTCCATGAATGAAGAGGGTTGAGGGATCTTCAGGAAGATACTTATAAAGGTACAGTTTAGTGATTTAAGCACTGAACGGGATCTGCGAGATTCTTCCACAGCCGCCCAAACATCATAGCCAACGATTTTCCCAAAATTCTGAAAGAAAAAAACATGAAAACCATCTAGACCTGGAGCTTTGTTCTTGGCCATAGAGAAAACCACTTTCTCCACTTCACTCATAGTGAAGGGCTTAAGAAGGGAAAAATTTTGAGCATCAGTGACCAACGTCAGGATATTGTCAAGGAAAGAGGATTGCTCTGAATCAAAGGATGAGATGTCACCTTGAAGAAGGGAAGTAAAGAATCGGACCCCTTCATCAGAAATATTTTTTTGATTAGAGAGGACAATACCATCATGACTCTTTATCTCAGAGATGAAAGACAAGCTCCACCTTGCTTTTATAGATGAATGAAAAAAAATTTGTGTTCTTGTCCCCATCCTTGAGCCATAATTCCCACGATTTCTGTTTCTAGAATACCTCCTCGCATAGAAGCAATTCACCAAGTTCGGTTGGTAAAGACTTCTCCAGAAGAAACTCCACCTCCTCCATGCCAGAGACAAAAATTAACTCATTTAGAGCTTTTAGCTTGGCTTCCACTCTAGCCTTTTCTTGGAAGATATTCTTAAAACAAGATTTTTTCCAAGATCTTAGATCCTTTTTGACAATTTTTAGTTTTTGTGCAAGCACCAACATTTTTGAACCTTCAACCTGATAGGAGTGCCACCAATATGAAATTTTGTTTTCCTGAGAGGCATCCCTCAGCCACATAAGCTCAAACTTAAAAGGGGATTTGCGAGGGGCAAAGTCGATATTGACTGATAGGGAAACTGGGAAGTGATCAAATCCAGACCATGGCAGATCACCCTTGATCGAAACCTTCCTTAATAAGGGAAATTAATTCCCTGGATTTTTTATGCAGTTCTTCAGTTTCTTTTAGAAGAGAAAAAGGTGAAATATCACCCACCAAGGGTAATTCCATTTCGCTCTTCTCCAGCCCTTTCATCATAGAGTCAACCTTCTGAGAATCCAACTCCTTGGAAGCCTTGGCCAGTTTCAAAGAGCAAGCCTTACTCAAATGACCCAACTACCCGCAATAAAAACACTTTACATTTAGACCCTCATACTCAATGGTAAAACACTTGGGGCCGGAATTTGTTTGGAGAGTCAAAGACGGTGGTAGAGGGGTAGTCAGGTCCATCGCCACATAGAGATGCACTGAGCTTTTGCGCCAGAAATTTAAGGCAAGATTACGGATGGACACGAGGGTCCCCAGGGAGTTCGCAATTGGCTTTAGAACAGACCATTTGTGGAGATCCAAAGGGAGGAGGAGGCACCGAGAGACGTAAAATTTCTGCAGTGATTTTGAAATCTATTCCGTCAACCTTTCCGAGCTTTTCAGTCTATCAGAACCAACCGGGGATGGATTAAAAGGGAACTCCTATATCACCTCAACGATCGGCTCAGCCTGCACTAGACTTTTTCCACTGCCATGTTGTCCAGTACCAGCTCCCCGAACAAAGAAACTAGGGTTTTGATAACCAAGCTAGCGTCGAATTGTTGTATCAATTCAAGCAAAAACTTTTCCGCTTCAAGTTCATGGGTTGATCCACGGGTGCCACCTCGCTAGCCATTTCCCACTAGGATATTTTTTACACCAGTGAGGACCCTGACACCTAGTGCGGGAAACCCATCCCCCACCATAGCCTTTGTTATTTTTGAAAAAACAAGCTTTTTGCCTTTTTTGCATTTTTCACAGATTTCGCTATTTTCGTGATTTTCACATAATTCATAGTTTTCGCTAGTGCGACAATCCATCCGGTCTTAACCAAATAGGTACTAGAGTTACCAAAACTTGTAACTATTGAGTGCACACTTCGTATTAATTTATTGGGAGAGATTTTGACACGATTCAACACACTCAAAGATTAGAAAGTTTTCCAGTTCCTAAGTATGTAGGAAATAATATCAAAAGTGTGAGTAAGAAAAATAACTAACCTACACCATCATTCAATGGGATTGAATATGTGCATGATTTCATATAGAAAATGGAAACTTATATGCGACCAGAGAAGGAATGCATCAATTGCCTAAAATATTCATTAAAGGTAACCACAAGAAGATGATGGGCCACTCATATATTTCTATTGGAGACATGGGTCGAAGCCAACGAATTTATGTGCATCAGGTTTGACATGATTAACGAGGTATGGGAATTCCCAAGTCATAGCAGTGTCACAAAACCTAAAAAACATAATCAACAATGTGAAGAACTATGGACAATTGCAATACATGGAATCAAATCCAATTTTTTGATGCATATGTTCTATCAAACATTGAATTTTTGGAACAAGTTTGGTATGTTGTTTGTGATTTGCATAGAGAAACCACTTAATGGGCACAACCTAAAAAAAGGTTCAGCCACATGTTCTCTTTTACATCTACAATACCTTAGTTGAATTACCCTCTTCAATGTATTAAAATGGAAATATTAAGAGACGATGCAATTATGGAGGAACGAGTAGTGGAATTTCACAAGGAGAAAGGACTTGCACTCCTAAAAACATTCAAAGAAGACTTAACTAATAATGATTCAAGTAAGGAAGATGATGAAATTTGGATAAATATGAATTGGGAATGCAAAGGTAAGGCGAAATCTCTGTGATAGGTAGAAGAAGGGGTGGAAAAAAATAATTTGAATCTACATATTTATTATGACACCAGAGGTCATCGACAAGAAGGAACTAGGAGGTCAACTACTTGATAACCCGATAAAGGCTATACAAGTCAATATAGGAAGTGATGAAGTACCAAAGCTAGAAAAAATTGGTGACTATTGCAGTGAACAAAATATTACAAAAATTATCGAAGTATTGCATGAGTATGAAGATATATTTCCGAGAGGATACAAAAAATGAGGGGGCTACACTCATAATTAGGGAAAATGCAAATTAATTTGATCAAAGAAGAGAAACCTGTCTAGAAAATACCTTATAAGATGAATCCTAATCTTCATACAAATCTAAAGCAAGAAATTGACAACATGTTAGATGCGTGAGTGATTATACCAATGGAAGAATCAAAATAGGTAATCACAATGGTTATCATTATTATAAAAGATGGGTAGATTCAAATTCGTCTGGAATAAAATGATTTAAACTCTGTTTGTGTTATCGACCCATTCCTGAAGCCTTTTACAGAAAAAATTCTAGAAGGGTTCATAGGGAGGGAAATATATACTTTCACCAATGGGTTCTCTAGACACCACTAAGTAAAAATCATGGAAGAAGACAAGGAAACACAAATTTTTTTGATTGAGTGGTGATCATTTTATTACACCATAATGTTATTTGGGTTGAAGAATGCAACGACATTTTTCTCGCGTATAGTAGTGAAAAATTTCAAATATTTCATCCTCAAGTTTTTCCAAGTGTATGCGTTAGTCAAGGATCATTAGGATAATATGCAACTTATGTCTGAGTGTTTCCAAAATCTACACATTTTCTTAAATCTAAAACATGTGTCTTTGCAACACCTTTTGGCACACTGTTAGGTCATATAATCTACAAAGATGGTTTTCTAGTTGATTAAGATAAAGTTATAGTTATAGTCCATCTAGAAGCACCTTAGACATAAAGGGAAGTTTGTGCATTCCTAGGAAATTGTGGATATTATAGTAAATTTATTAAGGACTATGCCAAAATAGCAACACCATTGGATTTTTTTTGCGTAAAACAAGAGAGTTTGAATAGGGTACTAAAACAGAAAGCGGGTTTGAAATACTTAAGGAAAAACTGACATGTGCTCCCATATTATAGTTTCCAAATTGGGGTGCAACCTTTCATGTACATGTAGATGCATTATGAACCACTATTGGAGCCATCTTGGTGTAACTAGGATAAGGAAACTTGGATCATCCAATCTATTTTTCTAATAGAAAAATAAAGTGCATTGAGAAAAAATATACAACCAAAAAATGAGAGAGGTTATCAATTGTGTATGCGATGTAAAAATTTAGGCATTATTAATTGGTGACTCTTTTTTTGTTCTTCACAGGACCACATGGTGTTGAAACACTTAGTCAATAAGGCAGTACTACAAAGGAGGATATGTCGATGGATAATCATGTTTCAAGAGTTCCAATTTCTAGTAGTTGTCAAACTTAGAAAAAAGAATGTGTGACCTAATATCCTATTGTGTATGAGTACCAATGAAGAAGTAAATTCAATATAAGAGGGGATAAATGATGCACAATTGTTCCAAATATAAAGTAGTTTAGATGAATTGGAAGATATAGTCTTATTTCTACAAAATTGAGTTGTTCTAAAAGACTATAATTATAGTCAAAGAAAACAACTTGCCATTAAAGCTAAACCCTACAAATTAATTGGTGAACAACTCTAAAAAATGGGGCAATATGATATTATGAGTCACTATGTGATGGATCATGAGTGATAAGAAATCCTTCGCGAAGCGCATGAAGGAATTGCAGGAGGATATTAAACGAGATAAGTTACCACATGAAAGATACTCATTGTAGGGTTATGGTGTCAAACCATATTTTAGGATGTTGTGAAGAAATGTGACCAATGTTAGAGGGTATGCAAACCAATCAAGCATGATGAAGTTGTATTGATACCAATAGTAGCTTAGGAACCTTTTGCAAAATGGGTGATTGATTTTATTGGACTAATAAATCTCACGACATGAAAAACATGTGCAAGATATATTATTATAAAAGATGAATACTTAACCAGGTGGGCATAGGAAATGCTAAAAAAGAGTACAAAATAATGACCACAACAAGTTTCCATTGGGAGAATATGATAATTCGATATGGGTGTCCCTTAAGCCTCATAAGTGATAGAGGGACACATTTTCTAAATGATACTATAAGAATATTGTTGCAGGATTTTATGGTGGCACACCAAAAAAAACTCCTTACCACCCACAAGATAATGGGATAGTTGAATTCTTCAATAAAATTCTTGGCCTAACTCTAACAAAGATTTGCTATGTCAGATGCAAAGATTGGGATGATAAAGATTCATCGGTTCTATAAATGTATCGAAGAATATATAAGCACTTGAACAAAACAACTCCCTTTTAGCTTGTATATGAAACATAGGGGGTTTTACATATTGAATTCGTGTAACCATCACTATGCATCATGTGAATCACCAACTTGGATGATGAGGCTTCCATAACAAAGCACCTAACAAAGCTATTGCGATTGGATGAGAAAAGACTACAAGCGAGATGGACACAAAACATATAAAAAACATTGCAAAATGTGTGCCATGATCGAAATCTTAAAACAAGAAATTTTAAAAGGGCTCAAAATTTTTAATGTATGATTCGAAATATGTGTGCCATTCAAGAAAATTCAAAACAGATTGGCTAGGTCCTTATGTGATAGTCACGATTTTATCAATTGGGGCATGTCAATTGATGGACCTTAGTGGAAAAATTCTTTCAGGATACTTCAATGGAAGTAGGTTGAAACCCTACTACCAATAGAGTGTTTATGTAACTCAAATAAGGTGTATTTCATTAGATTAGTTTACATTTCAAATTTTAGAAATAGTTTACTTTTTAAACAAAATAAGTGCATGAGATTTATGCATTATTTATTTCATTTTTGTCTCCGGTAATATATTTTCTAAACTATCTATATTAGGACAACAGTTACAAAAGTGTTTTGCATTGGAGAAAAATTTGGCACCAAAAGTCGTAACTTCACAATTTCAAGAAAGAGAATTCTCATAAACATGTAAGATGTTCCTCCAAGGAAATGAATAAATGGGAAACATAAAGACAATTTCGCATAGGAACTAAGGATTGAGATAAAAAAACTTGAAGGAAAAATATGATCTAGAGTATAGTAGAGCACATGAAAATAGGGTCTTTAAGAAGGTAATGATGTTAAGATATGGGGAAAGGAAAGCGTGCAAGGAGGAATATGTGCACAAGGAAAATTGACGTGGCCTAGGAATGTAAACCAATTAACGTACCTAAAGGCACAAATTAAAAAACAAAGGGGTGTAGTAAAGAAAAGAAAATTCATGGCACATACTATAAGGAAATCCAATCTAGAGAAAAGTAGGAAGCTAGGGATAGCTGTCAACAACTGATTATTAAATATAGTTGTTTGAGGGAAATAATTTCACGCATGCAAAAGGTAATAAATGAATCATTTATGACCTAATCAGAAGGTAATAATTAGGGGATGGGTAATTCATTTGGAATTACCTTGTAGTTAACATGAAGAGATATGGACGAGAAACAACGAGAAAAATCACATAAACAATTTAACATAAGAAAAACCTGAGAAACCATCTCCCATTAACATAGTGCTAAAGCTTTTATAGATGACACATGTTAGAGAAAAAAGGAGGAGCAAGAACAAATTTCAACACAACAAAAAAAACCCTCAACCGTCATTAACATTTCATTTTATTTATTCAATAAGAATAAGAAAATTTGGGGCAATAAACCACCCTAGAGTAAATCAAAGTGGGTACTGACCTAAGCACAAGACAACTGATTGGTAGAAGGTGGTGTGAGTAAAAGGATCCATCTAAGAATCTAGTACCACAAGTTCAATGTTAGAAGAAGGCTTAGGCAGTACAATTATTAAGGAAAATTCAAGTGTAGAAGTTTTTTTTGCATAATAGGAGGTGCAAGCCAGTGAATCAAGGACATGTTCTTCCACACTAATGAAGAATAATATAAAGGACAATGGCCACGAGTAATAAAAGAAATATCAAAGCTCTAGTGCAATACATTTAAATTTTGAGATGAGATATCTTGAAGAGGAACTTGAAATGGGGAAGTGGCAATCATATGTGGGAATGACCAAAATGTCTAACTACAAGCACATTGTGCATGGGCTAGATGAGTTAATAGCCAAGGATTATGTGTGTGTAACATGGCAAAAAAAATATGCAAGAAATGATATGTATAATGAGATCGTAAAGAATGTGCTGGAGAAAGTAGGGGTTCTTCAATTGGTGCATCTACCCTTTTTCAACAAACTAGTAGAGTTGTTTCAGTATCTAATCTCATGAGTGCATGAGGGATATTTATACTTTATAGGGTAGTGCATGATAATTACCCACCACATGATTATCTAGGAAATAGAATCGATCAACGATGAATAAGATCTAGCACATGACTTAGAGTATGAGAAAGAGGTGGAAAGGGTTGACAACCTCCTAAACTAAAAACGAAGAGGAAAGTCATTCTCAATTGATGAGATCAAGGACCATAGGACTAGATTTGATGTGTGACTATTAAAATCAAAGGTGGCAAGTACTAAAAGGTGGGCAGAGGTGAAAAAAAAATTGTGTATCGTGCTCAAGATGACACAAAGAAAAGTCTACAACTTGGACCACTTCATTACGAATATCATAGTAGAAGATGCGGAGCTCACACATAAAAATGGAGGTACTAAATTTTGACAGGGAACAATCCTTCTACTCATGGTCTTTAACAAGATATGCATACCAGAGGATGATGGAGAACTAATGTGGATATTACCCTAGGATAACCCATCCCCTACTGAAAGATACAAACATTTATGGTGCCCATAAACCTCAACAATACATATAAGGAATGGTTTGGAAATTGGTTAAGGCATTTGTAAATTTTATTTGAACAAGATTCGAGGATCCCGCCACAATTGCTAAAATATTTGGAGGGAGAAGAAAAAATTTATGTTGGCATGCTCTATAGTTTAGTGGGCTTCAAAGAAGTAGATGGAAATTGATCTTTGTGGGGTAAACTTCCCAATGATTTCACAAGAGAATACTTTATGAACTCTATTAATAGGATCAAGGAGGAAAAAAAGATAGGATTTATGCGCTAAAAGTTTATGTAGACATCCATACCTTGTGAAAAACCTCTCTAAGAAGCATATGTGGAAACACGTGAGTCTAACATCTGCTCGCTGAATAAGATGGATACTATCGTAGTAGGAAAAACAATGCAGAAGAAATTATTTTATCTATGACCAAATAATCAGACAGATACAAGGGATGCTAAGCAAGAGGAGCCCGATGAAGAACTGATTATTTCTACGAAGCCTCGTGTCAGGGAAAAATAGAAGGGTAAAAAAATTCCACGACAGGAGAAGGAAATATCTAAAAGACAAAGCCAGCCCCAAAATAAACAAAGAGATAAAGAGAGAGCGCTACTCAAACCCATGCCACCAGACCTAAAATAACTAGTAAGGGAGATAAAAGCAAAATTATAGTGTAGGAGTCGCCACTTAAATTGAACTAAACCTATGCATAAGAGAAAAACATTCAAGTAGAGGTGGCCGGTGAAGATCTAACATCGCCAAAAGAAGGAGAGGAAGTGAATAAAGAGTAAAAAATCAAAAATAATCATCATAAATCCCGTGCAGAGGATGATACTCAATGGGAAAACCGAAGGATACAGGCGCATGAGCATCAGTTAATCCTAAATCACCTTTAAATAGTGATTGAGGTGGAAGATGAAGTTGATAATGAAGAAGAGGTACGAAGAGGAGAAGAAAGCACAAGAGGAGTTCATGAAGGTGGAAGATGAAGTTGATAATGAAGAAGATGTACGAAGAGGAGAAGAAAGCATAAGAGGAGTTCATGAAGGCACAGTAGAAAGCAATGGTAGTGATGAGGTGGAAGAAGAGAGGATGAGATAAAGAACAATGACCAGTAGAAGGTTTGGACGATGAGGACGAAGAAGAAGATGAAGAGCTTTAACTCGATCCACACAAACTTCAGAATTCCATGCATGAAAGGTTCAAGCAGGGAAGATTGGTAAAATATTTGTTTTCTTGGGAACGTATGAATGAATCCTTCGCCATAAGGCACTCCAAGAAAGAATTATCCTTTTCCCTAGATACATGTACAGAAGATCCACAAATTGATCTAGCTAGAAAATGCTTAAAAAGGGTTCTAACAAAGGAAGAAGACGTAGTCATACTCGTGGAGACCTATATGATTTCCAAAACACAACCAAGGGAAACACCCTTGAATATTTCTAGAGAAATAGTGCGGCAAAATCTCCATATTAACCACGACTTCATAATCCAAAGGGAAAGGGTGAATAAATTGGAGGCGGAACATAAAGAAACAACGATTAATTTGTGTGACTTACAATGAGAGCATAAGGATTTACAGGAGAAGTATGAGCGCACAAACTCTTAAGGTTTCAAAGTTCGGTAAGAGAATTATTTTTCATTATCCCAAACTTATGGAAGCACACCCGATCATAGAGGGTGCTAAAATAGATGAATTAAAACATTTGCTAAATCTTGTATTCAAGAAAATGTATGTTGACAAAGAGCGGTCCAAACAACAAAAGGGTGACAAAGATAACATAAAGGTTATTTGCAAAAATAAACTAACAACATGTGAAAAAATTACTTGGAAACAAGTTGAGGTGAAGGAAAGGTTGGCAGAATTGAGGAAGCTCACCGACAAAGCTGAAACTGATTTGCAAACTAGACACATAAAATTAGACACAAAATTCGAAAAACTACATAGAAAATTACAAATGGTGTGAAAGGTTCAGAGGTTTTTATTGATTTGGCCAGTCATTTAATCCCTCTCATTTTTTAAGTCCTTCCAAAAATGGAAAGCACATGAAGATGTTCTCAAGTATGAAGTACCTGAATTATTTGAAGAATTAATAAAAGTGTTGCCCGAGGGCGGATAATAGAATTAGTACAGGGTATTTTTGGACCCCTAAGTTATTTAATTCTTTATCTTTGTGTCTTGCATTTGGACTAATAACATTCTTCATTATGTATATTCTTTGGGAAATGCGAAAAACATTGAAGGAAGGTTACGCACTAGAGAAACAGGAAGGGGCACGCATACTGACCAAATATAACTCTGCAAGAATAACTTGTATTATGTTGCATGTTTATAAGTATTTACACCCTAAATAAAATAGGTAATGGTTTTATAAGATTTTTTTCCTTATTAATAGGTGTAAGAATGTTACAATTAGAATATTTTGAATAAATTAATCCATATTAACCAATACAATTCATAGTGTAGTTATTGTGTTGGTAAACAATGATAGAATGATCAAACGATTACTTAAAACACAAAGAGGGGTGATTGCTTAGCTTATCAAATAAGGTACAAGGATAATATGGATGTGTAGAATGAATGAAAAGGTAAATAAGAACTTATAAGTTCTTTATTCTGAGGACTGCAGTTGATGAATGCTTATGTAGGAAACTAGAAAGATGTTACTAGGGCATAGTGTGGTCATATCCCGTTATGTATAGTTTCAAACTAATAAACGATGGGTACTAAAATTTTGGATGATTGTTGGTGGTCTCGAAATGAGATTCATTGTCTATTATTAGGGTTAAAAATTGTGTGAAAAAGACATAAACTCAATGAAACCCTAGAAAAACATGTACTAGCACTTCAGGAACATGATGAGATAACAAAACAATAAATTTATGTGTGGATCAAGTTGGAATTCCCATGGTATTCGATCCATAATGAACCAATCAAAGAACTTCACTACATCCCCTTGAATGTGCGAGAACACTCCATGTAGTTATATTGTTATGGGTGTAATAGTGTATGCAAATATCAGCCAACCCCCTATCGTGCCATTATATCTCTTGACATAACAAGTAGTAGGCCTAACCACAAATTAAATAGAGGTGTACCATGCAAGGCATGACATAGTGTGGTGTGATTTAGATGCTAAGTTGATTCCCTTTGTCCCTTAATACAATTAGAAATGTTGTTTTTGATTTTATCTTGTTGAGGCATAGATTTAGGACCTTTGAAGGCTTGCTAATAGGGAAAGCTAGACCCTTGAACCTAGTTTGACTGCTTCAGACTTGTTTGGTAGAAACTCTAAAGGATGTGCTACTACTTTAGGAGGATTTAGGAGATTCTTGAGTTCTTTTAGTGAGTAATTTTTAATGTATGCTATTGCAAATTCCATGTGAGTTCAAATAGTGATTTAGACTCTCTCTTACATGTTTTCGTAGGTTAGGTATCACATTAAAGCCAACCTATGGGATAGGAAATAACTCGTAAAATATATTAAAATACATATAAAAACCGTTAGAGAGAGAGAGGTATGGGACCCTAAATATCAAACCATACTATAATATGGTCTAATGCGACACTGTACAATTCCATATAGGTAGCTAATGACGATAAAAAAATATTCTTGAGAGTAAAATACTACTTTGGACAATTTCAACTAAGTAGGAGAATTATAGATCAATGTGTAGAGACTAATAAGTAATATGGAAGAGATGAGGATGTGTCAAATGGGATTAAGATGTGAGTGTAATTCACAATATAGGAACATAAAAAAACTTTTCATTGACAAAGGATAAGTTGCCAAATTTAGGTTTCCACATTTTCCCCCTTTAAGTGTGAAATTAAAATTTTCATACTTAAGAGAAATACATACCTAAGTGTGACACTCACTTTGTCTTTGCTCAATAATTTTTGTTCTTGTGATGAGTTTACACTTTCCATGGCAAAACCTACAACATAGAGTGTATTCAATGTCCATAAATGAATTTGAATTGTAACTCAAAAGTGACAAGTGTGTGTAACTTTGAAAATTGATTTTTTTCATAGTAAAGTAAAGAGACAAAGCATGAAAGGAATACACTTGCTCACTTTACCGAGGGATGACCTCTTGTCCTTTTTGTGTTTGAAGATTTTAATTTTTTCGATATGCCGAAGGATTGGGGGTGATTGTTATCCATTTTTTGAAGGAGAAATTGAAGTAGGATAGGAGTTGAGTGTGTGTGATACAACCCTTAGAAGAGGTACCATAGATTTTTTTTCAAAAGGAATATAACAAAGAAAGAAGAGAAATCAAAAGAGTATATAGCCACTCTGATATCTTCCCACACAAATAAAGAGGAATTAAGAGCTACCTACAAAGTATATATCCACTTCAATAACTTTCAACCCCACAGGCCACACCATTACAAATGGATAGAGGCCCAAATTTTTAATAACACATAGTAGAAAAGGAATAAATTGCATCACATGCCCCCACTATGTGTTGTAATATTTGAGTCCAAGATACAAAAATTTTGAATAGTGAAAAAGGAGAAGGAACATGCCCCCACACCCTGAATTTGTAACTTTATCCAAACGATGTTGTGAAGAAATGAAGTATTCACACCCATTTTATTATGCCTTAAATCATGGAATTTGTATCTAAATTTGTACTAGAAATTTGTAAATGCCTATATGAATTTAATTTTTTTGAAACTTTCTGTAGATTTATTCACAGGACAGAAACATCCAATCTAGGCCATAGTTTACTATGGTTTCGTCACTAGTGGATGGTTATGGACTAGGGTGAATTTCATACTTGTTATATATTTGTACCTATTTTTGAGGACATTTCCCTGTATAAATCTGTATCCGAGTGCTAAATCTTAGTTGGATTATGAATATTTATATAATATACCCCATTAAATGCCCCCTTTTTCAAGGCATGTAAGATGTTTCAATCGAGTGTGCAACTCAAAAGAAATGATGTGTATCCATGTTGGATGAGTTTGATTGTTTATGTTGGAAAATATTAAGGGTTGTCTAGGGTTTCCATTATTAGGATCATGTTTATTAGATTTTTTAAGGGGAATATAATTTACAAATTATAGTTCCACCATTTATAAAGCCGAAGACTATAGATTATGATGTGCAGTTATAGACATAGAATTAGCTTATAATAAACAATGAATTAAAGGGCTTAATAAGTAAGAGATGAAATCAATTAATAGATAAGAAAAAGAGAAAGATAACACCAGATTTAAGTGGAGAAACCCAAAGAAAAAAACTCCACTGATAAAGCACTATCTTTTATTAAGAATTCAATAACTTTAACCCAACACTTCCACTTCATTCCTCGGTTTCATAACAACAAAATTTTGTCTTGAATTATAAAAACTTGCATAAGTAGCTTAATCTTAGATCAATTGGTCTATTATCTTATTAGTCCAACAAACAATCGCTTGAGGGATCATCCTAATATATAGGATGGGTGGGCAGTCATACAGTCCCACTCTTTTAGTTATGAAGACCGATTAAGATTATTAAAAATAATATTCAAGAAGGTTTGTTTAAGTGGTGGTCCACAAAATGGTATCCCTACTTGACATTAACACCCCAACACTCCCCCTTAATGTTAAGTGGGGAAAACAAAATCATATATGCCAATTTACCTTTTTCTACAAAAGGATTTACATATCCTTGAATCAGCAACAATGATTCAAGCTAGCATACAAAAAAGAGAAATCAATAGATCTCCCCATATTGAAATTCTTAAGACCTGTGCTTTACATATAAAGACTTACATCAGATTATGGATCCTTTCATAAAGTAAGGCATACCCATAACTAAAGCTTCATTGGGATTTACAAGTAACTTCACACATAGTGTGACACATTTACTTTTTACAATATGGAGAAAGTACTGGAAGTTTACAATAGCTATTAAGAGGTGGCATTATCATGCACACCCCCCCCCCCCTCAATGGAAACTCTGATAGGCCCAAAATTGCATGAAAATTGCAAAAATTCACAACACACAAAGGTTGTAGTCAAAAAATCATGCACTTTAGACATTTTATTTATCCTGGTCTCATACTACTATTTAGAAGGTTCTTAAGTAAAGAAAGTACTAATGAACCCCCGTTCTTTGTCCATATTGTTTATTTTATTTTGTAATTTGCAACCTATTACACCCATATGCCCAGCCATTTCCAGACATCCCTCGTTATTTTAGCCTTGGCTGGGGTGCCCATATTTAGTACTGGGGTACCTATGGGTTCCTTGGTCCCACTTGGGGGTGCCTTGACCCTTCTAACACTTTCCCACCACTTTTGGCCTCTTCTAGTCGTTTTTCATATTTATCTTTCTTGAGGTCGGCCTTTTCAGGGTTAACTACTAAATTAGAGCAAGAGAACCTTGTAAATATAAAGTTATGAGACCATAATGAGGGACCTAACATCATACACTAATATCACTCCATCTAGAGTTGCACTCATTTATTCCATATGCATCTACATAGCTCCATCATTAAGGCACAAGCTAGGATATCTACATCACACTGCATAGGGGGAGGGATTCTATTTTATTTCATGCACACATTCTACTATATTTTCTACATTTAGCTATTGCTTGTTATTTCACAAAGTACAAATAGCATAAGAGCACCTAGGGCACGACACACACACACACACACACACACACACACACACACACACACACACACACACACACACACACACACACACACACACACACACACACACACCAGAATTACATCTGGGTCCGAAATGTAGTGCAATACTAAGTTAGTAATCCCACTATAGTGGTATCTGAGGTCAATCCAACCCATTCATTTGCATCTTTATTTTTTTTATGGTTTTAATACTTCCTTTCGGTCTTTTGCAAGTTATTTCTTCCTCTTGGAATTTTCGGAGCACTCGGTGCAATACCAAAAAATTAATGTGACATGCAATCAGGGTTTAATATCACCTTCTAACACTATGAGCACCAGTTCTAGACATTTTCCAAGACCAAGGAACCCAAATTCCTTACCATAGTGCCCGCGGGCACCCCAGTCCTCTTCTAGGTGCCCCAATCTAGCCACATCATCCGGATCTGTCCTTTGTGAGACCCCAACACCGTCATTCTTACTTTTTGATTTTCCATCTGCCACTGGGACACTATTATGCAAGCATCTACTATTCAACTAAGTTCTTTCCTTTCCCTTCTTGCATATTAGGGTTTTTAATTTCATTAGTTTAGTTACTTATCTCATTTACATATTGTTTTCATGCATTTACGTATTACGTTATATGTCCTTCTAGATTATATTAACTATACATTACTATGTTAGTTTAGTCAATTTTAGTTAATCAAAGGTTTGGTGAATATATATGCTATGTGATCTTCAGTAGAGAAGAACATGAGATCAATATCACCAGTCAAAAAAAATTCTTGAATAAAGTGCATATGAACTTCAATATGCTTGGTCCTTTGATGTTGAACTAGATTTTTGGAAAGAGAAATGCAACTCTAATTGTTACATAGAAGAGTAGTTCTCCCTTTGATGCCCATGTGCAGTTCATCCAACAATATTTTCAGCCAGATAGCTTCCATAACACTTCTATACTTTGCTTCAGTAGAAGAGATGGACATTGTTGGTTGCTTTTTGCTGCTCCAAGTGATGACACCTGTACCCAACTTGAAAACATATCCATAATTAGACTTTCTATCTGCATAATCACCAACATGATCAGAATCACAATAGCCAAATAGTTTTACATCATTAGAAGAATAAAAAATACAATAATTAATTGTTCCTTTAATATATTTTAAAATTCCTTTTTCCATTTTTTGATGAACCTCATAAGGCTCTTGCATAAATATTGAAAGTACTCCTACTGCATAAGAAATATCAGGTCTAGTAATAGTCAAATAAATTATACTAACAACTATTTGTCTATACAGAGTAGGATAAGATTTAGCACAAGCTGGTTTAGGATCTAACTTAACACCAACTTCCCTAAGAATGACAACAAGATTACAGTTAATCATGTTGAATATTCTAAGCAAATTCACAACATACTAATATTGAGATGCAACAATAGACTTGTGATCTTGAAAAATAACCATGCCAAGAAAATGATTTAATAAACCTGAATAAGTCATTTCAAAACGTTTCTTTAACTTTTCTTTGATCTTAACAATTAAATTTCTATGACTGATAGTAATCAAAATATCATCAACATACAAAAAAATAATGATAAGATGATTGTTTTCAAATGTAACAAATACATCATTATCAACACAACGGTTAGAAAAGCTAAGATCTTGAAAGAAGCTATTAATTTTAGCATACCAAGCTCTAGGAGCTTGCTTAAGACCATACAAAGACTTATTTAGCTTACATGCATAAATTTACTTACCAAGTTCTTCAAAACCTTTAGGTTAACTCATCCATTTGGTGAATTTCCCAATCATATTGGGCAGCCAATGCAAGAAGAATTCTAACAGTGCTCATTTTTTATACATGAGAAAAAGTCTCAACATAGTCAAGACTAAGTTTCTGAGTGAAACCATGAGCTACCAGTATTTCCTTAAACTTGTCTATTTGATCTTGTACAACCACCTGGATCCTACAATGCTTTTCTTAGAAGGAGGAGGGGCTAGTTCCCAAGTGTCATTTTTAATCAAGGAATTGTATTCATTTTTCATATCTTGAATCCATCTATCATATTTACATGGTTCTTCAAAATATTGTGGTTGACCCTCATAGAGGGTCATCAAGGCATGCTAAGTATGTTGACTTTTAGTTAGCTTTCTAGGAATATCAAGTTGAGAGTCTTGAACAATACTTTGAGCCCATTTAGGAACCTTGTGATGCAAGAAATTTTTAAAAGACTCCCCCTCAATATCCATCATATCTAGATCAGGATAATCAACCTCTTGAAATTATATTTCCATAATGTTAGGAGAAAGATTATTAGGATCTATCTCAGGAGTAGCAGAGGAGGGTTCAAGAGATGTATCACAAAGTGTATTTTCTAAGACTTAAACGTTTCTGTTTTCAACAATGCATGCTTAAAAGGATCATAGACTCTTAATACTTTAGTTCTACATCCATAACAAAAAATGCAAGAAAATAAGATTGGATCAAGCTTCTTCCTTTTGTATTTTGGAATGAGGATAGAAGTAGGACTACAAAATATTCTTAAGTGAGAAATATTTAGTTTTTGCTTTGTCCATACTTCATGAGAAGTAACTTGATGAAGATATTTAGTAGGAACTCTATTAAGAATATAGACAACAATATTCATAGCTTCAGCCCATAGAAACTTAAGCACATTAGAAGCATGAATCATAATTCTAGCCATGTATAAGACAATTTTATTCTTTCTTTCTGCAATTTCATTTTGTTGTGCTGAATAGGGAGTATTCAACTTTCTTTGAATTAAAATTATCCATGACTCTCTCTCTTCTTCAATCAACAAGGAAGACAAAGTTTCTAAATCAAGCAAATCATTCTCATTCTTATACTTAGAGTTAAGAATTGAGATGTAATTTTTGAATTTTTCATGAATATATATCTAAATAATGAAATATAGAAGCTTATCTTGAAAAAATTCACAGTTACAACCATCTAATTGAGATTTAATGTTATTAATTTTAGCTGAATAGTTCACAATTTTCTCATCCCCTTTCATAGGTGTTGTGAACTCTAAAATTAGCTTAATTATCTTAGACAATCTACTGCCTTTATGAATAGTTTTTAATTACTTCCAAGCATCTGCAAGTGAGTCCATATGACCTATATGCAACAAAAATTAATCTTTAATTCTTTGTAAAAGGATGGAAAAAGATTCTTGAGATCTCTAAGAAAAAGAACTAAGGTTTTCATGGGTACCTTGTCTCCCTGTGTGACGTTTTTCTATATAGTCACAAGATCCCAAATATTTCTAGCCATGAAACAAGATTTTAAACGCACTATCTAGATGCTATAGTTTGTTCCATTTAATAACTGAGACTTGTCCAATGAAAAACTAGCAGAACTATCCATTTTTAATGCTTAAACGAAAATGGAGACAAATTCAACTAAAAAATGAGTCGAGGAAGCCAAATATAAGCAAAAAACTAGCTACATATATTTTTAATAGTCATATGTTTGCAAATAGATTAGTAATTTTTATTAAAAAATATGCTGCAGAAGGCCATAGAGTAAAATTTATCAGTTATTCAAATTTTTGAATTTTCAAGACAAAGAACTTTAGAAAACCCGTAGAACACAAACTTGAAAAGCCGCGGATTGAAGTAAATTTAAAAAACCAAGAAAAAAATGAAATTTGAAACCCATGGGATAAAGAAAAATTGATATTCGTGGAACAAAGGAAAAAATGAAAGTCGCATAACCAAGGAAATAAAATTTAACACCGCAAAAAGATAAATACACGTGTAGCTTTTCAATTAGCTCACACTTTCACATTCAAACAAGACAAAAGACTAATTAATAGAGAGAACAGAATACAAAATCATACACATGTATAACGGTCAAGCTCTGATACCATGTTATATTTGTTAAGGGAAATATAATTAACAAATTACAATTCCACCATTTATAAAGCCGAAGACTATAGATTATGATGTGCAGTTATAGACACATAATTAGCTTATAATAAATAGTGAATTACAATTATTAATAAGTAAGAGCTAAAATCAAATAATAGAGAAGAAAAAGAGACAAATAACACCAGATTTAAGTGGAGAAACCCAAAGAAAAAAACTCCACTGATAAATCATTGTCTTTTATTAAGAATTTAATAGTTTTAACCCAACACTGCCACTTCACTCCTCGGTCTCATAACAATAGACTTTTGTCTCGTAATATAATAGCTTGCATAAGTAGCTTAAACTTAGATCAATTGATCTATTAGCTTATTAGTCCAACAAAAAATCCCATGAGGGATCATCCTAATATATAGGATGGGTGGTCGGTCATACCGTTCTACTCTTTTAGCTATGAAGACCGACTAAGATTATTAAAAATAATCTTTAATACAATGGGGTTTTTTAAGTGGTGGTCCACCAAATGGTATCCCCACTTGACATTAACACCCCAACAATGTTCTTGCAAAGTGGTGCACATGATAGATACCAAGGTGTAAATAGATAACAACAAAGAAATAAGCAATAATCACAAAAGTAAGAAAATAATCACCACAAAAATCATCTATAATAGTAAATAAGTTCAAAGGAAAACAAGTATACAATTATTATAATAAACAAGCACACAAGAAAAGTCACATATGTTAGCGATGCAAAAGCCCTAAGAGACTGAAAAAAAAGGGACACAAAGGTGTCACACACACACACAAATATAAGCAATAAGTTAGAAAAACCACAAATAAAGGACATAAAAGTCTCACCAAGAACCAATAGAAAATACCATAGGCCATTTATATAGAATCAAGCAATGAAGAAAGTGAATACAAGTAGAAAATAGTAGCAATGAGGCATATAGAAGAAGATAAGCTAGTGTTGCACAAAACACATATGTTATTTGTGTTAATAACAAATATATCATATAGACAACATAAGTTATTAAACATAATGAGGAAGTGAAAGTAACTATATTGAAATAAAAGCACCTCGATAATGTGAGAGATGCCCATAATAGATCAGGGTCAACTAAGAAGTAACTAAGATGTTATATAACATAGCGTAACAATTTGTGTATGAAATGCATCAAGCTCGACATACCTTGTAGATGTATGTGTGTAAAGAGTATATAAATATTTATGTTATCTATCAAACCAATATGAAAAACATATTTAAAGTAAAGAACAAGAAAATCAAGTCATATATAGGTTCTAATTTTGTATTTTTATAAATATTTGAATGCTTATAATTTTGTGATTAGCTATATATAGGAGAAAGTAATATCTTATTCAACATCGAAAAAATAATTTATGTTAGGATCAAATATGATAGGTCTTATATTGGCCCTATTGTAAAGTGTTAAAATAAGGACCATTTAATTTTCTTAATTCCTTAAGCTGGTATAATTCCATGATATATTTTTCATCTATATAAGTTTTCCAACATTTAGCCATACATATGTCCAATGTGTCAAATGATGATGGTAGTTATGGAGGCCATCATGAAAAATAATAATCATAGTGTGGATCATAGGAAAAGTAATATTAAGATTATTTTCATCAACAATAGCTTTTAAGCATTATAGACAAGAGTGACCCGAGTAGAGGGGAGCACGTTGAGGGTCAAGGGTGACCCATACTCTAGTTATGATTATGTATGATCCAAAAGTGATGATGAGCATGATATAACCTTGAAAGGTGTAGGATATGGAAAGGAATGACATAATATATAGTGTTGTAAGACCAAGGGTGTGCAAAACATCATAAGTACATATATTCTTGTTTTTATCCCAATTAAGCAAGACATGTTGCCAATGTTTTCCACGAATATAAAGTGTCCTAGTATGAGTATCAAAGAAAGGTCACTTTCTGGATTATGTTATATCCAAATAATGTGATAATTTTAGCTACATTGACTCATTGGGAATTATAATGATTGCATCATTGGAATTTAGTGTATTGATGCCATTTATTAGATCTTGCCAATGGTCAACCTCATGTCCAAATATATGGTGGTAGTCACAAAAGATATTTATAGGATGTTGTGAAAGATTCTTATCAAAGTGATGACATGTATGAGGTAAAGTAAGTAGGTTATGATCAAGTAAGATATGTAATATCCCTTGTGGTGTTTCTAAATGTTCAAGAATAATGATTGAGTGAAGAACAAACATAGAATCAACTGCATTAACAACACATCGCTTAGGATTAAGGTGAGCCATATCAGATGTGACATGAATACCTTCATTGGTTTTTGGTGGAATAAAAGGGGTGGTAGAAATAGATGGTTATGCATGAGTAGTATCAGTAGTGTCTGCAATAGTGGATTTAAGTTGATAGTTCCGAAAAATGGTAGAAACTAAAATAGAATGAAACATGGAATTATTCTCATCAATAGGATTTAAATTATTATTGTGCAAACATTAATCAACAAGCTCAATATAATCAGCATCACTATCAGAGTAATAAGTGACAACATGATCTTGTAACTTTACATGTTTCACCAAGTTAGGAAGATTGAGAATAGGAGATAGAGGGGATAATGTAGATTGAGATGAATCAACATGGACCTCAATCATGGAAGGAAGATGTGAGCATAGGGATTACTCATCAAATGGTGGCATAAAAGTTGTATCATTGGATCTATTATTTGTCTCACCAACCACATATGTATGTAACTTATCCATAGGATTGGTTAAGATGGAATAATGATAATGGGAATATGAGAATTAGAGGATTAAACTTTGGAATATTTGAAAGTCTAGTCATCAACAATAATAGTGTATTAATAATCATTGTCAATCAATTTGACACATTAATGTAGAATGGATGGGATACCTCTATAACATGGATCTAAGGGCATAGTGAGAGGATATTGTAATGAAGATAATTATTTATAATGTGAAATATAATAGGGGGATTTTGGGGTGCACTAAGTGATCAAAGGTTATGTCACCCAATGTAAAAAATGTGATACTATCAAAGTTTCACTTATTAGTACTAGTCATATCATATACAATCACATAAATACCCATTTGTTTAAGGATCTAGGGAAGATATTCAAACTAGAACCACCATCAATCAAAACATGCTTAATGAGGAATCCCTAAATAGGTGCGGTGATAAGTAATGGTGGGAATTGATCTATACCATGTTTAGGAGGAATTTTAGTTGAAATAAAAGTAATTATCTTATCCATGGTTTTTAATGTGCCCATAATAGATGCAAATATAGTAGGTTGAGTATCACAAATCACGAGGTGTCATGTTGCATAAAATTGGAGCATGAAATGATGTTGCATGGACCAATGATGAGTCGTCAGTTCCTGGGGAGTTAGAGACCAAGGAAGGAACATTGTGGGTAAGTGGCCAAAACTTATATATCGCATAGCTAATGAAATGAGGATGTTTGGCAACAACTAAGTAAAAAATAGAGATCGTGTAGCTGGTAACAAGGAGACAAGTGGCATGGGAGATTTTTGTGTAAAATATGATGGCCTTGTGACCATCATATACATTCCAAGATAGAGAACCCATAGCCAATTAGAGCCTGCCATGTGGATTGATGAGAAATTTGGAGGAAACACTATAGTATAACATTAAAAAAAAAATCTTTAAGCTTTAATGGTAGAAAAATAACACATCTCTACGTTTTTTAACCATATATTTTGATTAGGGCCACCAAATGAAGAAAAATTAGTCTCATTGGAAAGATCTCAAGAATTGTTATTGAATGGGAGACATTTTGGGCCCTGAACCTTTATGTTTTTTGAAAAATTTACATTCAAATATCTAGCAAGTAGTTTTTCACATTAATGTAGATCACATGCAGATTTAAAGCTATTAGAGGTCATTTCTTGAGCCCAACACCTGAACCTAGTGTGCAAACCTACTCTACACTAATGAACCTCCCTTTTCAAAATATTTGAGATATGACATTCCTTTTGGTAGAGGATTTTGTAGTTCAGATTCATATGGTGTTTATTACCTATAACCAAATTTGAGCAATATTTTAGGACTCAAAGAATTAAAATTCCTCTCTATATCTTTGTAATGTAATGTATTTAATTGCAAAGGTTCCTCTCCCTTTTAAATATGAGGCTACTCTATTTTTGGGAGCCAATTATTTCTAAGTGTTTATCCTTTGTCTCTCCTTCCCGTAAGACGGGGTATATCGGTACATAGGATTCTAACATGCGTGTAGAGAAAAGATAAAAATGTAATGATAAGTTATGGGAAGCAATAATCTTGTAATGAATAAAAAGATACTTATTATACAATAATATGTAGAGAAAAATACTATGTCATTGATACATTATCTTGTCATGTGTGTGATAGTGTATGTAAATATAAGCCAACCGCATATTGTGCTATTATATCTCTTGACATAATAAGTAGTAGGCCCAACCACAACTTAATAGAGTTATACCATATAGGGAACTGACATAGTGTGGTGTTCTTTAGATGATATTTTGATTCCCTTTGTCCCTTAATACATTTATAAATGATCTATGTGATTTTATCTTGCTAAGGCATAACTTTAGGACCTTTAGAGCCTTGGTAATAGGGCAAGCTAAACACTTGAACATAGTTTGACGAATTCATACCTATGCGGTGGAAACTCTAAAGGACGTGTTACTAATTTAGGAGGATTTAGGAGATCCTTAAGTTATTTTTGTGAGTAATTTTCAATGTATGCTCTTGAGAATTCCATGTGAGTTTAAATAGTGAATTAGAATTGCTTATACATATTTTCGTAGGTTAGGTATTACATTAAGGCCAACCTATGGGATAGGAAAAAACTCATAAAAGATATTAAAATATATAAAAATCATTAGAGAGCGAGGTATGGGGCCAGAAATGTCATCCCATATTATAGTAAGGCCTAATGTTACACTATACAATTCCATGTATACAGCTAATGACGATAGACAAATATGCCTAGGAGTAAAGTACTGCTTTGGATAATTTCAACTAAGTGGGAGAATTATAGAGAAATGTGTTGAGAATAAGAAGTAATATGTAAGAGATAAGGATGTGTCAAATGGGACTACGATGTGACTGTAATTCACAGTATAGAATACAAACAAAATTTTCATTGACAAAGGATAAGCTGCCAAATTTAGGTTTCCAAAGTTTCCCCCTTCAAGTGTGAAATTTAAAATTGCATTCTTAAGAGAAATACATACTTGAGTGTGTACACACACTTTGTATTTTCTCAATTTTTGTTGTTCTTGTGATGGGTTTACACTTTCCATGGTAAAACCTAAAACATAGAGTGTAATCAATGTCCATAAATGAAATTGAACTATAACTCAAAAGTGGCAAGTTTATATAACTTTGAAAATTGAATTTTTTCATAGTAAAGTAAAGAGATGAAGCATACAAGGAATACACATAGTCACTTTACCAATGATTATGCTAAAATTTAAAATAATAGCCTAATCTAATGAAATTTTACATTAAATAAATGAATACTGAAATAATACCCAAGCCACTAAGTAATGAAAATATGAAACCCTAATGTGCAAATAGGGTTAAAAGAGCCTTAGCTGATTTACAGAGGTTGTTGGAATGTGTTGCAGTGGAGATCGACTAGACAGAGATGGAGTATCGTTGCACAAAATCCTAGAAAAATGTAGATTTGACTGGAATGGGGTGCCTGGAGAGGGATAGAGGCACCTGTGGGTACCCTGGTCTAATTTCTAGGTGTCCTGGTCTACGTAGATTATTAGAAAATCCCCTTTGAGGTATTGCAAGAGGTTCACACTTTCACCTTTTGTCATGTGTATGTCATTGTGAGATCGTCGAGGTCGCTGTAAATCTGGAATGAATGAATCACCTAAAATAATCCAAACAAAGCATCAAAACCCTAAAAAAAGAAAGATGTAAATGAGGGGGTCGAACTGTTGTCAGCGGCCAAAATAATGGACTTATGACTGAGCATTGCACTACATCTCAGACCCAATTTAGTTTTGTGTGTGTGTGGAATCATGCCCTAGGTTTCTCTTGTGCATGTCACACTTTATGAGTAGCGAGCAAGTAACTATATGTAGAATGCAAATGATGTGTGCATGGAAACAATAAAATCCCCCTATGAAGTTTGATGCAGATGAACCATCCTTTATCCCTTGTGATGAATCTAGATGGATTTTATGGAGCTCTTAGATTTTTTTGATGGATATAACCTTAGGTGGAGATAGTAGATGCTTAGTGCTTGGTCCCTTATTATGATCACATAACTTTATATTTATATGATTCCTTCACTTGAACTTTGTAATTAACCATGAAAAGATAAGATGCTCAAATGATTAGAAAGGACCCAAAAAGTGTGAGTAAAGTATAAAGAGGATAGGGGAACAAAAATTTTACAAGGGCACCTAGTACTGGCATTTTTATTTGGGTGTTGGTGTCTAGGATGACAAACGTCGAAGACTTAAAAGGTAGTATGAGAAAGAAGAGGTGTAGGATCACCTTCCTTTTATTTTTGTCTGCACTACAAAGGGAAGTAATTAAAGGTTGGACCTATGAATGAATGATGCAATGCATCTCAGAACCAATGTAGTTTTGTATGTGTGTATGGAATCATGCCCTAGGTTTCTCTTGTGTGTAGCAGACTTTATGAGTAGCGAGAAAGTAACTACATGTAGAATGTAAATAATGTGTACATGGAAACAATAGACTCCCCTCCTATGAAGTGTGATGTAGATGAACCAAACTTTTTCTCTTGTGATGGAGCTAGATGGATGTAATGGAGCTCTTATATGCCTTTGATGGATGTAACCTTAGGTGGAGATAGTAGATGCTTAGTGTTTGGTCCCTTATTATGATGACATAACTTTATATTTATATGATTCCTTTACTTAAAATTCTTAATTATCCGTGAAAATTATGACTACCAAAAAGATAAATGCTCAAATGGCTAGAAAGAACCCAAAAAGTGTGTATAAAGTAAAAAGAGGATAATATATCCTAGATTAGATGAGGGATCTTGGCACTAGCATCTTGGTCTGGGAGTTGGTATCTAGGATGAAAAATGCTGAAGAATGACAAGGAAAACTGAGAAAGTATAGGTGTAAGACCAAGAAAAGGGATAGAAAGGAAAGGAAGTGATCCAAAACCGAGGGGTTTCAGACTTAAGGAACAGATTAACAAATGTGCCAAATGAATTGCAAAACAACTATCTCTGAAAAGAGATGTAAATTACTCAAAGATTTCAAAATACATCAATTATCTCTGCCAAGAGATGTCTATCTCTTCTTCCGGTTACATATGTATTTATAATAATTTTATAAATACGAAAGGACACCTAGAAAGATGTGGAAGGTCACTAGTCTCGAGGGAGACGAGGTGTTTCATCTTCCAAGACTTACATGTGCACTAATTTTGCGAAACATACTATTTTTAGAATTTACTATTTTTAGACAGCAGTACAAAAATCACAATTTGGGCCCCTTAAACGTGGATTTCGGGGGTCAAACATTGCCGAACGGAGTTCGCACCTTCTCATCACATTCTACGCATTCCAAGATTTCCGTTGCCTTTTGAACGGAGTCAATCGGAGCTACGGTGCAAAAGTTATGGTCTCTGGAAGTTGCGCCACTAGAATTGCTGCCTGGATCAGGAAGATGGCCAAAGACATGGGTTATTTAGTACCGTTATTACTTAGGAATCATATGAATAGTATTAAGCAATTAGGACTAGATAATTACCCAAAGTACGTGATGTTGTGTCTAAAACCGAGCGATGAACTCTTATCCTTGTCATGTTTGAAGATTTTAATTTTTTTTGATATACTGAGGGATTAGGGTTGATTATTCCCCATTTTTTGAAGGATAAATTGAAGTAGGAGAAGAGTTAAGTGTGCGTGATTCTATGCACCCAAATTTGCATGGTGTTACATTGTCGGAATAGTTCAAATCCCCAATGATGATAAAATATCAATTGCAATGATATCCAAGTCCAATTTCTCACTTTTAACATGTCCTTATACCTTTTTTTACCATACTTGTCTTTTCCAAACTTTTTTCCTCTTTCCTTAGTTGTTTTGTAGCCTTTAGTTACGGAACTGCGCCGACAAATGCGTAACTTCCGCAGAGGGTGGCAAACCACCAGTCTATCTTGAGTAGTGGTTACAAAACCAGCACATCGGTTGCGTAACTTCCGATCTGTGCAAACCAGCAGTTCTGTGCATATTTAACTGAGACTTTCTAGCGTGTTTTAAATGCGTGTTACCTTCTTCTAACTTACTTTTCTCACATGTTTCTTGACCAAATTAGTTGTTCTTGAGCTTGTTAGATGCGTATAGACTTATTATTCTCTACTTATAATTATTAGTAAGTTAACTTCCCCTCCTTGTGCTTATCTAGCACTCATTGATCACAAAGTGCACTTGACCATTTACCTGCCAACTTTCTATAAAAACCAATCTTTTCCCGAAGCATGGTTTGGAGTCTTTTGATTTGGAATTGCACTGTTATGTTGTCAGAATCCTACCAAGAAGTAAAAAAGAAAACATAGTTCATTTTCCTTTTTATTCTCTTGTTTTCATTGCTACCATACTACTTGCAAACTAGCTAGCTCCAACACTCCATTTATTTCACATGCTACCAACACAGTTTCCTGGACACGTTTGAATATCTCATTGGAAAAGAAGCCGAGGGGATTACAAAACATTACCAACATTCGGATTGTCATTGTACTACATTTATAGGTTGGAAGTGTTATTATATTATTAAAATCTTCCTTTATTTAGATATATTTCAATTCATAGTCTATTAGAATACTTTTTTCATGTGAATGTTCAACAAGGAATTTAACAATTTATGAGCATAAAAACTATACCCCTTTGTTAATTTTTTCAATTCCTATCATTCCAAGACACCCCAAGTCTATCCAATCAGTCCAAGTGACCTCTTGATTAATGTTATCTCATACCCCTATGTGATTTAGGAAATTCCATTCATTCCCCCTAGGTGATTTTAGGATTTCATTAAAATTTGAAAGCTTCAAGTAGTTGTGGGAAGGGCTATCACTGACCTTCCTAGGACTGGAGTGACCCCACGGAGTGGAGCAGAAAATATGAAATGGATGTGGAGGAAATTAAAAGGTCTTGGGAGATCATGGAATTGATTCAGGAAGATTCTAGAAGGATTCAAAGAAGTTGGGGCAGTTTTGCCAAAATTAGGGTTCATAGGCTAGTTAGTGCACAGGCCAAAACAGTTGTTGAACTTTCGAAGGTGATTCCGGGAGCTCCGGATGGAGTTAGGAGAAAAAAAAACATCTCCATAAATATAATTCCAAGAACTAAAATATGGTGAAATTAGGTTTTTCACAAAACTTTGGTGCATTGGGTCTGTAAGTAGTTTTTCTCCTACGTAGGTGGAGTACCAAATCAAATATCTATTTTTTTAGGGATCAATTGTAAGAATCAAGACCTGATACCCCCACCATTAGATTCAAAAGGTAATTTCCAGATAGTATTATATAATTTTTCATCAAACAAGTCCATTGGGAGCTCAAGTTATCGTCATTTCAAGTTGTCCTCCTAGAGCGAGTTCGGGAGTTAGCCAAATTTTGGGAGGACACATGTCAGATTTAGGAGCATGGGGGGATTTTTTGTCCCTGAAGTCCCTCAAAACCAGGGATATAAAACCTTGAAATTTTTTCCCAGCCTCCATATGCCATTTGGATCCTCATGCAACCTCCAGAATCGTTAGTTCAACCCTCGGGTGCTTGTGGGAGCTCAAATTCCCTGTCGTCAGATCTTCGCCATGTGTCAGCTCCAAGATCACCGTGTAATTTTATGTCCCTCACATTTCAGGGACATAAAACCTTAAAAAATGTTCCCAACCCCCTAAGGGAGACTTTTGGTCACCCATATTACCCGCTTCTAACCCCTAAATACTTTAAAGCTGAATTTCTATCTTTCATTTTGTGTCGTCGGATTCTCACCACGTGTCGTCGCCTTGCTCACCGTGGAATTTTATATCCCTCACATCTCTCACATTTCAGGTATAGAAAACATTGAAAAATGTTCCCATCTCCCTTCGTAGCTAAATTTTAAATTTTTAAATACTTGCCTACTTCCCGCTTCTAACTTTTAACATTCCCATGCACAACCATATCTACACACTCTTTGCAACCTTCTACCACCACTCCATCATTGCAAATTCTCAAACCAGTTCAAAAAATGCACTAAAATACCTTTCCCATGATGATATTCAAGCCTCAAAAGGATTTTTCATCAAGTTAAGAAGGAGAAATGTAGAACACAGTAGAAAATCCCCATTGTCGTAAAATCAAAACTTGAAGAAATCTTGCAAACGGATGCACAAATTGAAAATATATTTTTTTGTTATTCATTCCACTTTCCAAGACCATAAAAAAATACCTTCAAAATATCCTCTCATGCCATAAATCATTCACAACAAATAAATCTCCTTTTCGGCTCAACAAAGAAAAAAGTTGATTTCCTGTCAAACCGGCTGTCGGATCGAAACGAGATTTCACCTAGAGCACAAGAAGAAAAAACCCATATCAAAAACATAATTTTTTTCAAAAATAGAGGAGAAAACAAGACTTGTAATTTTTGAGGTACTTTAATGGTTGCCATGTCTAGAAGCACTGTCAAGTCGAGAAATTGAAAGTTTAAAATATCCTAAACTATTGAGCGGGTAGGTCTAAAATTTCAGAGGGGAGATATTAGGAAAAAACCCATATCGAAAAAAAAAATTCCACGTCAATCCAACCTCCAGAATCTCACTTTCTAAAAATAACAAATATTTTGCATAGGGGACTGCTATTTTAGGAAAGTCACAAACTTAAAAACTTGCGAAGGAGATGATGATATACAAAGATGCACTGCAGATGAGAATTCATCAAAATGGGTATTTTGGCACTTACTTAAAATAGTAAGTGGTCACATTGAAAGGAACGATAATAATATTGTTCCAAGCCACGATCTCAGATGATAATAACACACCACATTAGATTTGCAAAGTAGAAGAGCTAAAATACCATATATGGAAATCCATCATAATCTATAATGCTCAATACATTACAATAGAATGACTTGAATTATTCAATAAGAAAGATGTACATATAGGAAGAGGGAAATGCAACTACTACCTAAATTAGTGGTGAAGAACTCCCACTAACTAATACTGGTAGTTAAGTTAACTCCAAAAGACTAATAAGCTAACTCAACATAACTAAGAAGGTAACTCCACACAACTAGTACACCTAAGCAAGCTAACCCAACAAGTGTAGGGCTAACACAAGTGTAAGAATTATCCTGATAAATAAATAAAAGGATAAATAATAACCTACACTAACACCCTCCCGTAAGCATAGCTTAGGTGGGTGGAAAAGAAAGTGGGTCCCGGCAACAAGGCCTGATGAGGTACCCACGTACAACAATTGGGAAAAATGGACATTGCAAGGTACTCAAAACTAGTGATAACAAAGTAGAGAGCAAAATCCTACTGCAAGATATCCTCAGAAGCTCGACTCCAAAAAATTGTACAATGCTAAAGAAGTGTGGTGCACACTATGGTCTGAATCCACTGCTTGATCATATAACTCAAAAACAACTGACACTAGGCTTCACCAGAATAGCTCCATACAAGGAGACTGTTAATGGAGTGATGTCAAAAAGTGAAAAACAAACACCAAACATAATTTGATCAACTTCTACAAATAGGTGTGCCACGATCCAAGAAAAACTAAGGCAACAAGGCAAGGACACGAGATCCAAATAAATAGGAGTGCCACGATCCAAGAAAAAGCCAAGGTAACAAGGCAAGGGCACGAAATCTGAAGAAACAGTATCAACACCACACCCTCCCATACTGTAGAATGGGTAGAGTGACACCGCAGATCTATATGAGTTGTCAAAATTAACTACTTGAACACTGAACAAACTAACACTGGGCTCCACCAGAATAGCTCCCCCACAAGAGAGACTATCAACATGCCAAAAAAAGTGTCTAAAATACAGATCCAAAATATCTCAACAAACAAGAGAGATATAAATGTATACACCCATAGATACAAGAATGCAATACCCAAAATTTTAGGACATCGAGCTCAACTGAAAATGTCACCAATGCATAGATCTCAAAAAAAAAAAAAAAAAAAAGATCATCTTAATCTGAGCTATGGATCAAAAGTTATGAGCTCTACAAGGTTTTTCTATTAAAATAATATTTTAATGCTGATCTTTTTAAAAGGTACATGTGACACCCAAATGTCCAAAGGGTAAAAGATTGCATCCACATGATACATGCTTGCGACTAAAAGATAAAATTCTGCACCCAAAACCTAAAATGTCCAGAGGGTAAATCATTGCGTCCAGAGGGTACACACTTATATCCAATGGATAAAAGAATGCACCTAGAGGGCACAGATCTGCGTCCAATGAATAAAAGACTACATCCAAAACTGAAATATCTAGAGGGTAAAAGAATGCATACAGAAGGTACATGCTTATATCCAATGGACAAAAGAATGCACCCAAAGGGTACAGATCTGCGTCCAGTGGATAAAAGAATGCATCTAAAACCAAAATACCCATAGAGTAAAAGAATGCATCTGGAAGGTACACGCTTATATCCAATGGATAAAAGAATGCACCCATAGGGTATAGATTTGTGTCCAGTGGATAAAAGACTGCATCCAAAACCGAAATACCCAGAGGGTAAAAGAATGCATCCAAAAGGTATACGCTTATATCCATTAGATAAAAGAATGCACCCAAATTTGAATGTCTCAAAACATGGTCGAGTTTACAGTCGATTCTAGGGTTTTGGCGCCTTCCAAATCCAATTCTACACTCAGTTTTGCATAAAAATACATGTTGCAAAAAATTTCTTACAAATTCCATATACATGAAAAAAATAAACCCTTGCTTGCAAAGAAAAACTTACAGATGGATGTCTACATCATCTATCGCTCTAATACCATGAAAGGAATGATAAGAATATTGTTCCAAGCTGCGATCTCAGATGATAATAGCACACCACATTAGATTTTCAAAGCAGAAGAGCTAAAATACCATATATGGAAATCCATCATAATCCATAATGCTCAATACATTACAATAGAAGGACTTGAATTATTCAATAAGAAAGATGTACATATAGGAAGAGGGAAGTGCAACTACTACCTAAATCAGTGGTGAAGAACTCCCACTAACTGATACTGGTAGTTAAGTTAACTCCAAAAGACTAGTAAGCTAACTCAACATAACTGAGAAGCTAACTACACATAACTAATACACCTAAGAAAGCTAACCCAACAAGTGTAGGGTTAACACAAGTGTAAGAATTATCCTAATAAATAAATAAAAGGATAAATAATAACCTACACTAACACACACATGCATCTGTTAAAAATATAAAGTTGATCTAAAAGGAGAGAGGAACATAAGGAGAAGAGGAAATCAGAGTTGCAACATTCAGTTGAGGTTTGAGGGAGTAGATTTTCATACTTACTAAAAATAGTAAGTTGCTCTTTCTAAGGAAAACATGAAGCAGAAGTGGATGGGACAGAAGCTAGCACAACCCTTCGCGTGTGAGTAAAAGATAGAAGATAGAGATGTCTTGTACATGGACCTAAATGACCTTAGAATTTGCATAACAGCTAAAGACCAAAAGAATATTGAAGATTAGATATTCACCAGTGGCTTGTTCATTGCCGCGGGACACCTAGTGTCTGTTCAAAGTCTTGAGTTGGTCCTAGCCTGCTCTCACCACTATGATCCCAAAACACGAACCATCCGAACCGATAATGGTATAACAATGGTGGTAATTATCCCTAGAACCATCTCACTTTCTCTGTAGATACCGACATCACCCAACATGGTCATCATCTCAAAAGACAGGGCCTTTCACGATTGGGAAATGATCGATGCATATGTGCACGGGGTTGTGATTGGTTCATGGTTGAAAATAGGGAGAAATCCCTCAAGGATGCCCAAGAACCTTCCAAGGTGTGTTTTTGGAGAAGAATACTTAGATGTCATCACTCTCCTTAGCAAAGTTATGGGCGAAGCAAACACAAGATACTTTCAATACTAGATGGGCCTTTTCATCTTGACGCAGACAAAAGGAAAGAAGAGGATTGACTACAGATAGATCATCAATGACAATCTCCATCTGTAACTACTCTAGGTACCCATGATGAGGAAGTTCCAAATGACTTCTTACTTGGTCTATCTCCTTGCTAGCTCAAGATCATTCAAAGGATTGGATGATTATCTCTCACACAAAACATTGTTTTTGAGGTGCCTGCATTCGAGAAACCTCCACAATTGGTGATGGAGGAAATCCATAGGAATTTTTCTTACGTGAACGATGCGTTCATAATGTATGTCATTTGAAGCTTAGAAGGAGATATGGGAGCTAGGATCTTGTCACAAGTGGTGTCCTTAATCAAAATTTATGGCTCTTATTTCATAAAATTCTTGACCTTCTCCTACCTACGATTTGTTGGCTTCAACCAAGCTTTGCTAAGGCTGCCTAAGTACCTTAGTGACCAAATTGTATTTTTTGAGCTCTACAGATAGATCATTCAAGTGAATAAAAATCTTAGAAGAAGGAATAAGAATTTTATTCCATTTCCTATCTCTCTCGGGGTATTCACGTGTAAGAGCTCAAATAATGCATCTCATATAGAGGCTGCTTTTGCTCATTTAACTTTGCATTCCTTCATTTTCAGGCCTAATTTTGAATCTGAGAATATCCCAACTCTATCTATGTCCCAGAATTGTAACATGAGCCATAAGTCAAGGACTACTGGGCCAATTGCGCTGATGAATTTGAAGTGCATGAAAGGGACCATATGAGGATGACAGTCAGTGAGATGAGGAAATTTTAGTTCTCCTGGTATGAAGATATTTTGCATGAGGATGGGACAAAGATGTATGATCCTGAGTACATGGCATTCAAGATGTCCATTTTACCTCTAATCAACTGGTATGTTCATGAATTAGGGGATATATTATTGTAGACTGAAAAGGTGGTGAGGAGAATGAGAAATTGGTTTCAAAAGAAGAGAACCATGATCATCTAGTCACGAGAAATTCCCCCAAGTTAGAAGGAATCCTCCCATCAGTCATCTTCAAAATTCATAGAGGTGACTTCCAGTTCTAAAAACTCTAGAGAAATTTTGAAAAGGATGGCCATAAAATTGGAAGCTTCCCCTCACAAGAAGATGCCAAATAAACTCAGGGTAGAAGAAGGCTCATTTGCATCATTGCGAGAGGAATATTTTATCATAGAAATGCAGGAGGAAAATCCAGTGGCTGAGACACAAGTGGAGGAAGAACACATGGTCTAAGACCAGCCTTCGAGCCATCATACGAGGTCCCACCTCGTGTTGACAACCATACTCCTCTCATTCAAGATTTTCCTCTCCCTCCAGAATAGGGAACTGTTGGCGCACCTATAATTGAGCCCGAATTTGATGAGATGTTTCCTTGGATGCAAGAAACAATTTTTGTTAACACCCGCACTATGCAGCAAGTCACAGCCCCTAATCTATCAATTATTTTCTCATTGGCCAAAGAAAAAAGATCAAGAAATCTCACACGTACAGCCTCATGGTTTTTACAGTGGAGAAACAAGTAACCAATAAATCGAAGTAGCTCGGCCCAAGGTAATCAAGTAAGCATATGAGATGACACCAGCTGACTATGATATGAGCACAATCCAACTAGGACCAAAAACTCATGAAGAGTATTTGCACATGTATTAGCAATCTTCCGCTCACATGGTGGCAAGGAATAAGGAGTATAAGAAGAATATTGATGAACTAAAATAACATGTGTGAAATTTTTCATTCTATGTGCAACATCTAGTTGATCCTAATGCCATAATAATTTCCACTGAGGAAGTTGCTCCCATTATTAGCTTCAATCCAAAATCTGTCAGGAGGACACATGAGTTCAAAATGTAGGGGTGAGTGAATAATGAGTGGATTAAGTCAATTTATGAAAAAAGGAAGTCAGTGCTCCAAGAAGCGGCCAAGCTCTTCGCTTACATATGTGCGACAACAAATAGGACATGAACACTCAAAGAGGACTTGAGGAAAGAAAGGGACTATTGGGAACCTTTATGTCCAATAATAGTTGAAATGACCAACACTCATTACTATGATTTGATTGACGGGAAGATCTTTGAAAATCCCTCTGAGGACTTGTCACATGTGTGGATGAGGGCCTTGGTAATGAGGTTTGAGGAAATCATTCAGGCCATCACAGAGCTAGAGGAAAAAGAGGAAAAAGCATACAAATTGTAGGATAGTGTAAATCAGAAATATTAGAAACTTGGAGTACCTGCAATGGGTGAGGATACAACTGCTGATGATTTGATTGGTCCATTTGAAGAATATGTCAGGAAAGAGGTAGGCAACCCATTTCCTTCAGCAAGGATTCCCTTGACTTCCTCTCAGAGATTTAGGATTTTAATTGCACTTATCACAGAGAAACATTCATCATGGTTCAGGAAGTGCAAAGACATCGACAGTGTGGCTGATGGATGGACATATACCTTGGGTTGCATTTGCATTCCTCATGTTGAAAAATTGGAACCTGTAGCAGCTCGTTTCAACAAAGAGCTTAGAGGAACAGAGGCCTTCTCAAGAGCATGAATTGGAAACCAGTTAGGGAGCAAGATCAAATCCACTACATCAGCTCATTCTTATGCATAATTCTTCTTCTTTCTCCTTTCTTCTTCTTCCCCTTCTTTCTCTCTCTCTTCTCTTCGCACCGAATGCTCTCTCTCATCAATGTTATATTTTTGCGTTGAGGTTTGCACTTTTTAATATAACTTTAAGTGACTTTAGAAACATACTGTAAACTTTAAGGCACCTTGATTTAATAAAAGGGACTTAAATATTTAAGTGGAATATGAACAGTCTAAAGTCAAATTAAAGTATTTGAAAAGTCACCAAGAAGATGAAGAGTTGCCTTCTCTTCTATAAATTGTAACAAGCTCCTCATTTGAGCTTCTTCTTAGACAACTTTGTATACATTGGAGTTATTTTTCTTGAATTCATGAGAGAGATATCCTTGTAAATAGAGTACAGAGATATCAAATTTCTTCTATTTTCCCTACTCAAAAATGTCTTCTATTTCTATGTTATGTACAATTTCTGCTTGAGCTTCAATAAAGGAAGAACGAATTTTATGCTTTCTTGACTGAGAAGTTTAGTGGTACTTTGTGCTCATTAAATTCTATTTGGTCTTGTTGTTGTTACACATATTTATTTTATTCTAAATTCAAGTGCATGTAATGAAATTTCTGGTTGGTGTATGCAAGTCTCTGATTTTCTACTTGCAGCATTAGTTTCTCTTTTCTAACTTTCTCACTCCCTTTCCTGCTTTCCTAGCAAATTCCTCTCTTGCATATATATGAAATATTTTTCTGCAAGGTCAGTGGAGTGCCCCTATTGGATCCCCAACCAAAATTTTACTAGGATAAAACTCACTTTTTACTCGTGCATGCACGTGTGGCAGCTACACCGGTTAAGTAGAGGGACTTAGACTCCCAGAGCATTGGTAAGATAACCACCAATTTGTCCCTGACAAATTTTCTCACAAAAAATACATTTTTGTAAGGAAGTAGAAGTTACAGTAGTTTTTATTTTTTTGCAAGAAGCTTCCATTTAGGATTTATTCTTAGCTCATCCCTGTGGATTTTTCTACGAAGAATTTGGAGGAAGTTCTTGTGCACAAATTTTATCAATTATTCACAATAAATTTACCTGTAGAGTTCATATCATTCATTATTTAGATCTCGTTAGCACATAAGATTTTTTTTTTTGAAATTTACCTCCCTGGCTATCCCTATGGATTTGCAAGGGAAGTTCGTTTGAAGAAGCTTTTGTGTCTGTTCATTAGTTTTCATTTCTTTACATCTAGAAAACTTGTGTAAATCCTATTGTTTTTTCAATGAAGCTTCAGGGGAAGAAATTGCTTATGAGAAGCTTTTCAATCTTCCCATGATTCTTAGGTAAAACCAGAGGAAGTAATATCCCTTATTAAAAATTAGGAAAATCTTCTATGTTAATTAGATTAGATTAAATTCATTCTGCAATGGGGAAATAGCCACATCCGATTATTTCAGTGTTTATTTTATTTTATTTTAGAGTAGAAGTAATTTCCATTTTGTTAGAAGAAGTTGTATTGTTTGTGTAGATTTATTTTATTTAATTCAAGAAAATAAAAAATCCCCAAAAACATTAGATTAAATTAGTTAATTTCTTTTATTTGTCTTATTTCCTTCCTGTTAAAAAAATTGAAAATACAAAAACAAGTAGATTAGATTTATTTCATCATTTCAATTAATTCAGTTTCCTTGTGTTTAATTAATTATTTGCATGTAGATATAATTAGATCCAAGGAGAGTAATCAATTTGGTTTGATTTAAATTTTTGGCCCTAGGAAACCCATAAAAAGAGTGTATGATCCAAAAGTACCATAACCGAACACAGTTGACATACATTGATCAAGGCCTTAGGTAACTTATATTCCAAACCACCCCAATTATGCCAAGCATTATCTCATAGATGACAGCCTTGAACAAGAAAGTGGATAAAGCTAATAAGTGCTGGTAAAATCATCCTGGTTGAGATTAGATTCCACAATCCATAGATTTTTCCTTCCCACACGTATCATCTCACACCTCTATGACCTTGTCTTGATATTTTTACGCAAAAGATGTGGAATGTTTCCCACGTATCCCACAACCCATTGAAGGTATATTTGTAGATTCTGATATTGATCGAAACCTTCATGCAACCATTATCCTTGACCATTCCATCTCACCCAAACAGGTCAAATAGGCATTCACTGCCTTAGATGAGTAAATTCCCGTATTGCCCGTACAAGACATTCGTTTTCCTTGATATACATTTTCCTGATTTTCACCTATTTTCATATATTCTTCCTATTCATCCTATGTATCTGTTCCATATCCATCTTTTCATTTCATATAGGTTTTCCTAACATGACCTCGGTAGGTCAAGTGCATCCTAGAGTCATGTGTTGATTCTTAGACGTAAAAAATTGGTGAACCCGACGTTAAGGACCAGTTCATTTTAATTTCATCTTTTCTTTCCTTTATTTCATCCATGCTTCTCCTCTCTCATTATTTTGTGGGTGTTTTTACATCCCTTGAATATTTTGGGTCAAGGTTAAGATAGACACATTCTGGGTCTCAAATATTATTACGCTCAGATGAGTATGCAACAATCACCTTCTTTGTCAGAGTTGGCTGATAATTACTCACAAAATCTCTTATCTCCTCACACGCCCCCTCCTCAAGGTTATAATACTGGTTCATCATTTAGAATTTAGTATATTGACCAACCCAACTACATTACACAACCCGAGTTCTTCAGCTCAAATAACATGACATTTACGAGAGAACAAAGGTTTTGTCCTCGGGTCTCGTCTAGGCCTTAAATTAGTATGCAAATTGATTCACTTATTTCCTATCTATTACCAAATGATGAGTTCTTAGCACGTCTCAACCAAAGCAACGAGTGTCTCAATACTATAGATCAATCATTGGATAAGATGCAAGGGTATATTGATGTTATTCTTCATAACAACGATGTTAACCCTCCTCTCAAGATAGAAAATCCACCTAAAGAGGGGTGGCCTACTAAGGATCAACTCATAGAAGGACATCACATGCATTTCCCCCCTAAAAAGGCTCAACACACGCCTAAGATAAATGCAACACTCTCATCAGGAGATGTGATTTCAATGTTGGTGGGTAGAATTAGATAATTAGAGCTTGCTCAACCTTCACATTCTACACCATTCACAAGGCAAGGAAAATTTGCCCACCACATTCATAACCATAGTTATGTTCCCTCTACACCATCACCTTCTTAGGTCCATATGGGTGTTCCTATCCCTTGAGATATTCTTACTAGATTGGGAATATTAGGTATGCCCCCTTATACTTCATATGGACAAGGGTCCAACCGGAAGTGCATTCTCAAATTTCATTCCAACTGGAAATGTAACATTTCCTGCTTTCTTGCCTACCAATCCGTATCAAAAAATTGTTCCCCCATATCTTCACATGTATTCAAAATATCCATAAGGGTACATGTTTTCTTATCTGGGTCCCTACGTTTAGAAAAAAAAATGGGTTCCTTATGCCCTGGCCAATTCCTATGATGCACCATACCAAGATTTTGTTCCACCTCCACCTCCCCATCAAGGATTGTTAATGATTGATTCCTATGTAATAGGAACATACTCTGAGTATCTCAAGGAGCCTCATGAATTCACCATATGGAGTGTAATACTCCCACTACCATGTTTGGATCTTCCAAAATTCAAAGCGAAGGGGATTCGAATGCGCACATCAAAGTGCATGCCAGCATTGTTAGAGAATTAATCCCATGGTATGTGGTTGTAGTGAAAATATTTCCCAAGACCCTTGAGGGGATTTCTCTTGAATGGTACTATAGAATACCAGAAGCTTCAATTCACTCTTTCAAGAAACTTGTACATGAGTTCATAAAGGCTTTTGACATGAACAAACTCTTAAGAATGGGAATCAAATAATTCCTTCACATTAAACAAGAGCATAACGAATTTGTTTCCCATTTCATCCAGACGTGGCAGAAAGTAATATACTCCTTTGTAATTGCTACTAACATGGTTCAAACGTAGCTTTGTGATCTATTCTTCCACTCCCTCAATCAAGAAACTAAGGAGGTTGTACAAAATTTTCCTCTTAGGACATATGAGGAGGTCTTAGAGGGCACTCTCTGCATGACCAAGCAGTGATCAATAACAAACAAAATTCTTATGGTCCAAATGGGAAATTTGCCACTCCCTCTCAAGGTAATTTAAATTACCGTAATGATTCAAATAATAACAATAAAGGACCCAAGGTCCTCAACAAGAACCGTGGTGCTACAACAGACGATGTAACTGATCAACCTAAGAATTCAAACATTTTTAACACTAGTAACGCAAATAACATAAACAACAATGCAAATGCAAACAACCAAAGGACTAACACCTTAACTCATTCTATTAATGTGGTTGAATTTAGTAATCCTCCTATTCCTCCTCAACAGATTTAGGCTTAACGGCTAGTTTAATATCCAAACCAATATCCAATTTCCAAATCAAAACCAGAACCAAGGCTAGAGGCCTCCAAAATTCAACTATAACAATCAACAATAGAATAACAACGGAAACTATAGGCCTCAAATAAACTAGAACCAAAGACCTCGTGACTATGATCCCAACTTATATTGTGGCTTTCATAGGGTTATAGGACATGATGCTCAGACGTGTAGTGATTGCAATAAATTCATACAACGGCTTCCGGAAGACCAGAGACATCTCATCATTCAGATGTTCTTAGCTAACCCCATGGAGCCTATGTAAAACACTCACATAGGTAATTTTGCTGCACAGAATGATACTCTCTAGGATTATAAAGACCCCCTCCTAACTCGTCCCTAAAATGGAAATATTAATCCTCATGATACCAATAAGGGGGATCCTATAGGAAACAATGATAAAAAATCCTCTACATTTTTAGATCCTCAAGTAGCTCCCCATTTGGACCACCAAAATCAGGATGAGATTGTAGGCCTAGTTGAGTTACAAACTGAGTCGGAAATCCTTGCGGTGAATCACACACATGATTATTCTTTGCAACCTCTCCCTATCTATCCCTCCATGTCAGATGATACAACAATAACTCCCAAGCCAATAGGGGGCTATGATTTGATCACGGATCTAACTAAGACCTTTTCCCACATTTCCTTTTTGGATTTGTTAAAGAATTCCCCTGCGCATCAATCTTCTTTATTAGAAGTGCTAGGTATTGGTCATCTAATCCACATCATCCCTCCTTTAGAGGCTCAAATCAATCATATAGAATTTGATGTCTATCCCCCGGGGAAGCCTAAGAGAGATACAATATTATTTTTTATATCAACAAGATGCCTACTGACGCCAAACTAGTGTAGAGAGGCAACCCCACATTGTATCTACAAGTTTTTATTTACAACAATTACATTAAGCAAGTTATGATGGATGATAAGGCTGTTAATATAGTCCCTTTCTCGTTACTACAAAATTTAGGCAATGGATAAATGAACTATTCCTCCACATGAAACATGTTAAAAGGCTATGATAGTCTCAAAGAAACCTCTATTAGAACCATAATGCTTCCAATAACTCTTGGACCCAAGACCGTGTTGACTGAATTTTATATTATAGATCGGGAAACTAAATATAATATGATTCTTGGTCAGCTATGGATTCATAGAATGAAGGAAATTCCTTTAACGTTATTCCAAGTAGTTAGATTCTTGTATCTAGGGAAGGTCTTCGTGGCTCAAGGTCACCCAAAGCCATTTGATATTCATTTGGCCAACTTAAAGAAGAAATCGGGGGTTCATACCGAATTCAAGCTCTCATAAAATCAATTAAACAAGCCACAGGGATCAATACATGCATCTAAGATTGTTCCTATGGATGAGTTGGAGGCTCCTAAGGAAATCAAAGGGGTGGATGTCAATGAAAACAAATTTTTTGTGGTAGAAACCATGTTAATGAAAACCACGAATGAAATTTTTGATATTTTGGAGAATGGTTTACCTATTATTCTCCCATTTTATTCTTTAGGAAAAGTTCATGCTCTTGGAATTTCCTCTCTTGCATCTAGTGTATTTGACGAGGTTTGTATGGTTCAGGTATCAAAAGTTAAGGAAGAATACTCCAAGAATAATCAAGCTTCTATCTTCCTCAATGATTGTTGGACTCTCAATTATGATGGTGAAAAATATCGATTTATCACTGGGGTAGGGGTGATCCTCATTTCCCCTGAGGGAAAGGTCATGCGTTTTGCTTTTAAGCTAAAATTTGAATGCACAAGCAATGAATCTGAATATGAGGCTCTACTTCTTGGTCTTATTGTAGCCAAGAGGATGGGTGTGAACAACGTCAAAGTCTTGGGTGACTCTCAAATCATTGTTAACCAAGTTTGAGAAGTCTATGAGACCAGAGAAAAACACCTACAACTCTACAAGATTGATGTTCTTGAGTTTTGCAAGGGTTTTAAATTTATCTCCATAGAAGCTATTCCATGACAACAAAACCTATTGGCCAACTCTATGGCTACTTTCCCCTCACGTTTCTATCCAAGTGAGGACTTGAAGGAAATTAAATTCATTGTTTTAGTCTGAGCCAAACCTTTAGTTCGAAGGATGCTAACCAATGTAATTTTAGCATATGTCAAAGTCGAGAATGAGCCCATAACATTGGATTTCACAGAAAATGACCATGTGATCTTAGTATACCTCAATGCTTACACCGACCTCCATCTCGCTTACCATATAAAGGGATTTACCCTTATACCTCACCCTTCCTCCTACTGGGAAGATACACATCTACATTGATTTCAGGGACATTAACAAGCATTTTCCCAAATATGAGGTCTCTTATGGATGGATTTTCTGATTACAATCAGATTAGGATTTCTGAGGAGGACCAAACCAAAACTACCTTAAAAAATCCTTAGGGAATATTTTGTTACGCAGTCATGCCTTTCATCCTAAAGAAGTCTGGAGCCACTTACCAGTGGGAAATGACCTACATTTTTCATGTTCTTATTCATAAGATTGTGGAGTTGTATGTTGATGACCTACTGACAAAATCAAAGAAGTGTGGTGATCACCCCGAAGTGCTTCATGTCATTCTCTTGTGCCTAATTGAGTTTGGAGTAACATTAAATCTTGAAAAATGTGTGTTTGGAGTAATAGGAGGCAAGTTGTTAGGATAAATCATTTCATCCTGAGCCATTGATGTTGATCTAGTGAAGATTCAGACACTTTTGGAGATGTCCCTTCCCACAGATGAGTCAAGCATCAGGTATTTCTTAGGTAAGCTTTGGGAAATTCACAAGTTTATCCCTGACTTAACATACACCATTCACCCTATCAACATCTTATTGAAGAAATATTGTTACAAAATTTAGACAACCAAGTGTCACGAAGTGTTTGAGTCAGTAAATCACTTCCTTACGTCATCGCCTATGCTCATGTCAGCGAAATATTTTCGTCCTTTCATTTTATACTCTCTAGCCACCGATGTCTCAATTGTGTGCATGTTGGCACAAGAGGATGGATATGGTCATGAGTGGGCCATTTATTTCAAATCATTCTATCACTTCGAGTTTTTGGTACATCGATATTTTCAATCACACTATGGACCGAATGTATCCTGAGGGATCTACCTCATAGCAAAGATGATGACTACATGTCATAGCCACTAAGTACGTAATTTTGGAAGAAGTTCTCTATCATAGAGCCTTCGATGGTGTTAAGATGCATTGATGAAGAATAGTAAAATAAAATCCTCTTCGAAGCCCATAATGGATTTTGTGGTGGTCACTTCAGAGGGCATGCAAGTGCTTGTAATATTCATCACATGGGCTATTTTTGGCCCACTTTAGAACATGACATTGTAGAGTATGTACGCAGGTGTCAAAAATGTCAACAGTTTTCACATGAGATACATATTCATGCACAATCTCTACAACCCATTGTGACACCTTGGACCTTCTCTTCTTGGGGTCTTGATCTGATAAGGAAATTCTCTCTTTCATCATCAGATCTCCACAACTTCATTATCACAGCCACTGAGTATTTTACAAAGTTGGTTAAGGCCATGCCTCTTACTACTGTACCCAAATCCTTAATTGCTAAGTTTATTTTAAACCAAATAATTTGTAGGTATGGAGTCCCACAAGTCAATATTTTAGATACACATTTCAAGAATGAAGAGGTGTGAGAATTATGTGTGTAATTCAAAATATCCCATTAGACAACCTCTTTGTACTATCCTTAGGCTAATGGACAAGATGATGCTACAAACAAAACCCTAAAGTCCATTCTCCTTAAGATGGTTAAGGAAAACAAAAGGGATTGGCATCTCAATTTTTTCAGCCTTGTGGGCCTATAGGAATTCGCTAAGAACACCCAAAGGGCAACCCCTTATTCTTTAGTTAGAAACCCTTGATGAAGCTCAACTTAGATCTGAACAAAATCACCGCGTTTATGTTGATAGGATGTGTCGTTGGTATAATAAGAAAGTGTGCAAACATGAAATACGCATAGGAGATCTATTTTTGAGACTTGACATCCAGATTGAAAAAAATATTGGAGAAGGAAGGAATTTTAGACCCAAATGGTTAGGCTCGTACCAAGTAATAGAAGAATGTAATAATGGTGTTTACCGCATGTGTACTATAGAAGGTGAAGAATTGAGTGAGTTGGTTAATTTAATTCACTTTAAACACTTTTATGCATAACTCATTTGCATCTCCACTTGTACATTACTGCATCCATATTGTATATCATCTGCATTGTCACCTTGTAAAATTATGAATCAAGAAACTTACGTTTCAAGAAATGTTTAAAAATTTCAAGTATTGGAAAAGAAATTTAGGCATGCCTCTTCAAGTATCCATCATATCATCACCAAATTATTTAAATTTTTTCATCATTTTAGCAATTAAGACAAAAATTTGACATTGGTCCTACCAAGACTTGCACACTTAGTTCTATTCATGATTTCTTATAGATCAGGTGTCTTTGCCCATAACCTATTCCAAAAGCTTCTCGATGTCACATCATTCCCTAAAATCTCTCTGATAACAAAAGCAATATGAACATTTCACTTGGAACTCTTGTTTGCCTATCTTAACCTTCGGTGGTGAGCCCTCACATCCTACTAGTTGCGTGGAGATGAGGCTAGGGGAAAAATTTTCTTCCCTAATGAACATGTCTAAAATCAATAAACAAAAAAAAAAGATAAATCAACAATAAATGCAAAAATACTTTCATTTCAAAATAATGCTACACTTCTTTTCCCTACCAACCTTTGGTGATGATCCCATGCTTCTTATCGGTAGTGTGATGTTGGGAAAGGATGTAAGTTACCTTACTCGTCTATGTCTTTTCCCTGGTAATGAGCCCATGCTTCTTACTAGTAGCATGGGGCAAGACGTAGGGGGTTCCGTCAAATAAATCAATAAGTTGTAAATAATTCAATAAGTAAAAATTTCTTTGAAATCTTTAAAATACCAAAAAAATGAGTTAGATGTGCATGTTATAAGAGAGTTAATCCCTAAAACTATATTTCGTCAATCAAAAGACCATCTTCGGATCTAATTGTAGATAAAATTGCAAGAAAATCACATTTTGATCGGGTTAGTTGACCTTGTTTAGGGTTGAGTTTTAGGTTCATAATTAGATCTTTGTCAAAATATCGTCTTCTTATCACCATCTCCATTCATCAAAATCATATAACTCACATCCTTCCTAGCTCTCAGTGATGAGCCTTCACATCTTATTGGTTGTGTGGAGTTAGGAATGGAGCAAGTTCATCTTTCTATTATATCACATTAATTACATTTTTCCAATAAAATAGAAGTGCTAAATGTTGCTTGAAAACCAAAGTATCTAGTTACAATTTGTTCTCATATGCATCATATATATAAAGAAAGTGTTAAAAACTACACAATAATGTAAGAAATAAACACCGAATATTATAATATGCAAATTGAATTCATCCGGGATATTGTATTCATCTAGAGATAGCTTCTTATACAAATGTTTGATCCTATAATCTAGGAGTCAAGTCTTATCACTTAATCTTCCTCATATCTCTCTCCGTGAATCTCTCAAGCCTATCCCTATGATCACTCACACTCCAAAAATAGCTACGTGATTTGTTTATCACAACACACTCACACTAACTATATTATTAATATGAGTTATATAAACTCATTATTAATAATATTACAATATATTAATAATGTTACACAATATATTTGTAGGGTAAGTGCACGAAGTTGGGGGGCCAAAAAGTGGACAAAAACCTGAAAAAGAAAAAAGAAAAATGCATATGCTTTTCATTATAACGTGATTGTATTTTAAATTCTCAGGTTTGGAATTTACCAAAGCATAACGCATACACATTATGTCTGCTATAAATAAAAAAATAGGCCCAAGCCTCTATCATTTTATCTCCCTCAAACTCGAGTTTCAGAGCTTAATTGTTCCCTTGCATTTTTTCATTCAACTGGATCTCAAGCTCAAAGGATTGTTTCTCGATCACCGAGAAGATCTGAATCAGTGATGGTGCCATGGAGAAGAGGTAGGCACAATTATTTTCTCAAAATTGCATTGAAATATGATAATTATAGATTAAAATTTGAATTGAATACATTTTTTTTATTGTTACAATTTGAGGTTGAGGGAATCAACCATAACCAAATCCTGTTATTCCTATCATCCTTCCCAACCCTCCCACAATTGCTCAACATCCCCTGGGTAGTCAAGAAAATTTAGCAGCCCACATAGTTGAAAACAAAATTGAAATTGAGGATTTAATCAAAAGAATGATGGATTCACAATCTACAAACCCCCATCGCGCCTCTCTTGTAAACACATTGGAGGCATTACTTGCTCAAGTTGACATGGCAATGGGAAAATTGATCATTGGACAACTTACAGAGAGGGTTGTAGGGTTTATTATACCAAAAAATTGTCATATGTGGATGTAAAGAAAAAATAAATTACAAAATACCTCATATGCGCCTTATTCATGGACCCCCACACTAATTTTCTTGTTCCGTTGTCATGTAAATGGTTTCCCATCCATTGGTGCAATAATAATTTGATTAAAAATAATTTTTGGGACCGATGGTGGATGGTGTTTGATTTTCTACCTTGTAATAACAACGAGGTGCCACTATACTTTCCGAGGAAAATCTATTGCGATTTTATCCTCAATGAGATCCTAAATTATTTTGATTTCCGAGATTTCCAGGGCCGAGGAAAAGGATCTGCACAAGATCGACTAGGTGCACAATGTGCACCTGTTTAGCAAGGTAGAGTCCCCACATAGAAGCCCCCTCACCCTGAGATTTTACCTCAAGCAGTGAAGGAGGCAGTAGAGACTGATACACTCCACACACTTCAGGAGCTATCTACGACCCTTGTTCAACTTACAAGGGATATTTCTGAGCCAGATGCTTGCGGAGGTACACAGAGTATTCCCTCATGGAGTACTAGCATGAGGCCACATCTTTTCTCATCATGTGGTAGCATATGTTTGGGGCCCGAGGAGGACGATACTTTCATGTGTACTGATTTTTGTGGAGTTGGTGCTAGGGGTGCACATGATAATGTCACTATGTCATATGCCTTTTTGAGTGATACATTTGGATTACAGTCATCGGCGTCACCTTTGCAGGTATTTGTTATGTTTTATTATGTGTGTTACAAAAAGTTTGGAATACTTGATTTACTTATATATATATATATGTTAAATTTTTGAAATAATTGTATTTTTACATGTACATGCATTGATATTACAACGCGCAAGAGGTACATCTTCATCCTGACCATAGGTGGCGAGCACCATGTATACACATACATTCACATAGGTAATTTAGAATGTTAATTGTGTAAAATTTTCACATACATACAAATATATATATATATATATATATTGAAGTCAAATATATGCATGTTCTTGTATGTCCATCTAACTCACATGATACATGTTTGATAAATATGTTGACTTCACTAAACACCCCACCATCTCTGCAACAAGTAGAGAAAGGTGTTGTCATTGCGATTTCATCTGCACGGCAACTCACCGAGGTATTCAAACAACATGTAAATTTTGTTAAATTTCTTCTGTAATTCATATTATGTTAAATTACATGTTAGTAATGTCTTTTATTGTAGAATTATTAAATTATGTTAATAATGTCCTTCATTGTGTATATGCAAGAGTTACTTGTGACAGGTAGTAGCCCTGTTCATTTGATTCACAGGCGTGGTGGGGTAAAAACAATAGTTCTATATTGAACAAATTAGTTAAAATATTGTCATTACACATACATGTACTTAGTTCTATTTTCGTTAATTCTGATGTTAGATTTTATGATCTTATGTGTATGCAAGGAACTTTAACTCCCTCCATTTTGACTTCGAGGGAACGGACTCCTCCATCTCATCATCTTCATACCCCCATTCGTACTTTAGGAGCTCCCGATGACTCATCTGAACGTGAGATGTAAATTCAGTGTGATCGGAAACTTATGGTAAGTTTTTCTATTTATGTAAATACTTTCATTCTAGCATGGTCTTAAATACATGTTGAAAACATATATAAATTAAGTTTTGACAAAAAAACACTGTTTGCATTTACAGGCTTATCTACAGGTGAGTTTTCAACAGAAGAGGACTCGTAGCATGGGCTCAGATGATCCAAAGTCATCTCATAGATCTCCATCTTCGTCTGAGGGAGGGCCTTCTTCGAGAAAGACCAAGAGAGGGATAGATTTTGATGATTAGGAAATATATATGTCTTACATGATATTTTTTTGTATGCCTATGTGCATGGCATTGTATGTACGCCTATATTGCATTTGAACTTGATGGTATATGACCTATTTGGGCACTTTTATATTTATTATGCACATTAAAATACTATTTGGAACTTGATATTTTTGTATGAGACCTTACATTTTTGACATTATTTTTGCAGGAAACTAATATGATGTGCACATGACAATATTTAAGACATTATGGATTATTTTTTCATTTATTGGTGATGTACATGTACTAGCATTTTCAATGCATAATATGCATCAAACTTTGGAAATCAATATTTATATAATGCATGTATATAAAGAGTTACCTAATCTAAGTAATTATTCATTCAATTTATCAATGTGTATATGTGTGTTTACCTTACTTGCACTTCTTCTTGCTCATGTCTATTTGTACTGGTTTATATCCTATCATGAACTTACTACATTATTCTATGCTTATTAGTCTTCTCCCCTGTTAAAACACCTGAGATTCATCACAATTTGATGCCTTTCATCTGTTGATATTTTGAGAATGTCTCTCCATATACATTACTCCAATGCTTGAGAATGTCTCTAGATGCAATGACATTTTAATTCAGACACTCAATGATTCTTGATTGTCTAATCTTGTCCAATTCATGTTATTACCTCTAAATATGTATGTATTTCAAGTTGTTTGGAAATCACATCACACCCTTCACTATGTTTGATGACTACCCCTATCCTTTTGAAGGCACTTTTGAAAGCATCCATGGGTTTATCATAGCATAAATTATCAATGAATGAAAGGTCACTAAGTCGTAGGCCAACTGACTCCCATTAAGAACTAAACAAGAAATATTTACTAGGCGAGTGATAACTCTCGTGTTTTCTTAGACATTCCCCTATCAAATTCATTCTTAAGACAATCTAGTCATTCAGGGCTCTTAAGGGACTACGTCCAGATGAGGTAGTCCAAAAGCACGGGGAGCATAGGGAACCAACACAAAGCATCCCCTAGCGTTCACAAGGCCATATAGATGTGTTGGCGTAGTTGGTTTGGTGCCAAGAGCTTCCGTTTGCAAAGTATTGCGTCTGGCAGCCTTATACTGACTCAGAATATAGTATTTCGAGTGTTTGCAAAAAATAGAACAACGAGAGAACCAAATGGAGATAGATTAAACTGTGATAGGTTTTCATAGAGGGCCTTGACATGGAGGTTAAGGATCTGATGAGATGTCTCTAGGTGCCATGGAGTCTGAGAAATCACCCGTCGAAGATATAGTGTGTTTTGGTCTCAGGGCTCTTAAGGGCCTACACCCGACCGAGGTAGTTTGAAAGCACGGGGAGTGTAGAGAACCAAAAAAAATCCTCCCCTAGCATTTACCTGACCACCCTGACATGTTGGCATAGTTGGTTCAGTGCCAAGATCTTCCATTTGCAAAGTATTGCGTCTGGCAGCCTTACACTTACTTAGACTGCAGTATTTCATGTGTTTACAAACAATAGGACAACGAGAGACCAAAACAAAGATGGATAAAACCATGATAGGATTTCATAAAGGGCCCTAATGTGTATTTTTAGAATCTGACGAGACATATCTAGGTGCCACAGAGTCTGAGAAATCACTCGTCGAAAATATTGCTTGTTTTGGTCTCAAGGCTCTTAAGAGACTATGCCCGAATGAGGTATCTCGAAAGCACGGGGAGTGTAGGGAACAAAAAAAATCCTCCACTAGCATTCACCAAGCCATCCAGACTTATTGGTGTAGATATTTCAGTCCCACGAGGTACAGTTTGTAAAATATAGCGTTTGGCAGCCTTGCATTGACTCAGACTACACTATTTCACGTGTTTGCAAACAATAGGACAACGAGAGAACCGAATGAAGATGGATTAAACCGTGATAAAATTTCTTAGAGGGCCCTAACATTGAGGTTTAGGATCTGACGAGATGTCTCTAGGTGCCATGGAGTCTGAGAAATCACCCGTCGAAGATATAACTTATTTTGGTCTCAGGGCTCTTAAGGGCCTACGCCTGGACGAGGTAGTCTGAAAGCACGGGGAGTGTAGGGAACCAAAAAAAGGCTCCCCTATCATTTACCTAGCCACCTTGACGTGTTTGCATAGTTGGTTTGGTGCCAAGAGCTTTCATTTGCAAAGTATTGCGTCTGACATCCTTACACTTACTTAGATTGCAGTATTTTGCGTGTTTATAAACAATAGGACAACGAGAGAACCAAATGAATATGGATAAAACTGCAATATAATTTTTTAGAGATCCCTGACATGGAGGTTTAGGATCTGACAAGACATCTCTAGGTGTCATGGAGTCTGAGAAATCACCCGTCAAAGATATAACATGTTTTGGTCTTAGGGCTCTTGAGAGACTACGTCCAGACGAGGTAGCCCAAAAGCACAAGAAGCATAGGGAACCAAAAAAAAGCCTCCGCTAGCATTCACCTAGACATCTGAATGTGTTGGTGCAGACAGTTCAGTCCCACGAGCTACCATTTACAAAATTTAGTGTCTAGCAACCTTGCACTGACTCAAACTACACTATTTTGCGTGTTTGCAAACAATAGGACAATGAGAGAACCGAATGGAGATGGATAAAACCGTGAAATAATTTTGTAGAGGGACCTGATGTGGAGGTTTTGGATTTGACGAGAATTTTTAGGTACCACAGAGTCTAAAAAATTACCCGTTGAAGATACAACGTGCTTTGGTCTTAGAGCTCTTGAGGGACTACACTGACGTGATTTCTTGGACTCCATGGCACCTAGAGATGTCTCGTCAGATCTGAAACCTCCATGTCGGGGCCTCTCTCAAAAACCTATCATGGTTTTATCCATCTCCATTTGGTACTATCACTGTCCTATTGTTTGGAAACACACGAAATATTGTAGTTTGAGTCAATGTAAGGTTGTCCATTACCAATCACCTGAATATTAAGGGTGGTTCATACAATATAGGTGGTGAAATGAGAATTTATGTTTGTTGTTCCTTTCTAATATTTAATTTCTCTTACCTTCACTTGGCTTCGGGAATAATAAATTCTCTACTGATAGTGCCAACCACGTGAAGGTGGAAGTTTTTTTGGCACCACTAACCTACATAAACATGTTAATTAGCAATTAAATAGAATTTTAAATCATAGAAAATTTAAACAAAATCATTTAAGTAAATATTCAAATTAAATTCATGAAGAACATACCTTTGTAAATTCAATCCAATGAACCACAAGGATCAACTCTACTCTTGAAAGTAGCAAGAATTGTTTCATGATCTGATTCATGAACCTTCCACAGATTCTTGTTTAATGGCCGACCTCGATATTTGATCAATTTAATATTTGTTGCAAGGACCAAATGTGAATAGTCAGTGTTATTTACTGACTCAAGACGTTTACATCTCTCTATTGCTTTCATTAGTGTTTTTTTATTTAGCTTTAAAGCACAGCTTGTTTTTCTAATCAAGCGTTTATTAAATGTTTTATCACTTACTATATAATTAGTAAGTGCATGCCATGTAGCATTACTATCTTTGGTGTGTCTTTTGCCACCTACAGTCTGGTATGCTTTATATATGTTTTCAACAATTGACGCATTTTGATCAACAACATTAGATGTTCTTAACCCCAAGGTCTTCATTATAGGTCTCATCTTAATTAATTTCATCAATGTAACAAATAATTGGCATCTTTGTGTATCATTTAAATTCTCAAAGTAATTATCCCAAATTCCACTAGATTTTCTTCTTGCATTTCTTTCAGACATTTTGTTAGGCATTGGTTTTATAATGTTTTCATCAATTTCAATTAAGTGAATTAGTTTTCTTCGCAAAATGGAAGGAGGTGTTCTTAGAGGTGAAGATTCGTTTACAAGGTTACTTTCTTCATTCAGTGTTTTCATACAAATTTCGGGGTTAACATTTGGATTCTCAGGTAAGGGTTCAACAATTGGATTCATATCAATTTCTTCATCCATACCAACATTGTCATTCAATTCAATATCATTATTCATTAAAAAATCATTATTCTCTACATTTTCATTATGTATTTCATCCCAATATTCTAATACATTAGCTACACTTGATATAGCAGATGTACCTTTCCCTGCACAAAGTTTTTGCATTCTCTTCAATTTCTTTATTATCATCTTTTCCAATTGCTCCGGTGTCTTGTTCTTGACTTTCCTCTTGTCCTTAACTCGACTTTTATCACCCATGATTAGAAAAATCAACTAGTGGGGTAGGGGACAAAATGAACTACTAAAAAATCGTGCAAGAATGTATAGAAAATTGCAGACCAAATAGAATGTATGCAAAAATCCCATGAAAGAGATGAAAGGGACATTGGGGGGCCACAATATATAAACAAAGAATAATGTGTACATGTTATGATTTTAACCTTTTCCAACACGTGCCTCAAGGCTTGGGATCCAGTTTGGACCCCCAAGCCTGAGGCATGGACCTGCACAAACACAACAAACTGCGTGTTTTTGCAGAAAAAACACAAAAATCTAACTTCTGTCATGATAAATCAACATCAAATGATCGATTTGTTTTTAAAAAATTATACCACGATGTAAAGAGGAGTTTCTTCTTTGTATAAATATTATTTTTCAAATTTTCTAACAAATGCAAGGTTTCCATATTATTTATTTTCTTAACTATGCCTTTTTATAGCCATTTTTTGAAGTTTAAACATGTCTATCTTTTTTCGTGTATCTTTTTTTTTACTCATCAAAATTGAATACAAAAATTTTAGGCACAAACTAGGCATAATTCTATACATATTCAAAAAAAAATCTAATTTTTGATATTTTTGAGGTAGTTAGGGGGGGCCATAGTCGAAACTCCATTATTTTTCAAAACATAAAATTTCTGTACAAGAAAAATCATAAATAAAAAAATATTTGTCAAAAAAATCTAAAATAAATTATAACACAAACTAGATGTTCCTAGCTATCTTTCTACTAAAGGGTTTTCAAAAATACTAAATGGTGCTCAAAAAATGGTGGAGGGGGGCACAAAAGTCACTCTATTATGTTTTTTAACAAAAACAGGAGCAAATGTTGGTATTTTAGTTGTTTGAACCACTTAAATTTATCCGTTTTCAATAAAATTTAGTAGCTTAGAAACTAGACTCAAAATGCTATGATTCATATTTCTACAATATCTTCCAATTTTGAGTGTAACTATTTTGAAAAACTCATATAAGTTGAAGTTTTTTATTTTTCAAAAAAATGCGTCCACTTAAGACCCCCTTTTGGCCCCCCAACTTGGTGCACTTACCCTATAACATTCACTCCCCTATTGTTAACATTATTAATCTCCAATATACACTGCCCTAATGTTTACATGGTACAATATAACTCCTTTTTCTGCAACATGCTGCACGGGCTTGCCTCATAATTTGGATCAAAGAAAGGTGTGTAAACTTCTAACTGGTTGACTGTTTTGCTGCACATGACCACAATTATGCGAAGGAACACATCCCACATTTAATCCATGAAAATAACACACTCAACATTCCACTAGAGGATCATCTTCATAAAGAAGGTAGGCAGTCAGAGGACCGCTACATTAGTAAAAATTTATCTACCTTTTTACATCTATGGTTTTCTGGATCTACCACCAACCCTTTCCAAATCTATGAGTGTTACAATAAACTTAGAGACATACTCTACTATGTTTTCTTCTAGGAGGTTACATATATGAATTTCTCACACATTACAATTGAACAAGAATGTGACATTTGTTCTTATTTTCACACAGTGGAAAATAAACACACAACTGAAAAATACCACAACTTCATTGTGCGGCCACGTCGCTTGCAGCTGGTGAGAGGTCGTTGATTGACCTCCTTCCTCCATTGCCTCCGTCCTCCATGTGAAACTGCTTAGTTGCTCAACAAATTTCCCACTCCCCCCCTGCCTCTCAATTTGAACTTGGTCATCACATACAAGCAAAAATGTAACTAACAAAAATGCGGGCAATTTTTTTTATTTTTTTTCAATTTTTCTTATAATAACCTAAATGACACTTGTAAACTCAATAATAATCATTGACTTTGACAGCTAAATTTTCCTCTTAAAAACATGACACAACATAACAAAATTACTTATAACAATATAAATCTACGTAAAAAAAATTAAAATTTAAAATTTAAAATTAAAATTTAAAAAAATGCCATGGACTATATAATTAAAAAAGGCTTAATGAAAATATACCCTATCTATATAAAATTTTAATGACTTAAACTTTTTAACTTTTTAAAATAATAAACATGAACCATATACTTAAAAATAAAGTAAACTTTAAAAATAATACAATTTTGACACGTTTAACATAAAACATTTACCTTTATCATAATAAAACAAAACTATGACTAAACATCAAAATACTTTTTAAGACTTCTAACAAAAAAAATCAAAAACAACTTAAACACTAAAAACCTAAATGTAAAAACATTGACTCCATACACATACAGAGCATGTGAGCCAAAGTAAAATTGCATGTACGTGAACAGATGGTTATCTCCTCAAGATCTGCACATTGTTGTTAAAGCCATCCACTTGACAGTAGTTATACTCAGTTCCAAGACGTGTGTGATTCACTTTAGCTTGGAAGAAATAGATGACAGAGAGGTTATGATCCGTATGAGGATTGAGGAAGACCAAAACTGAATCAAGGCCACTCAAATTGGATGCAATAACTAACAAGCCAAATGAGCATAGATTCATCAAATCAGATTTAGAAGGCGCCATAATTTTCATTTTGATCTGCACCTACAATTAATATGCGTAGATAGATCCATGTGTGGAGGAACAATAATACGCCAAGAGATATATGAGTTCTCAAGTCATTTAGCTTGTATGTGAAATTCCTAATTTGTCGAGGCTATATGTAATAACTTGAGGAGATGTACTACTTTGGTAAGTTTGCTAAGGTGATATTACGGAACTAAGAAAATACACATGTCTGTAGTTGCCCGTACAACCACAAGTCACCTTCAAATGTATTTTCCAAATCAAGATTGTGGATCCAATCTAGAAAATAAAATGAACAGCAATGGATCCACGCTTTCCAACAACAAGCTCTTCAAAGTGTACCTGCTCTAATACCAGTGTAAACCAAATATTATAATATGTAAATTGAACTCATATGGGATATTGTATTAATCTAGATATATCTTTTTATACAAATGATTGATCCTATAATATGGGAATCAAGAATTATCACTTAGTCTTCCTCATATCTCTCTCCATGAATCTCTCAATCTTATCCCTAGGATCACTCACACTCTAAAATAGCTACATGAGTTGTTTATCACAACACACTCACACTAACTATATTATTAATATGAGTTATATAAACTCATTATTAATAATATTACAATTTATCAATAATTTTACATAATATATTTGTAACGGAAAGAAGCAATCATTTTGTTTACACATTTGCATCATCATCATCATCCATAACAAACATTTATAAAAGCATATAACAATCATCGGAAACTCTAAACATCTAAGAGTACACATATGAAGCAAATCTTGATCGAATCAACTCTTACACATAATAGATGAACCAAAAAGAAATGTGTGTGTGTGTGTGTTAATAATATTAATTTTCGTGTACAATTTCGTCACACTCTAGCAAGTGTGGTCGAAACGCTCATCTATGAGCCGAAAATCCAAAAAAAATTGTATATATCCAAAATCATCTCAAAGTAATAAAGAAACTGCAGCGTATCCCTCCCTTTGGGATCCCACTAAAGGTGTAAGATGAGGGTTCCTATTGTAGTTCCAGTGACAAGAGTGACTCACCGCAGTGTGGGAACCTTCATGTGTCAATCGGTGAGAGTGACCTTGAGAATGCCCATGTGATGGGGCAGGTGATCTACCAGTGGTAACAGTGGCTCCACTGCGAGGATGGTCTTGCATCTGTCTCCTCTCAGCTAGCTCTTGGGATGTTAGGTCAGTCCTCATTTGGATCATGGCCTCTACAGTATGTCATGCTGATGCAAATACATATATGTGGCATCCAACCATTATTGGGCATCTAACATTTTCCAACAACTACTCATATGTCTTCCCCATAGTGAGTGTGAAGGTATCTAAGAGAATCCAATGAATAAAATATCGCCAGCCATTTACAATAGCTGCAAAGTTCAAATGAAACAATGACAATTTAGAAAACCTCTAAAAAAAGAGATTGTGTGTAGTTTTTTAACAATTTAGTCTAAAGAGAAAAGTCAAGAAAAGAGTATTTTACTTACTTGGATCTTTGAGAATCCGGGATGGATCTACTACTGGCACCAGTGCAAGAGCTATTGTAGGAACCTCTTCTGATCTACCCTCTACCACTATAGTCTCCCCTATGCCCATCTACCATTCAGAAATTGACTCCTCTTCCCCTCCTCCTATGATCAAAGGGTCCTCTGAGTGCAATGTCTCTGCTCATCCTTCGCCTCAGTTGTAGCTCCCACAGAAGCCTCTCCAGTAGCCACCCACTTTCTGTCACTCTTTATCTCTTCCTCCACATATAGCTTAGTCTCCACCTCTACCTCTATCTCAGCCTCCTCCACCTCTCAGCAGTGAGTAGGTCCTGCCTCAATCTGGAGAATCTGCACTAGCCTAGCATGATCTCATGTAACATGAGGTGTGTCGATAGAAACTCCAGGAATGACAATGGTCCACTCAAGCTTGCCCCTCAGGCCAGATATAGCCTCTCATATCCCTCTATACATTGTCGGGACTGTTGGGTGGGCACCGACATAGGGTAACCCAAATTGTTGTGTTACCATGTTAACTTGGCGGGCCTCTACTTAGCTAGTCTAATCCACTAACTGTGTAGTAGAACTACATGTAGCCAAGGTAATCGTCTCCTCATCCTAAAAGCCAGCCATGTCTTGATATGTTCATGTGATCATATCATTTGTAGTAATTGTAGAAACTGATCGATGTGGCCCCTTGAGTGGAGCCATGTCAATCCATCTAGTGACCCTGATCACCCCAGGATCTGCTATCCCAATTCCTCTCTGATAGGGGATCATCCTCTCATACACCTAGCTCATGACCAATGTGGGATGACTAAGGGCCTTTCCCTTTAGTGAGACAACTTTGTATAAATCATGATAAGTGGCACCAAGGATGTCAATGTTGCATGCATCTATATGGCCATGTTGTTTAATGCTCTGAATGATGGGGGACCAACAATAAATAATCTTGTCTCTGCCCTTATCCCCAACCAAGAACAAAGCCAATAATGGCCTTGCACAAGGTAGGGATAGGTGTAGAGGTAACTGATAACAATCTCATCCCATGTTTGGCACCCATGTCAGGTGTTTTTGGGTCTCCCATGTATGTTTCCCAACTACAGGCATGTACTATTGTACTTACACTAGATAAAATCAACTTCTTACCAGTGACAAGAACTCCCAGAATCTTGTAGATGTCCTCTAAAGTGATCGCCCACTCTCCTCTAACTCTAGGTAGCCTAAAATCATTCTAGTCTACCTCCGAATAACTCAATAAATCAGACAACAGGTGACTGGTAGGTACAACTAGCTATGTTTGTGATATCCTCCATATCCCAACCCTGTATAACAAGTTCCTCTCATCCCAGGTCAGTGCATCTAAAATCAAGGGAAACCAATCACACTTGCAAGCTCTGATCCATCTAACATACCTCCCCTACATTCATAAACATCAAAAATATCAAGTTAGAATCATAAAAATTCACAATAAGCTCGCAAAAGCATCACAAAAATAATCAAAAACTAATTTTTTTGCAATACTTATTCAAAATCTAGAAGCTACCTCGATAGTTACACAATCGTCGCTTTGTGTAGAGTGGCAGTTGCTTAACCACTATTTTGTTTAGAGTGGTGGTTGCATAACCATAGTGGCAATTCCACATTTTTTATGATCCTTGTAGCGGTTGCGTAACCAACGTGGAGGTTACGCAACCATCACTTTGTGTAGAGTGATGGTTGCATAATTTCCATGGTGATTCCTTCCACAAAAAGCGAGTCATACCCTAGGGCCCCAAAAACTCAAAAAAAAGACAAAAATAGACCTTTTAAAATAAAACAAACTACAGATCCTATGTGGTGCCCCCATTTTGGTCATTTCAACTGTAAAATTATCAAAAATAACCCCCCTATGTCAAGTTTTTCACATTTTTTACAGTTTAGGGTAGAAATAAACAAATGTAGATAACTCACATATTCATGACCCACTGCTCCTCCTGCTGGTTAGGCTACCATCATGTCATAACACTCTTCATTTTGACTGTACTCTCACGCAAAACCATCATGGGTAATCCAGAGCTCAAATTTCACTAAGTGCAAATGATTTCTAAAAATAGTAATTTTGAGATATATATAATATGTTTTAAACTTGTTTTGAGTGTGTGTGTTTTACAGAGTAGGAGCATTAGGGGAGGTATATTTATCCTCCCCACGAATACGGTAAGTCCTCTTGTCATTTTAGTTTTAATTTTTTGTCGATTATACATTATATCTGCACTTGATTCCCGTTTTCTTCTTGTAGGTAGCGGGAAGCTTGGATTGGCGTAACTTCAACACACAGGCGTGTCAGGTATAATCTCTATCTTTCCCTTTTGGGAGCATCAAACACAAACTTTATGTTTTATGCCTCTTCATGGCTAAAATGCTTCTTCGATGGGGCAATATGTACACACCTAAATTTACATGGTGTTACATTGTTGGAACATTTCAAATCCACAATGATGATAAAGTATCAATTCTAATGATATCCAAGTCCAATTTCTTACTTGTAGCATGTTCTTGTAGCTTTGTTTACCTTACTTGTATTTTTCCAGCCTTTTCTTGCTTTCCTTAGTTGTTTTGCAACCTTTTTTTCTAGCATTTTGGCCTTTAGTTATAGAACTGCATCAGTAGTTACACAACTGCTAGTTTTCATTGAGTGGCAATTACACAACTACCGCAGTAGTTGCATAACAACCAGTCTGTGTAGACTAGAAGTTTCATGCGCATTTAACCGAAACTTTTCCAGCATTTTCTAAATGTGTGTTTCCTTCTTCTAACTCACTTTTCTTGCACATTTCTTGACCAAATCAGTTGTTCTTGAGCTTGTTAGATGCATATAGACTTCTTCTTCCGTACTCACCATTATTAGTAAGTTAACTACCCCTCCTTGTGGTGATCTGGAACTTATTGGTTTCCAATTGTGTTGGACCATTTCTTTGCCAAATTTCTATTAAAACCATGCTTTTTCCCGAAGCATGGGATGGAGTATTTTTATTTGGAATTGCACGGTTATGCTTCCAGAATCTTTCCAAAAATTACACAAGCAAACACAATTCATTTACCTTTTTATTCTCTTGCTTTCATTGCTACCAGACTATTTGTAAACTAGCTAGCTCCAACACTCCTTCATTTCTTCTGCACGCTACCACACATTTCCTTGGACACATTTGGATATCACATTGGAAAATAATTTGAGGGGATCACAAATCATTATCATCATGGGATTGTCTCTATACTACATTTCTAGGTTGGAGGTGTTATTATATTCCTAGAAGCTTCCTTTATTTAGATAGATTTGAATTCATGACGAATACATTTGTTTTAAGGAATTAGAATTGAGGGGGGGGTTCCGCTAATGGATATTTCCCAATTCTATTTTGCTTGCCACTGCTAATGGGGTCTCAATTGATTTCCTTTCCTCTAACTACTTAGATGTTTCAATTTGCCAATTCTTGTATGTGGACACGGTTTCCCAATCGGAGATCCATGGATCATAGACGGTATCTCTCCATGGCCTTTTGAATGTAGTTTTCATTTTCCTATAAGAAGCTCCTACTGAGGATTTCTTTTCAGATCATCCATGTGGATTTGTCTGGAAAGAATTTGGAGGAAGTTCCTGTGCACAGAGTTTGTCAATTATTCACAATCAGTTTACCTGTAGAGTTCATTTCATTCATTATTTAGATCTCATTAGCACATGAGAAAATATTTTGTTGAAAGTTGTCTCCCTTCCTATCCCTCTGGATTTGTACGAGAAGTTAGTTTGAAGAAGCTTTTGTGTTTGTGTGTTATTTTTCATTTCTTTACATTTAGAAAGATTTTGTAAATCTTGTTTTTCCGAGGAAGCTTCAGTGGAAGAAATTTATTCTGAGAAGCTTTTCAATATTCCCATGATTCTCAGATAAAATCAGAAGAAGTAATATCCAAAATTACAAATTACAAAAATCTTTTTTATTAATTAGATTATATTAAATCCATTCTGCAATGGGGAAATAACCATGTCCGACTATTTCATTGTTTATTTTATTTTATTTTAGAGTAGGAGTAATTTCCATTTTATTAGAAGAAGTTGTGTTGTTTGTGTATATTTCTTTTATTCAATTCTAGAAAACACAAAATCCCCAAAAAACATTAGATTAAATTAGTTAATTAATTTTATTTGTCTTATTTCCTTTCTCTTAAAAATCATTGAAAATACAAAAACAAGTAGATTAGATTTATTTCATCATTTCAATTAATTAGTTTCATTTTTTTAATTAATTAGTTGCACATAGATTTAATTAGATCCAAGGAGAGTAATCATTTTGGTTTGATTTAAATCTATTTACATTCCTTTGTTAATTCAAGACCATAGAATTAATTATATGGAATTAACACAAATCCCTACATTTCCTTAGTTCGCCTAGGTTACCCAGGCATCGACCTTGCCTCTTACAGATTCTTTATGTGTTTTTTTAATTCCTTAGATTGATTTTTCACATGTCCACATGACCATGCAAGGCCTTAGGCAACCCAAACAAAGTGTGTGTTATCCAATAGTACCACAACCAAACATAGTTATATAGTTGATAGAGATTGATCATGGCCTTAGGCAGCTTATATTCCAAACCACCCCAATTCCACCAAGAATTATCTCACAATTGATAGCCTTGAACGAAGAAGTGGATAAAGATAATGAGTTTTGGTAAAATCAGCTTGGTTGAGATTAGATTCCGTAATCCATAGATTCTTCATTCCCACACGTCTCTTCTCACACCTCTGTGGCCTTGTCTGTAGATTTTTTACCAAGTAGACGCATGATGTTTCCCACATATCCCACGACCCATTCAAGGTATGTTTGGAAATTCTTATATTTATTGAAACCTTCGTGTAACCATTATCCTTTATTGTTCCATCTCACTCAAACATTTCATATAGGTGTTCATTTCCTTATATGAGTATATTCCCATAGTGCCCGTACAAGACATTCATTTGCCTTGATCTACCGTTTAGCCATTTTCATCTATTTTCACATATCTTGCCTATTTATCCATTCCATAGCCATCTTTCCATCACATGTTGGTTGTCTCGGCATGACCTCGGGAGGTTGAGTGTGTCCTAGAGTCACATGTTGATTCTTAGACGTACAGTGATCCAACACTAATAAGGGGTACCATAGGACATTTGTCCCAAATAATCTCACAAAGAAAGACGAGAAATAAATATAGTATATAACCAATATGATATATTCCCACACAAAGAAAAATTAAGTAAGAACAACCTACAAAGTATCTAGCCACTTTAATAACTTCCAACCCCATAGGCCACACCATTGTAAACAGATCTAGGCCCATTTTTAATAGAACAAAGTAGAAAGGGAATACATTTCACATGCCCACACTATGTGTTGTAATATTTGAGTCCAAGATAGGTAAATTTTTAATAGTACAAAAGGAGAAAAAGGACTTTTCCCTCACATCTTGAATTTGTAACCTTATCCAAATGATGTGGTGAATAACGAATGAAGTATTCACACCCATTGTATTATGCCTTGAATTGTGTCAGTTGTATCTAAAATTTTACTAGAAATATGTGAATGTCTATAAAAAATCTAAATATTTTGAAATTTTAAGAAAAAATATTCCCATCACATAAACATTCAATCTAGGCCATAGTGTACTACAGTTTTTTCACTATTGGATGGTTCTGGACTAGTGTGAATTTCATATTTGTTATATATTTACACTGGTTTTTTTAGGACATTTCCCTATATAACTTTGTATGTGAGTGTTAAATATTATTTGGATTATCAATATTTTTAGAATATACCCCATTGAATTTCACCTTTTGAAGGCATGTAAGATGTTTCAATAGAGTGCCCGGATGGAAAGAAATGATGTGTAACCATGTTGGATAAGTTTGGTTGTCTATGTTGGATCATATTAAGGATTGTATAGGGTGGCCACCATTAGGATCATATTCTTTCAAATGGGTGCACATGGTAGATACCAAGGTGCAAAAAGATAGCAACAAGCAATAATCATAAAAGAAATCATGTATAATAGTAAATAAGTTAAAAATAAAACAAGTATTCAAGTATTATAGTAAACAAACACACAAGTAAGTCACATATGTCAACCATGTAAAAGACGTGAGATGCCAAAAACATGGGACACAAAGGTGTCACACACACAAACATACGAAAAATGTCAAAAAAGAAACAAACAAAGAACATGAAAGTTTCACCAAACAACCATAGAAAATATCATAGGCCACCTGTATAGAAGCAAGCAATGAAGAGAGTGAATACAAGTAGAAAATAGTAACAATGAGCTATATAGAAGAAGATAAGATAACGTTGCACAAAAACACATATGTTAGTCATGTCAATAAAAAAGATATCATATACACAATATAAGTTATTAAACATAATGAGAAAGTGAAAGTAAATATACTAAAACAAAAGCACCTCAATAGTGTGAGAGATGCCCCAAGTAGATCAGGGTCAACTAGAAAAGGACTAGGATGATACATAACATAGTGTAACAATCTGTGTATGACATGCATCAAGCTCAACATACCTTGTAAATGCATGTGTGTAAAGAATATATAGATAATTATGTTAGCTATCAAACCAATATGAAAAATAACATATTTAAAGTAAAGAGCAAAAACATCAAGTCATGTGCAGTTCCTAATTTTGTATTTTTGTAAATATTTGAATATTTTTATATTCTTGTGATTATCTATAGATAGGAGAAAGCAATATCTTATTCGACATTAAAAAACAATTTATGTTAGGGTGATAGGTCGTATACTGGCCCTATTGTAAAGTGTTCAAAAATAAGGACCATTTAATTGTCTTGGTTCCTTAAGGTGGTATAATTCCGTGATATATTATTCATCTATATAAGGTTGCCAACATTCAGCCATACATTTGTCCAATGTGTCAAATGAGGCTAGTAGTGATGGATGCCATCATGAAAAATAATAGTCATAGTGTGGAGCATAAGAAAAATAAAATTAAGATTGTTTTCATCAACAATACCTTTTAGGCATTGCAGATAAGAGCGACTCAAGGAGAGGGGAGCACGTTGAGGGTCAAGTGTGGCCCAAACTCTATTTATGATTATACATGATCCAAAAGTGATGATGGGCATGATACAACTTTGAAAGGTGTAGGATAGGGCAAGGAACAACATGATATCTAGTGTTGTAAGACCAAGGGTGTGCAAAACATCATAATTATATATATTCTTGTTTTTATCCAAATTAAGTAGGACATGTTGCCAATATTTTCCATGAATATAAGGTTTGATAGTATAAGTATCAAAATAAGGTCACTTTCTTGATTATGTTATATCCAAATAATGTGATAACTTTAGCTACAATGATTCATCGGGAATATAATGATGGCATCATTGGGATTTAGTGTATTAATGTCATTGATTAGAGCTTGACAATGGTCAACATCAGGTCCAAATATATGGTGATAGTCACAAAAGAGATTTCTAGGATGTTGTGAAAGCTTCTTAGCAAAGTGATGACATGCATGAGGTAAAGTTAAGTAGGTTATGATCAAGCAAGATAAATAATAGCACTTTCGGTGTTTCTAAATGTTCAAGCATAATGATCGAGTGAAAACAAACATAGGATCAAGTGCATTAATAACACATTTCTTAGGATCAAAGTGAGCCATAGCAAATGTGACATGATTACCTTCATTTATTTTTAGTGGAATCAGAGAGGTGGTAGAAACAGATGGCTATGCATGAGTAATATTAGTAGTGTCTTCCATAATATATTTAAGTTGATAATGCCCATGAATGGTAGACAATAAAATAGAATGAAACATGGACTCATTCTCATCAATAGGATTGAAATTAAGCTTGTGCAAACATTAATCAGTAAGCTCAATAGAATCATCATCACTATCAAAGTAATAAGTGACAACATGATCTTGAAACTTTGCATGTTTCAACAAGTTAGGAAGAGTGAGAGTACCAGATAGAGAATATAATGTAGATTGAGATGGATCAACATGGACCTCAATCATATAAGGAATAGGTGAACACAAGTATTACTTGTCAAATGGTGGCATAAAAGGTGTATCATTAGAGTTATTGCATATCTCGCGAACCACATATGTATGTAACTTATCCATAGGAATGCATTAAGATGGAGGAATGATAATGGGCCAACAAGAATTAAAGGAGTCAGCTTTGCAATATTTAAAAGGTTTGACATCAACAAGAATGGTGTATTCATAATCATCGTGTATAAATTTGACACATTAATGTACAATGAATGGGATACCTCTATAACATGGATCTAAGGGCATCTTGAGAGGAGATTGTAATGAACGGAATTGTTTCTAATGTGAAATATAACAGAGGTTTTCTGGGACGCACTAAGTGATCCAATATTATGTCACCTAATGTAAAACATGTGATATTAGCAAATTTTCTCTTATTAGTACTAGTCATATTATATAAAGTCATATAAATACCCATTTTTTAAGGAGTTAGGAAAGATATTCAAACTAGAGTCACTATCAATCAAAACATGTTTGATGAGGAATACCTAAATAGGTGTAGTAATAAGCAACGGTGGGAATTGATCCATAACATGTTTAGGAGGAATTTTAGTGGGACTAAAAGTACTTATCTTATCCATGGTTTGGAATGTGTCCATAATAGATGCAAAGATAGTAGGTTGAGTATCAAAAATCACGGGGTGCCACGTTACATAAAATTGGAGCACGAAATGTTGTTGCATGGACCAATGATGAGTCGTCGGTTCCCATGGAGTTAGAGACCAAGGCAGGGACAATTTGGATAAGTGGCCGAAATTCATAGAACACGTAGCTAATGAAACAAGGAAACCTAACAACAACTAAGTAAAAAGTAGAGATCTTGTAGCCAATATGAAGTAGACAAGTGGTAGGAGCAACTATTGTGTTAAATTTTGTTGACCTTGTGACCATCATCTACATTCCAAGCTAGAGAAATCATGGCCAATCAGGGCTTGCCATGTGGTCCGATGAGAAAATTGGAGACAACACTATAGTTTAAAAGCCAAATTTTTGTCTCCAAGCTTTAATGGTGGTAACATGACACATCTCTACATTTTTGGCCATATATTTTGATTGGGGCCACTAAATCAAGAAAAATCACTCTCATTGGAAAGATATCAAGAACTTGTCTTAAATGGGACATATTTGGGGCCTTAAACCTCTATGTGTTTTGAAAATTTTACATTCAAAGCTCTAGGAGGTATTTTTTCACATTAATGCATATCAGAGGTAGATTTAGAGCTATTACAGGCCATTTCTTGAGCCCAACAGCTTGACCTACTGTGCAAACCTACTCTACAATAATACACCACCCTTTCCAAAGATTTGAGATTTGAGATTTGACATTCCTTTTGGCAAAGGATTTTGTATTTTGGATTCATATGGTGTTTATTGTTTGTAACCAAATTTGAGCAATTTTTTAGGACTCCAAGAATTAAAATTCCTCTTTTTATCTATACAATGTAAGGTATTTCATTAGAAAGGTTTTTGTCCCTCTCAAATGTAAGGCTTTCCAGCCGCTAGGATTATTATCGATTATACTCTTGTATAAATTAGCGGCCACTAGGCTTATGTAAGTTAACAACCTATACACTTATGTAAGATAGTGACTCCTAGGCTTATGTAAGTTAACATCCTATACACTTATGTAAGATAGTGGCTGCTAGGCTTATCATCCTTTTATGTAACTTAGAGGCCGCAAGGCTTATGTAACTTAGTGGCCGCAAGGAAAATGTAACTTAGTGGCCACAAGGTAGATGTAACTTTGACCCCGCTATGCTGATTTCACCTAGCATGCGCTTTCATCATGTAAGTTAGCAACCACTAGGCTTATTGAAGATAGCGGCCACAAGGCTTATGTAAGATAGTGGCCGCTAGGCTTATGTGGGGGATTCAAATAATAACAACATAGAAATCCTAAAATAGTGAAACTAAAATCCAAAAATCAGGGTTTATAAATTGGATTACAATAGTGATGAAATTGGAATCCAATAATAGCGCTATTGGAATCCAATATTAGCCAAATTAGAATCCAATAATGATGATATTGGAATCCAATAATAACAAGATTGGAATCCAATATTGCTACTAATGGATTCCAATAATAGTAATAATGGAATCCAGTATAGACAAAAAAGGAATTCAATATACGCAAAAACGGAGATAGTTTTCTTCCAATATTTGAAATACTAGAGTCTAGATTTACTAGAATATGTCCAAATTTAGTGAAATAGGTGTTAAGTGCATTAATAACACATTTCTTAGCATCAAGGTGAGCCATAACATATGGGACATGATTATCTTCATTGATTTTTGGTGGAATCAAAGGGGTCGTAAAAACATAAGGTTATGCATGAGTAGTATTAGTAGTGTCTGCCATAGTAGATTTAAGTTGATAATGCCCAAGAATGGTAGACACTAAAATAAAATGAAACATGGAATTATTCTCATCGATAGGATTGAAATTAACCTTGTACAAACATTAATAAATAAGCTCAATAGAATCATCATCACTATTAGAGTAATAATAAGTGACATCATGATCTTGTAACTTTACATGTTTCAACAAGTTAGGAAGAGTGAGAGTACCAGATAGAGGATATAATGTAGACTGAGATGGATCAACATGGACCTCAATCGTAGAAGGAAGAAGTGAACATAGGGATTACTCATCAAATTGTGGCATAAAAGGTGTATCATTTGAGCTATTGCTTGTCTCACCAACCAAATATGTATGTAACTTATCCATGGGAATGAGTTAAGATGGAGGAATGATAATGGACATATGATAACTAAAGGAGTCAACTTTGCAATATTTGAAAGGATCGTCATCAACAACAATAGTGTATTCATAATCATCGTGTATAAATTTTACACATTAATGTACACTGAATGGGATACCTCTACAACATTGATCTAAGGGTGTCTTGAGAGGAGATTGTAATGAACAAGATTGTTTCTACTATGAAATATAATAGGGGGTTTTTGGGGAGCACTAAGCGATCCAAGATTATGTCACCCAATGTAAAACATGTGATATTATCAAAGTTTCTCTTATTAGTACTAGTCATATCACATAAAGTCATATAAAATACCCATTTTTAAGGAGTTAGGGAAGATATTCAAACTAGAGTCATTATCAATCAAAACATGATTGATGAGGAATCCCTGAATAGGTGCAGTAATAAGCAATGGTGGGAATTGATCCATAACATTTTTAGGAAGAATTTTATTGGGACTAAAAGTACTTATCCATGGTTTGGAATGTGTCCATAATAGATGCAAAGATATTAGGTTGAGTATCAAAAATCACGGGGTGCCACGTTGCATAAAATTGGAGCATGAAATGTTGTTGCATAGACTAATGATGAGTCGTCGGTTCCCGAGGAGTTAGAGACCAAGGTAGGAATAGTGTGGATAAGTGGCCGAAACTCATAGAGCACGTAGGTAATGGAATGAGGAAACCTGGCAACAACTAAGTAAAACGTAGAGATCTTGTAGCCAATAGGAAGGAGACAAGTGGTAGGAGCGACTATTGTGTTAAATTTTGTTGGCCTCGTGACCATCATTTACAGTCCAAGCTAGAGAAATCATAGCGAATCAAGGCTTGCCACATGGCCTGATGAGAAAATTGGAGACAACACTATAGTTTAAAACCTAATTTTTTTGTCTCCAAGCTTTAATGGTAGTAAAATGACACATCTCTACATTTTTGGCCATATATTTTGATTGGGGCCACCAAATCGAGAAAAATCACTCTCGTTGGAAAGATATCAAGAACTAGTCTTGAATGGGACATATTTGGGGCCTTGAATCTCTATGTGTTTTGAAAAATTTACATTCAAAGCTCTAGGAGGTAGTTTTTCACATTAATGCATATCAGAGGTAGATTTAGAGCTCTTACAAGCCATTTCTTGAGCCCAATAGCTTGACCTACTGTGTAGACCTACTCTACAATAATACACCACCCTTTCCAAAGATTTGAGATTTGAGATTTGACATTCCTTTTGGCAGAGGATTTTGTATTTTGGATTCATACAGTGTTTATTGTTTGTAACCAAATTTGAGCAATTTTTTAGGACTCCAAGAATTAAAATTCCTCTTTTTCTCTATACAATGTAAGGTATTTCATTGGAAAGATTCATGTGCCTCTGAAATATAAGGCTACTTTATTTTTGGGAGCCAAGTTTTTCTAAGTGTTTAGCATTTTTCACTCCTCCCCCTAACATTTTTCAGTGCCTCGTCTATGTATGCATCATATTGTGCAAACTTCAAACAAAAATATAAGGTTGATTGTGGCCCCTAGTAGCTCTTCAACATCATGTTTTGTTATCATTCTATTTGTTTAATTAGTGGATATAATATGTGTGGCTCTTATTTGTAGGATTTTGATTCATTTTGCTACCATCACCAAGGGAGAGTGACCCCAATTCTTTGGTGCATCACCAAATTGTTGCTTTAGTTTTCTTCTCCTCGCTCCCTGATGCAAGTTCTAGCTTACGAATGAACTTAGTGTTAGTGTAGGCATTAGAATAGTTGGGTATAAGAGCCACATTTACGTAAAGGTTTGCTTTCAAAGAGCCTCAAAGATCTTGCGCTTCAGAAATATTCCCATACTATTATATGTGTTACTAGGGTACATATACTTTTAGAGCAACAATCAATAAAGAGGAAAATGGGATAATGCCAAGTGCTACATGACCAAATTCTAAGTACTTTTAGGCATGTAGGATGTAGTCCACAAGTGAAAAATTGAAACCTAATTGGGAAAAAAATTTAACAATAAAACATAACATGGGGAAAAGTGTGTGATTTTATGATTAGGAAAAGACTATGGAATTCAAAAATAAAGATTGGATGGTCATGTAATTATATCCGAAATACATACCAAAATGGTCTAGAGTGAACTCGTGATAATAACCGATAACTATATTGAGAGCCACATTTTAGTAATGTTACAGATTTGTTGGTTATGGGGTTCGAACCCATGCGATTTTTTTCTTACGTGTTCATTCCATTCCCTTAGTATTTTCTTTGTATAATTAGCATATGTTTTGCACATACCAATATCGTCCATGGTCATAATTGTAGGGTCTTTACAAATGTCTTTTTCAATGACTTGTCCCATATGTGTTAATGTTTTCTACAACAATGTCATTCCTGTAATTATTTTTTCATTTTTCTCCAAGAACGGTTTTACCTACTTCTTTTCACAGATGTAATTCTTTATATTATTGTATAATCCATGTAGTGTTTCTTCTACATCAGAAACCGTACTCGGGAGGAACTATTGCCTTTAATTGATTTTTAATCTTTTTATTTCTAGCATATACATGTCTCCCTAACTACTACAATGGCTACTTCTATCTATATCCCTTATCAAAGATTCCATATCTTCCTCATATTGCACCACTTGGGATCCTTTGGCTTTCCTTTTCTTTGTAAGACTGAAGAGGTCTTCTGAAGTTTCATCCCAAACAATGGCTTGTTGTTTTGACATATTATTTTTGGTTACCCTTTTCATGGTTCCCATCCTTTTATTGAATTCAATTTTCACTAAAGGATCCTCTTGTGCCTCCCAATCTAGATGTTCTTTGTAGGCAATTGTGAATCGCTTTACCCAATCGTTTCTCACTTGTTGTGAAGTGGAGGGAGAAGATTGAGAGGGTTGCACTGGGGCTTCACTGGATGGAATTTCAGTCTGCGTAGTCTCCTCTTCTTCACTTGATGAAGTTAAGGAATATGTGATAAAATTTGGAGCTTTATTTGGTTCGGACAAGACTTCTTGAAACTCATATCGAGATTCATTTGGTGGAGATAAGGGAACATAGGGTTGTTGTGAATGTTCTGATTACAAAGCTTGCTTTCTCTTTGTAGCCTCCTTTTTAATAATTTCTCTTGGAGGTGGAACCACCCCTGTCTCCTTCATATTCTACTGAACAAGGATATCTTGTGTTTGGGTAATCCATACCCAGTCATTATCATCATGCACAAGAGCATACAATATATTTAACTGTCCTTTAAGAAACTTAAGGTGATGGGAAACCCTTTTCCTTTTATCATATTACCTTAAAGGGTGTTTGGGGAGATGAAATGAATTTCTATGGGCTGAGACAACCCTCAAATTAGGCCACCTATTAAATATTCCATGTCCCACATAGACTAGGAAGGATGGATGTGTTTTAAGGTTCTTCTCCTTACACTTTAAAGAAATACCATTGAAAATTTGATATGCAACCTCTTGTTTTGCCAATTTTTCTGGCACATAATATGGAAACTAAAAAACAGGTGTAAGGAGCCCCTTGATCATGATAACTATATATTTTGGATAGAATAATATGACACCAATTATCCTTATGGAATTGAGGATGACATCAAATATTCTCAGTGTCATCGTTTCATGTAGTTGTTGGTAGAGAGAAGGATACAAATTAGTGCATATATCTTGAGTATGCGATATGAAATGATGGGAATACAAGTATGAATATTGCTCATTTACCTTCAAAGGGCTTAAAGGATACTAGATTTGACAGAAATCTAGACATTCGAGAACACCAACGACAACATTGAGAAGATAGGAAGCCATGTAAAATGATTTCCCTTTATCAACGAAATTATTTCTTTGTCTCACTAAATTGAGACAGAGCACCTAACCCAAGGAAGGAATCTTGTTGTCATCAATAATAGAATAAAGTAACAGGATCCAGGAAACATCCACCTTAGAGATTGACGAATTTCCTTATAGCCTATTCATGAGTGCCATGCCAATACAAAATCCTAGTCTAAATCTTTTAATAAGGATATTGGACATATTAGAATCATCCATATTATCTAATGGGTCAAATGCCCAAATCTGCAAAACATATCTTACTCTCCTTTGGGCCATCCAGGACTTGAATGTGTTTGAGTTGTATAAGCAGTCTGGTTGTGGAAGTTTATAATAACTTTTGTATGCATTCCCAGCAAACAAACCTATTCTCTTTTTCCCTGATTTAGAAAATAATGAAAAATCCTTGGACTTGGCATGAATTAAATAGGAAGAAATCACTTCCAAAAATGGAAATACCTCTGGTTTAGCAGCAATTAAATGGAGTCCAGCTCTTTTAATCACCATTATGTTTTGGAACCGTAGCACTTGCTCTTTCGGTATACCCATTATGTCTACGACATCAACATCAACTCTCTTTTTTTTAATTACATAATATAGAGTTGAGTAATGTTGACATTCATCATGTATGGAAACTGGATCGAACATGGTATCTCTTATTACTCTGTCATCCTTGTTGGAATATAAATAAGTACCTACCATTGACATTACCCACTCTCTTTCCATGTTAAAAAATTAAAGGGCCACAAATTTTGCATACATCATAAAAAAACAATTACTGAGACAAATGACGTAATTGATTTTATAGAAACATTCATATGTTCCTTTCTATGAATATTAGGTAAGATTAGAAAATAATTTCCATATAAAATATAGAAGCATTGATCCTAGTGGTCGTTAGGGTCAACAATTACTAAATATTTAGAGCTTGGCGGTCGCTAGGGATTATTCACAAACTTACTATTAATGGAATGAGCAAAGCACAATTGTACATGCACCACTGAGGGGTCAAGGTATACATAGTTTTAACCATGGCTTTTGTTAGGCTTCACTCCTATAAAAATAATAATGGAATGATCTAAGTCTGTCAATGCAAATACTCTTGAGGCTTCAAGATTTACATAGTTTATATCATAGCAATCGCTAAGTTCAGAAACTATGCAAAATTATTCATGACAATTAACACATAACATATTTTGGAAGGATTATCCATAGTCTGACAACCATCCACATTGTGTAGATAGCATGAAAGGAAAGTTTGAAAACATAGATGTTAGCGAGAGAGAGAATTTAAGTCGACATATGAATGGAAAATTTTTAACATTACTTATTGGTAATTAACACCAATTGAATGGACTAGCGTAAAGGCCATTAAGATTTAATTTTTTGAATTTTGAGTAGAGTGTGCGAGAAATAAAACATAATAATGGGTCCAACGGTTGCTAAGAAAAAAATTTTAAACACAAAAATGTTTAGTTGTCCCATAACACGTTTTACAAAGAATATTGTAGGCCCCCCAAATGCCTAACGATTTGTATTTGAAATTGAGATATTGGAGTATGTTGTAATTCACATCCGTTCGTATCAAAGAAAACACTTTGCCACCATGATGCTCCATTACTAATTGAAAGGAATGACTTAAATACCTCTATGATTTTCTGGTTCTTAATTTAAAAACAGAGATAAATTAGAAAATCATTTTCTAGCCTGTCGACCTCTAAGTTCCCAACATTACCTCTTGTGGTTTTAACCACTATCTCTACACTTTTGAATTGAAGAAAAATCCTAACAAATGCTACAAATTATTAATTTCAAAATAAATGTTGAATAAAAAAGTATGGTCTAGCTTAGCGGCCACTGCGATACTTTCATTATCTCTTGTCATAACAATAACTAGATGTACAACTTTAGAATGATTGTAATTGTCAATGACTATAATTGTATCAAATTAGCCACACGTTACCTAGTGGAGGAAATTGTTGCACTAATTTCCATCAAGAGGGAACAAGACTTTCTCTTCGTATCAAAGAAAATGCTTAGTGACCACTAAGCTCCATTACTAGTCTAGATTAGCGGCTGATGGGTCCTATCATTACCATTTTCCATTGTAATCACTATTTATTCAACTGTGGATCGCTAAGTTCAAAAAAAATGCAAAATTGTTCTTGAAAATTCACACGTAACATATTTTGGAAGGATTATTCGTTGTCTGACAACCATCCACATTGCATAGATCTAAGTCTGTCAATACAAGCAATCTTGAGGCTTCAAAACTTACGTAGTTCAGATCCTAGCAATGGCTAGATTCATCCGCAACGAAATATTTAGAGATTTTCCGTATCTATGTATTATCCACTAGACAACTATTATTAGAATGAGAAAAAAATATCCAATCTTTGAACTAGTGGGGTGTCAAGATACATGTAGTGTTGATCTTAGTGGATGTTATGTTCATCACAACGAATTATTTAGAGATTCGTCATATCTAGGCTTATTTCAAAGCCCAACTATTATTGCGACGAGTAATAGAATGCCAATCCTTGCACTACTAAGGCGTATAGACACAAGTATTTCTAATCCTAGCAATCACTAGGGTCAGCCACAACATATTTTTTAGAGCTTAATGGTTTATAAGAATCATTAACAAATAAATGCGTACTTCTTATCGTAGCTGTTACTATGATCATCCACAATGATATACCTATAGCTTAACAGTCGCTAGGCATCATTAATAGGAAAACTAATAATGCATTAACAAGAAAATATATAAAGCTTAACGATCAATAACATCCACCTCGAAAAAATATTTTGAACTTTGTGTTAGTTAAACACCTTTCAATGGACATTTATCATTGACTTAAGAAAATTGTTGTAATACATGTATTCGTAAGGGATCAACATTTAAACTATGTTGTTTATGGATAAAATTATACACACAACAATGAGATCTAAGGGCGTAACATAATTTGTTATATGTTTAAAGATTTGGATTAAATGAGGTTTTAAAGATGTTCATATAAGATGTATATTTTTATTTTCTCATTGTGATTTCAATTCTCCATACTAATGTTAAAGATTTAAGTGTCCTTAACTAATTTTCTCTTTTTATTTGTGGATACATTTAAAAATGAACTATGTTTTTGAAAATGGAGCACATGTGGATTTACTATATAAAGGTGTGAAAGTTACTGAGGGAATAGTTTATCCATCCAAAGATACACTCCATTGTAGAGACGTGGGGTCTAGATTATTTTTTGTCACAATAAGTGTTGTATTCAATGGCAGAGCGAGATTGTCATACACAATTGATGATTGTGAAACCCTGGAAGAAATTGAAAACAAGGGATACTTTATCCCATGGGGAAGGAAGCAAATGATTAAGCATGGGATTTCAAATGTTTCACATGTGGGGGGTGATGTCATTCAAAACATTATGAGCAGTGACTCAGAGGATACATTTAATTAGGATGAGGGTTTGAATTCTACTAGTGATAACCATTGTTTCACAACTCCTAAAGACATGGATGAATTTTCTACAACCTACGTGGTGCTAAAACATAAGTTTCCTCAAAAATAAGGTGACATAGTTGAAGGGTTTATATCCATGGTACAAGAATAACATGTGATTCTAGGAGTGGTGTTGGGAACCACACACTTTGGTGTTTTTGTGGAGAATATTAAAGCTGCATGCATTGATTGCTATCCAATTCTACAACGCAACAACTAAGTTTCCTGGTCAATCCAAAACTTAGTTTATCTAGAAAAAAGAACTGTACTTTGTGTGAATGGAAATTATGAACTCCAAGAAACAATTGCTATATCAAACAATGACTTCAATAGGAAGTTCAAGGATGTTACTGCCAAGTTGATACATTTTTGTTAGAAAGAACACAAATTTGTTACAAAAGAAACAATTACAAATGTCTATGAAGGAGACATGGTGCACTTTAAAAAATTAGAGGGAAATACATTTGGGGTGCATGTTGATAAATTAACTACGCCTTTTTGCAAGGGTTGCTCCATATTAGAAGGATCTCTCATCCAATGAATTTCCAGCCATTTGGCCCATCAAGATGGTTCTGTTATGGAAGTAAGGCTAAAAGAAATTCTAAAAGAGTTGCAGGTAAAAATGTGGAGTGCATTTGAAGATCCATTTCCTCAACTGATATACCCAACTTCATATGAATCCTCCATATGTAGAAGTAATGAAAACTTGCTAAAAAGACCTTACAACGCCTCCAAACGCTAAAAGGTAAATTCTACTTCATCTAGTATAACAAAGAAAAGGGAAAATGATGAAAAATCAATAGAACAATTTTTTTCTGAAGTTGAGAAAAAACCTTGCTACAAGGAAGGATGTCTCTCCAATCTATCTCTAAGTGATTTCAATCACAGTTGGAATTTAAATCTAGGTATGAATGAACCTTCCATTAAAAAAATTGTACTTAATACATTCACCAAAAATGCTATTAGTTGTGATCAAGATCAAAATTTAGAACATACTATAGATAAATTGAAGTTATGTGGAAGGGATGTATGTCAGAATGTATGGTACAGATGTCATGGAATCCCGAAAAGAACATATTACAGATACAAACAATCTTGGATTAATGGCAAGAGGATGGTAGTAAATGGAAATACAAGAAAACAAAAACAAATTCCAAACACTATCGCAACTATTGCATTGATATCTAAAATGGTGGAGAAGAATTTTGATATATCCCCACACATGTCTCATTCAGTGGGACAAGATGGTACTAAAGTAACAATGAGACTGCTGCCTACATGTTATAATTTTTCTTACATACTACAAAAGTGTAATGTGTCCCTTTCACTGTTAGATATTCCTCCAACGTCACAGTCAAATCTCAGAAAAATATGGCAAGAACATTTTTTCCATGTTTCAATCACCAAGAACAACTTCTTCGCCAAATGTGACGAGTGCACAGAGCTAAAGAAAAAATGTGCAATGACCTCATGTCCAGAAACACTGGCATAGATAGATCAACGCCAGAAATGGAACAATGATTACATTCAAAGTTGTCATGTAACTTACTATGCACATAGAGTGCAATCACAACAAAATCCTAATAGATATTTGAGCATTGTGCATGAAAAAATGTAAAAGATGAAAAATAGAATACAAACTATGGAAAATAAATCAAAATCAATAATTAATTCCATTAATCTCCGCGCCACCTTAAATGATATACTGACACATGGATAAAAATGAGGGGTTTCATGCACTTTTGTCTCTCTTTTGTTGAGAGAGGAGAAAACTTCACTATAACATCATTGGTACTATGTATACAGAATCTAGAAGAACCAATTACATATCAGTATGGTTATTTTTTATATAGTAGTGGGACGTCAAAACACCCATTACATGATGCACTATTTCAAAATGATGCATCTGAAAAGTGCAAGGAACACAAACAAAAAATGAGGGTCCTCATAAAACTAATACTCTAAGTAGATGTTCAAGTTCATTTATAAAACAACCACTAATTCTCTACTTGCATCTAGATAATACTTCAAGTGACAAAAAAACAACTCATTGTTTGTGTTTAATCCATGATGATCATTAAAAGGGTTTTCAACACTATTTATGTGAGTTTCCTTCTAGTGGGTCACACACATGAAGAAATTTATGGGACATTTAGCTGATTATCAAAAACATTGTGCAAATTGGATACATTCTCTTTGCCACAAATAATGGACAGTTATAGAACATGCCAAGAGGAATCCAACACATTCACTTATAACCTTACCGAGGAATTCTACAACTTTAAGGACTTTTTGGAACCACACCTGCTAGATGTTAACCATAAGATCATGGGTATTAACAAACCAAATATGTTTAAATTCCATGTCATAGAAAACATTCCTGTCATGGAGTTCAAAGCATCAATCATGGAGTTCGATTGGTCACACTCAAGTAAGATCTCGAAAATAGTAGATGAGAAACCTTTCTTTTCTGAAAGGGATCCTCCATCGGAACCTTTCAAAGAACTAAAAGAGATGGTAGAAATGTAGAGAGGCATTTAGGAATACATCATACAATGGGAAAAGAGTTCAACTGATGATTGAGTAGCATAATGGGTTCCAAAGATTGCATATTGGAAAAATGTTCTACATGTCCTAGAGAATCCCTTTTTTCAATTATAGCATATGAGGAGAGATTATTTTTGGAAAAAAAAATTCATGATAACATAATGTATAATAAGATATTATGTGCACTACATCTTGAAATGGATAGCTACTATAGTCAATATGTCCTTTCAAATAAGGATATATATGTTCGGCATAGTTTTGATAGACTTCGAGAGTAATTCAACCCATTAGTGGATGTGAATGTTGGAAAGATGATACTAGTAAGACCATTTGATGATAATGTACCTATATGGATGAATCAGGAAGAACTAAAACTAATACAGGATGTTCACACAAACACTCAAAAGAGAAGGGTATATTGGTGGTAACCCATAGGAAAAGGAAATACATAAAAGAAAAGGTACTAGAAATGCTTCTAGAATAAGCAATGATGATGAAAATCAAGGGACACATCAGATATTGATATAGACAACATCGTCTGGGCATGGATTCCAAGAAAAATATTGAAATAATATGAAATTAAAATACCAAACTAGGGTCATGAACCTATCCAACAATACCTTGGACAAATTAAATAACAATAATTAATACCCTTGTGAGGGATCAATGCTTATGTAATTTTCTCATGGAAATACATTTTCAAAATACTTGTTTAACGTAATTCTTAACTCTTTGTTGTTCTTTTTGATTTATAGAATGGAAAAGTATAAAATTAGTTGAATTTATCGCACGTAACTTGCATATTTACAATATCACCGTGATTTTTTATATAGATTTATATAAAAATTATATCAATATATAATATACATAAAATATTAAATAAATATAAATTTGAAGTATTTAAATAGCTTCTATTTTATATTTTTAAAAGGGAACTATTATAAAATAACCATCATCTAAAAATTGTTTAACAGGCATAGGTGGCCATCAATTTAACCCCTGGACTGATGTAACTTTGTAGCGCCTAGGCCTATGTAGCTTAGCGGTGGATAGGCTTATGAAAATTTCTAACGCTAGGATGGTGTAACTTTCCAACCGCTAGGATTATTTCACCTAGATGAATCTATTCTTATGTAAATTAGTGGCCACTAGGCAACCTACACACTTATGTAAGATAGTGACTGCTAGGATTATGTAATTTAATAACTTTACACTTATGTAAGATAAGGACAACTAGGCTTATTATCTTTTTATGTAGCTTAGAGGCTACAAGGCTTATGTAATTTATTGGCCAAAAGGAAAAATGTAACTTAGTGGTTGTAAGGTAGATGTAACTATGATGCCCCTGGGCTTATTTCACCTAGCATGTTCTTTCATCATGTAAGTTAGCAACTGCTAGGGTTATGTAAGATACCGACAATGAAGCTTATGTGGGGGGATCAAATATTAACAAAATACAAATCCTAAAATAGTGAAACTGAAATCTAAAAATTGGGATTTAAAAAATGGATTACAATAGTGGTGAAATTGGAATCTAGTAATAGTGCTATTAGAATCCAATAATAGCCAAATTGGGATCCAATACTAACAATATTGGAATCCTATAATAGTGATATTGGAATCCAATAATGATGAGTTTGGAATCAAATAATATTGAAATTAGAAATAGAATAAGTCCAATACTGACAATATTGGAATCCAATATTTCTACTAATGGATTCCAATTATAGTAATAATGGAAGCCAGTATAAACGTAAATGGAATCCAATATATGCAAAAACGGAGATGGATTTCTTCTAATACTTGAACTAATGGAGTCGATATTTAGTGAAATAAGTGTTAAGTGCATTGATAACAGATTTCTTAGGATCAAGGTGAGCCATAACATATGCGACATGATTACCTTCATTGCTTTTTGGTGGAATCAAAGGGGTGGTAAAAACATATGGTTATGCATGAGTAGTATTAATAGTGCTTGCCATAGTAGATTTAAGTTGATAATGCCCAAGAATGGTAGACACTAAAATAAAATGAAACATGGAATTATTCTCATCGATAGGATTGAAATTAATCTTGTATAAACATTAATCAATAAGCTCAATAGAATCATCATCACTATTAGAGTAATAATAAGTGACATCATGATCTCGTAACTTTACATGTTTCAACAAGTTAGGAAGAGTGAGAGTACCAGATAGAGGATATAATGTAGACTGAGATGGATCAACATGGACCTCAATCGTAGAAGGAAGAAGTGAACATAGGGATTACTCATCAAATTGTGGCATAAAAGGTGTATCATTGGAGCTATTACTTGTCTCACAAACCACATATGTATGTAACTTATCCATGGGAATGAGTTAAGATGAAGGAATGATAATGGGCATATGATAACTAGAGGAGTCAACTTTGCAATATTTGAAAGGATCATCATCAACAACAATAGTGTATTCATAATCATCGTGTATAAATTTGATACATTAATGTACAATGAATGGGATACCTCTATAACATGGATCTAAGGGTGTCTTGAGAGCAGATTGTAATGAACAAGATTGTTTCTACTATGAAATATAATAGGGGGTTTTTGGGGAGCACTAAGCGATCCAAGATTATGTCACCCAATGTAAAACATGTGATATTATCAAAGTTTCTCTTATGAGTACTAGTCATATCATATAAAGTCATATAAAATGCCCATTTTTTAAGGAGTTAGGGAAGATATTCAAACTAGAGTCATTATCAATCAAAACATGCTTGATGAGGAATCCTTAAATAGGTGCAGTAATAAGTAATGGCGGGAATTGATCCATAACATGTTTAGGAGGAATTTTGGTGGGACTAAAGCACTTATCCATGGTTTGGAATATGTCCATAATAGATGCAAAGATAGTAGGTTGAGTATCAAAAATCACGGTGTGCCACGTTGCATAAAATTGGAGCACGAAATGTTGTTGCATGGACTAATGATGAGTTGTCGGTTCCCGGGGAGTTAGAGACCAAGGTAGGAACAATGTGAATAAGTGGCTGAAACTCATAGAGCACGTAGCCAATGAAACGAGGAAAACTGACAAAAACTAAGTAAAACATAGAGATCTTGCAGCCAATAGGAAGGAGACAAGTGGTAGAAGCGACTATTGTGTTAAATTTTGTTGGCCTCGTGACCATCATCTACAATCCAAGCTAGAGAAATCCTAGCCAATCAAGGCTTGACATGTGGCCCGTTGAGAAAATTGGAGACAACACTATAGTTTAAAACCCAAATTTTTATCTCCAAGCTTTAATGGCGGTAAAATGACACATCTCTACATTTTTGGCCATATATTTTGATCGGGACCACCAAATTGAGAAAAATCACTCTCGTTGGAAAGATATCAAGAACTAGTCTTGAATGGGACACATTTTGGGCCTTGAACGTCTATGTGTTTTGAAAATTTTACATTCAAAGCTCTAGGAGGTAGTTTTTCACATTAATGCATATCAGAGGCAAATTTAGAGCTCTTACAGGGCATTTCTTGAGCCCAACAACTTGACCTATTGTGCAAACCTACTCTACAATAATGCACCACCCTTTCCAAAGATTTGAGATTTGAGATTTGACATTCCTTTTGGCAGAGGATTTTGTATTTTGGATTCATACGGTGTTTATTGTTTGTAACCGAATTTGAGCAAGTTTTTAGGACTCCAAGAATTAAAATTCCTCTTTTTCTCTATACAATGTAAGGTATTTCATTGGAAAGATTCCTGTCCCTCTCAAATATAAGGCTACTTTATTTTTGGGAGCCAAGTTTTTCTAAGTGTTAAGCGTTTGTCTCTCCTCCTCTTAACATTTTTTAGTGCCTCCTCTATGTATGCATTAGATTGTGCAAACTTCAAACAAAAATATAAGGTTGATTGTGGCCCCTAGTAGCTCTTCAATGTCGTGTTTTGTTAGCATTCTATCTGTTTCATTAGTGGATATAATGTGTGTGGCTCTTATTTGTAGGATTTTGATTCATTGTGCTACTAACACCAAGGGAGAGTGACCCCAATTTTTTGGTGCATCACCAAATTGTTGCTTTAGTTTTCTTCTCCTCGCTCCCCCATGCAAGTTCTAGCTTAGGAATGAACTTAGTGTTAGTGTAGGCATTAGAATAGTTGAGTATAAGAGCCACATTTACGTAAAGGTTTGCTTTCAAAGAGCCTCGAAGATCTTGTGCTTCGGAAACATTCCCATACTATTATATGTGTTTCTAGGGTACATATACTTTTAGAGCAACAATCAATAAAGAGGAAAATGGGATAATGCCAAGTGCTACATGACCAAATTCTCAGTACTTTAGGCATGTAGGATGTAGTCCACAAGCGAAAAATTGAAACCCAATTGGCAACAAAATTTAACAATAAAACATAACATGGGGAAAAGTGTGTGATTTTATGATTAGGAAAAGACTTATGGCATTCAAAAATAAAGATTGGATGGCCATGTAATTATATCCGACATACATACCAAAATGGTCTAGGGTGATCTCGTGATAATAACCGATAACGGTATTGAGAGCCACATTTTAGTAATGTAACGGATTTGCTGGCTATGGGGTTCGAACCCATGCGCACTTATGTGCAGAAGATCTTAAGTCTTCCCCCTTAACCTCTCGGGCAAACCAGCAGACGTACATTTTAAACTTTACATATAAATTTATTGTATGAAACAAGACACTGTAACTGGTACCGATCTCAACCAAAATTTACACAAGTGAAACAGTGGTCCCGGCGGGGCTCGAACCCGCGACCTTCGGCTGGCTTTTATCGGACTCCATAAGACCAACGCTCTAACCAACTGAGCTACGGGACCCCGTTCTTTAAGTGTGCTTAAACGTCAGTTCTGTCAGTTAAATGTTTGTTTTGTTTTTATTTTTAAATTAAAAAAAAAAACAAATCCCTCGTCCAACGGTGTAAGCTCATGGAATCCCATGTAGTTCTCGCTGCTTAGCTCCTCCTACGTTTTTCAACTATTTGTAACATCAAATTTGAAACTTGAGAAACACCACCAGCAAACTTTTTGTACCACTCTCCCTAATCGGCTGTGATGTGTTTCTCACCATGGTTGAGAACAAAGCTTTGCTATGTGAAACTAGGGTAGAGCGGCCAATACTTAATCGTGGACACGAGTCTTCATTATACAATACCCAATAGTTGGCATAGTATCGCACAATAGTTGTCATAGGACTACCTAGTGGTTATTTAATTTTGACATTATAATTATGTAGAGTAACCAATCACATCATGACATGCAAGACTTATAGAATGGGGTAACATGTCCTATCTAATTTGTCTAGTCTTGATGATGAACATGGAAATCTTAGATACTCAAGGCATGCTAACATTATCCCATGATGATCCTGTCTATTTTGATGATGAATCGCTTAGGGTCGAATGTGTTATAATATATAATTATAAGCACATAGTTACACCACATGAAAATTACAAGAGACAACGAATATGAGAAATGATTCATATTTTACACAAGTGGCAGTTGGCCTTCTTGCAGCTGTAACAATTGGAATTCTAAGTGAGCAATGTGCTAAAAGCTACTCTGACGTGGCACACATGGAATGCCACAGAAAAACAAGATATTCACACGTGGACAGTATATTATGGAGGCCCTACACAACTAGGAAGTGTTGCAAGATATTGCATGGTGTGCATGGAAACATGCAAGGTGCTATGTATAATGGTATTAAGAGGATGTGGGTATGACATGGAGTGAAGGGCATGCTGTGAATCATGATGGAGCTTTAAGGTGCTATAAAATACCACATGTTTATGTGTGTGGCATGAGAATTCAAAAAGATGTAGTGAAACTCCCTAGATGTTCCAAAGTGTTAAACATCATGTGTAAAGCTTGAGTATTGATGAGAATGCATCTTCACACTTCATAATTCTACAAGGGTGCATGTAAATTGTATATATGGCCTAGACTAATGTAGTGGCACACAAGTTGTGTTGGGGCGTGTTAACATATGCCATATGGGTGACATAAACAATGTTTCCTCGGTGCTCTGCCTCAAGTTAGGGTGTTCCAACTAAGTTTAGCGACGCCTATGGAAAGTCCCAATACAATAGGATAATGGTGCAATTTGGTTGCTATTCTATATAAGTCTTGTATTGTGTGCTACCATAGAGTGTGCCTATTAAGTGGTGCATCAAACAAGGGAAGTTGATTGTTATGTTGCATATCTAGGGTGACCCATTCAAATGACATGAGATAACTTAGAGTGATGCAATACTACTCGTGTTTCACAGGGTTTTCAAGTGTTGCGAGCCGCTATAAGACATGCTCACACATTTCTATTGATCCAAGGTAAACCACTTGGATGATGCACATGTGGTGTGGGGTACTTTGTATTTGACCAAATGTTGAGAAGACTACTACAATGAGAAGTTAGTCTTGAGGGACTCTCCCATGTTCTGATAAGATGCCTAATGAGAGCGCACTGCTTTCTATTCCAAATGGGTTATTCAAGTCATTAAAGGCTCTAATCCAAGGGAAAATATTATTTGGATTTGGATCTCTACACATGCGCCCATCAAGGAAAAAAGGTTTGGAAGGGTTCTACCATTTTTGCTTCCTATCTGTCTATAGAAGGGTTCGAGTCTACCTATTCCTTAAAGCCACTAAAATTTCCACAATTAATCCTTTTGGATGGGATTATACTACTCCATTTTATGGCTAGCCAAATAATATTATATCCATGGTTCCCAAATAGAGTGAATTTTAGGATGCCTTGGAGGCTCCACACCCACTGAAAAAATGACCCTCCTCCATTCAGTTTTGACGAAAGTGCAAAGAAATATGTAATCTTTGTATGTATTATATCCTCCTTCTTTTTGTTTGGCTCTACAATCTAAGTATGTGGCCTTCTCTTGGCATTTATCCATGATGTTTAGAACTTTTGATAAATCGGGTCGTTCATACCTACATCTCAATTTTTATTAAAAACCCATCGATGTAATCTATTTTTTATTTTTTATTTTTTATTTTAAGTATAGTGATTTATTTATAATAAAATTAAATATGCCATCACTACCTTACAAAATAGACTAATTTGAGAACTGTTTGGATAAAATACCTAAATTTAAAAGCATCGTTTATCCCCTAAATATGAAAATTTATATAAGATAACTAGTGTCTCCTCTTTCCCCACAAGAATGAGAGTCTTCTCTTTCTTTCTAATTGTTAAATGCCTCTATTATTAATTTTACTTTCATTTCCCTTGTTTCTTCCACTTTTAGTTTTTTGTCTTCTGAAAAACCAATAGATGCTACATTAAAATCCATATTCCTAACAATATTTCTTTCGCATCCTTTGTCTCTTATTCTTACACTTTGTTGTCTTTTAGAAGACTTATCTTCTATAGTAAAATCCATATGAAATGATTTTCATACAAAATGTATCTTAATTATGTTCAATTCATCTTGAATATAAATATTATGTAGTATGACTAGATGTTATGGTACTTGTTTTGATTATTTTAAGCACAATAACACAAATGTACATATACAATAGTCATAATAAGAATCCTAAGTAAATACAAAAAAATAATAAATCTTACTATTATAAATAGTATAAAATTGAATTGAAATCAAGAGTGGCAGAGTGTATAAGGGTACAACAGACTTCCCTATCTTGAAATATGCACTTCACTATAGTGCAAATTTTATTCACTGAGAAATAATATAGTAGAGTGCGATACAAAAGAAGGTTGAGAATGATAATTCCGTTGATAAGAAAATGGGTAACCGCTTCCTTTTCTATTTTCTATTCTAAAAGTGACCCAAAATACTGAGAATGATATTCCTCGTGATAAAAAAATAGGGTAAGATTTCCTATATAATGTGTCTAGTTTGGGTGACGAGCATGAAAAAAATAGTCATTTAAGGCTTGCTAACACTATCCCATGATTATCCTATACATTTTTATGACGATCCCTTGAGGATCGATTGGGTTACAATATATAATTACAAGAACATAGTTACACCACACACAAAATACAAAAGAGAATGACTACAAGAAACGATTCATCTTTTGTACAAGTGATAATATCTTATATGCGTAACAATTATAATTTCAAGTGAGAGGTGTGATAATAGATACACTGACATCACACACATGTAAAGAGTTGGACGTGGAATTCCACACTAAAACTTGATGTTGAAATGTGGACTCTAAATTTTGGAGGCCCTACATAGCTAGTAAGTCCTACAAGATATTGCACAATGTGCATGTAAACCCACAAGGTGCAATGTTTAATCTTATCATGTGGATGTAAGTATGATGTAGAAGGAATAACATGTTATAAGTCGTGATGGAGCTTCGAGGTGTTGCATCGATGATGCGAAAATACCATAGGTTTATGTGTATGGAAAGAGATTCTATAAATATGCAAGGAAACTCCATAGATGTTGCAAAGTGTTAAACATCATGCTTAAATATTGAGTATTTCTCATAATGCATCTTGACACTACATAATCCTACAAAGGTGCATGTAATTTTCACAGTTGGCTCAAACTATCATACTGGCGTATAAATTTTATTGGGGTGTGTTAAAATGTGCCATATTGTGTGGTATACACGAGGTTTCCTTATTGTTCTTCTTCAACTCATGGTGTTCCAATTAAGTTTAGTGATGTTTATGGAATGTACCAATACACTTGGATGATGGTGCAAGGATTCGTTAGTATTAACCTTTGTATACTTCCTTGGTATTTAGTGCTACCTTAGGGTATGCCTATTGAGTGGTGCACCAAACAAGGAAATATGATTGTCATGTTTCATATCTAGGGAAACCCATTCAAATGATATGAGATAGCTTAGATTGATGCAATACTACTCATGTTTTGTGGTGTTTACAAGTATTGTGAGACATCATAAAGTCTTATCATACTTTTCTATTGATCTGGGGTAAACCAATCAAATGACACTGATGTGGTCCAATGTACTTTTTATTTGACCAAATGTTGACAAGAGTACTACAATGAGAAGGTATTGTTGGAGGGACTCTTTTGTGTTTTGATAATATGCCCAATGACAGGGAACTACTTTTTTTTTTCAAATGGGTTATTCAAGTCATTATAGGATCCTAACCAAGGAAAATTATCATTGGTATTTGAATCTCTATAGTGTATGCCCCCCTAAGGAAAAAAGGTTTGTAATGGATTGAGATGTCACAAAATCATTGCTACTCTAATATTAGTTAATATTTTAGAAATATTTCTTACTCCTAGTGTCTAGAAATATTTTGAACAAGTTAATATCCTTCCTAATGTTAACATTTTGTATGGGATTTCAATACTCCATTGTAGAGTGATTCAAATGATATAGTTTATATAGTTCCCAAAGATAACAAATTTTAATAAGTGTTATAGGATCCATATCTAACCTTTATGGAGCTCCTAGCATGGGTTCTCATACACTGAAAGGTGACCTTCCTCTACTAAATGTTTATTATTGTGCATATAAATATGTAATTTTTATATGTATTATATATTTCATATTTTTATTTGTCTCTACAATCTAAATATGTGGCCTTTTATTAACATTTATCTATTTTTACACCAATGGTATTTTCCAAAACATTCTTAGTGGACAATGTGTTAACGACTCTGGCACCTACCAACACCCATCATATCTATAATCAATTTTTTTTCCAGTTTTGCTTCAACTTTATCTATGTTGGTGGTTTGAGGATATTGAGTCATGGCTAGGAAGGATGAAACACTTAATCTGCGAGCCTATAATTCATCTTCATGATGTCTTCACTATACACTCACTAGTTGTGGGATTTGTTCTCAACAATATCCTCACTTCATCATCAACCATCTTGCAGTATGTCTTGGAGATACATCTTCACCACTTCAACTTACCATGGAAATTCTTCTAAACCCACTCATCTAGTAGAGCTCTTAGACCTAGGTTCATTATTCACACTTCATATTTTTATTCTCCTTTACACATAGTGTAAGTCCTTTGGTTTGCATCTTGGGTCACAATTATAAATTCAACTCTATTTCAATCACTTCAAACCCCCTCAGATAACACAAAATGAGCTAAGGATTCATTTTAGTTGTATCCTTTCTTGTATTAAGATTGGTTATAATGTCCCTTTCTAGGGATAAAAATGAAAATAAGGGTTTGGCCATAACTCCAAATGAATAAAATATAAAAAATACACCATCAATCAATAAGAATCAATATGAAAATTATTGGAAATAAACTTTAACCCTATTTGAGAAATCAATTTTCATTCCTTTAGGGCAGTGTTGACTCTTGAAAACTGCTCTGTGTTTCCATAGCCAAATTTGATTTTTTTTGAGCTCATGCCCTTTGTTGGTGTTTAAGCCAAGTTAGAGATTCAATAAATTAGCAAAAGTAGTGCCCTGAAGCTGTTTAAACCTATGTTGTCCTCATTTTAAGAAATTCTCCGTTTCCCGGTCTGTGCACGTAATATCCTCTTTGCAACCTTCATTTCTAAGCAAAATTTTTCACTTGTTCTATGGCCTAGGTCATCAAATCATTTTTTTACCTCCATGCCTCTAGTTCGTGAAGGAAATTCAAAAATTGGACTCAAAATGATGAAGTTCTCTCCCTCTGTGTATTTTTCCCGCAGTGGGGATGATGAGTGTCTTTTTCCCATCAAATTTTGGCCCCACTGAATGCAGGTATGTGGTCAGATCCTATTGGATGGGGAGGAACGGGTTTTTTTGGTGAACTTAGCACTTTTGGTTGCTTTCGGAAAAAATAGTAAATTTATCCCACGGACTCGAAAAGTTGAATCACCATTGAAAAGTCTAACCTCAGCGGATGGCTCCATGTGTCGCAACGACACAACTCTAGGGGCAGGGTCCAAGGGACAGTCTTCAATTAAGCATGGGATTTCCATGTGTCCCAGGTACAAAATAAACGTAAAATCGGGTAAGTATGGAAGGCTCAGCGGATGACTCCACGTGTCGTAATGGCGCAACTCCAAGATGGGGAAGAAAAGGTCAATTACCAAATCAGCGCCAGATCGCCATGTGGTTGAAGTCATTGGAGAGGAAAAGCCTGTCGTTGAAAATTCAAAGTGGACGAGCGGGCCATAGGGGGGATTTGAGATTTTGAGCATCTTTGTAAAAAATGCAAAAAGTTAAAAAGTAATCCGCAGCCCCGATCAGGCTATCTGGGAAAAATTCAAATCTTGAGCCTATAGGGAAATAGTCAATGGTGAAGCCCGTCATTGAAAAGTCAAAGCAGAGCAGTGGGCCATCAAAGGATTTTGAGTTTTTGAGCCTTTTCCAAAAAAGGTTAAAATATTTAGAAAAGAGCCGTGACCCCGTCTCCAACCAGAACATGCCATGTGTCCTAGTCAAATCGGAGCAGCGAGCTGACAGAGGAAATTGAGTTTTTGAGCCTTTTTTTTCCAAAAAAGGTTAAAATGTTGAGAAAAGGGCCACGATCCCATTTCCAATAAGAACGTGCTACATGTCTAAGTTGAAAAGTCAAAGTGGGGCTGCGGGTCAATTTGTTCCAAATTTCCAAATCTCACGAAAAATCACAAAAGGCGAAAGGCTTCCCTCATAACCACTCCAATCCCTTCCTACCACGTGGATGACCTAATTTAAAAGTTATAAGAGCAAATCAAACTGTCTATATTTAAATTGGAAAATTGAATGTAACAGTTGCTTTGCAAGATTTGGTTTTTAACCCACCATGAGCGTTTTCTTCACAACAGAGGAATTTGAAAAGGCGTCGAGGATTTGTGAAGTTATAGTGGTTTCTTGAGAATAATATAATGTCTTCCTGAAGCCATTCCAAAAGGGGGCATTGATTTTAAAAAATACCAGAGTGCTCTATACCTGAAAAAGACAGAAAATGCCATTTTTCTTCTATTTTCTCTTCTTCCTCAAATTTCTTTCGTTCTCAAGCTATGTACAAACTCTACTCGAACTTCAATAATAAAAGAAGGAATTTTTGCCTCTTTGATTGAGGAATTAATCGGTACTTTGCGACCAATGAGTTTCATTCGGTCTTGTAGTTTCTCCTGTGGGTTTGTTCTTCTTCTGATTATAAATGCGTGTAAATGAAATTTCTAATTAATGTGTGTGGGCATATGATATTCTACTCACAACATTAGTTTCTCCCACCTTCATTCTCACTCCCCTTCCCCTTCTCAAACAGAGTTCTTCTCTAGTGAGAAATTACTAGCTTTGCCACAGGGACAGTGGAGTGCCCTTGTTGGATCTTTGGTCGAAAGGCCACCATTGAAATCCACTTTTTCACGCATGCACATACAGAAGCTGCACCGTCTAAGTAGAGGGACTTAGATTCCCATAGCATTGGCTCGAAACCCATAATTTTTTCCATAAGACAAATTTTCTCGCCAACAGTTTTTGGCACCCACCATGGGGTATATTTGGTAGCATCTACACCTAAAAATGACCTCAATGTCATAAAATACAAAAAAAAATGAAAATTCAAAAGAAAAGTTTCTGGAGATTGAATAGTCATATGAGCTATATGGATGTAAATCATGGCTATTCTGGGAAATCCTCTTGTTGAGAGACCTGATTTACTCTTTCACATCCAAGAAGACATTGCTTCTGATTTGAGAGAAGTTATTTGGCATAAGAGACAAAGTGTCAATCAATATTTCATTGCCATAAGGATTCTGGACTTGGAAGAGAAACGTGTTGTCGAACTGGAAAGGCAGAGACAAATTCTAGCACCCTAGAGAAGAGCATAAAATTTCAAGCTAGCTGATAGAAGATACACCCGGAAACTGAGGCAAGGAGGAAAAATTGATCCCACATTTGAAGATCTTGAAAGAGAGGCAGTTGCTGAGGAGGAGATAAGGGGTCAACTTGAAGAAATAGAAAGACTTCAAATTGAAGCAGAAGAAAGAGCAGCAATAGAAGCAACCTTAGCAAGACTGGAGGATAGAAACATGGATAGTATGGGTGATTATGAGCATGAGGAACGCAGGCCTAATGTACCTGTTATCCAAAATGGTGCCCCAGCTCGTTTTTGTGGCTAACTCCTTGTGTTCTTGCCTCTCTTGTGCCTCAGTCTACATTTTTTATTTTTAGGCACTCAAGGCTTTCTGGAAATGGCACCATCAGATAGAGCTCTCTCTCAGCTTTCCAGAAAGGTAAAGTTTGCCTCCTAACTCCTTATATTTTTCAAGTTATGGCTCGGTGGAGTTTTTGTGGAAAATTTTCCCATTTGAGGCCTGCAGCCAATAAGAAGCTGCCACGTGGCAGAGGATTTCGGGGGTCGGAGGCAAATATGCATTTTTTTCCAAAAGAGTATAAAAAGGTCGATTTTCAAAGGAAAACCCGCGAAAAAGAGAAGGAGAGAGAATTCTAGAGCGAATCAGAGCTTGCCACGTGGCATCCGACCAGCGGAGCGTGGGGAATTTTTGAAAATTTTTCCAAAGACAAAAAAAAGATAAAATTTGAAAAAATTTCCCGCCGATCCGTTTTTGGGCCGTTTTTGCCCTAAATCTTCAAACGATCATATCTTTTGATCCAGAGCTTGTATTTTCACGTTCTTTATATCATTGCAAAGCTGTTAAAATTCTCTACATGATTCCATGGTCAATTTATAATTATGGTTCAGTTTGGAGAGAGAAAATTCAAAAACAGTTCTGGTACGTGTCCATGGCCAGAAATGACATTTCAACAACCAAATTTAATACAGAATGGGTCGCATTCTTCTCCAATATGGTCAAAAATGACAAGGTATGGGTTTGTAAGGTCACCCATGCTATGTTAATGCATTTTCCATCAATGAGGGATGGCTCCCATGTGTTTTTCATGTTTTCTCTCTCCTGGGCTCGACCCATGTACTGTAAAAGCCAGATTTGGCTCATTTCTTCATGGTTGAACACTTTTTGGCATAGAAAACTTCTTCTTTCACCTCCAGCAAGTGATGGTTGTAAGAATCAGACCTTTTTCAAGTATTGTAGTAGGTTTATACCTCTTTGAGGGTGGAATGCAAGAGATTTTTACATGGAATTGACAGTACAAACTCTGTGAATGCTTTTAGTCCTCTGTTTGTATTGTTTTACTTCAATTTAAGACCTCTAATTACATCTATCAAGCTTGTGTACGTTTTCCCTTGTTGCATTTCATGAATTTGTGTCTATTTACATGGCAAAAAATGTTTCACCACTCCTTTTGGTGCATCACCATCTTTAGTTTAGTTTCATTTTTGCATTTTTATCCCTGTCTCCTTGCAATTTAGAGTAGGATTAGGATCTAAACCTCTGTAGTTGTGTAAAATATAGATCTAAATCAGAGGAGTTTGAGGAACCAGCCTCTAATCTGGAGATTCCTCTCTCATTTTCACAAGTCCCACACTTGGAGAGAGGTTTCCATGTTGTGCAATTACACTAGATGCCTAAAACATCAATTCAGAACCTTGATTTGCATCCAGGGGTGCTGCTGATTTGTAACAACAGTTTTGGCACGCCTGGTGGGACCTTAGAGGTCTCATTTTTATTGCAGCAAAGTTGATGTGCATCTGCTACAATTTTCTTGCTTGAAAAGAGCTATAATTTGCAGATCTGGCAACTCCAAAGGGGAAGAATCAACTGGTTTCAGCAGTGTAGGCCTGAAAACTCATGAGCAGAATCACTACAAGGTCAAGAGCTGGAGAAGAAGAGGTGCTGTTTGAATATCTGTAGTTATCTCCAAGAGTAAGGCAAAGTGGGAGGAGAATCCAAAGGTCTCCATCTCCACCAAACAGAACTCTCTCAACTCCTCCACTTGGTAGGCTTTTCATTCATTCAACAAGGGTTCTAAGGCCAATTAGAATGGCACAAACAATCCCTATGTCAATTTCACTGCCAGCATCCCACTTGCTCTCAATGCATAACATCTAATTCCTATTGCAGCCTTGAAGAACATTCCATACTTCACTGGAGAAAATCAGACTACTCCAGGTGATCATGTTAAGGATATTGCTAACCTTTGTGCAATTCATGAAATCAATGAGATGCAAGTGGCTGTCAAGTTGTTGGCATCTTCATTCAAGGGGAAAGCATTGCAATGGTTTAGAAGCCTTGGAGCTGGTTCTATTACAAATTAGAATCAGCTGTGTATAGCACTTCATGAGAAATTTGGAGAGAAGGGAGACAACTTGTCTCTTTTGAAGCAGCTGACAACCATCAAGAGAGCTCCCAATGAACAGCTAACCGATTTCAAATTCAGATTTCAAAAGACTTGGGAGAGAATTCTAGTGGCAGTTAGGCCAACAGCAGAAGGTGTTTTTCTCTATTATCTCAAAGCTCTAAATTCTAATATTTCTATGTTGACTTAGTCCATGGGAGGCATAACTATCCCTATGGCTTATAGCATTGCCATTAGGGCTGAAAATTGTTTGATCCAAGCTGGCAAACTAGCCCCTAGACCTTCCATGCCATTGTTTCCAAGTTTAGAGAGTCTAAATACCAATCAAGCACCTAATTTGGCTCCTTCTCCCACTCCTAGAAATCAGAGTTCAAATGAAGCTTCTACTTCATCTCTAAGTGCCCCAAATGAGCTTCAAGAAGTCATGAAGCAATTGCAAAACCTAGGCAATGAGCTGGTTACTCTCAAAAGACAAAAAACCCAAGGTTTTAGACCTTCTTACCAGCCCCAAGCTCAGCCTAACAGGCAGCCATACCAACCACAAAGACCTCCTAATCTAGCTGCAAATGTAAATCAATCAAGGCCTCCTGCCAATAGACCATTTTAGCCCTATAATCCTAATGCCATATCTTCCTCTAAGGCATTGGTGCCAACACAAAACAACGTTGCTCAAGAGTATGATTGGTGTTTTCCATGCAATGAACCTCATAACCAATCTATGTGCTTCAATGACGCTTTGAATCAAGCATTAATGGTGACAACTACTGGTGTGGAGGGTGAAGGTAGTCAAGGAAACAACCAACAACAAGAAACATTCCAACAGCAATCAGCCCCAAATGACACCACATTGGTAAACTGGCAAGTAGAAGATTTCTGTGGCATGAATCAAGTAGTTTCTCAAGGTGTTGCAGCCAAAACAAGGTCAAAAAGAAGGAATTTGGGTGAAGAACAACCATTAGCTCTAACCAATCCACAACCTTCCATGGCTCCACAAATGGTTGGCAAGCAAAATCCAATTTTGAATGGACAAGGGCAGCCAAGAACAACTCCTAGACCAACTCAAATACTAGTTATTGCTGCCCATGTGCAAGGAGTGAATGTAAAAGCAAAGGGACATCAAAGAGATCCTTCATCACCATTCAGTATCATTGATCAGATGAAGAAGACAAATGTTAATATATCAATGTGGGAATCCCTATCTATCCCAGGCCAAGGAGATTTGCTACAAGCTGCCATGAAGGACTGGCCAACTTCAAATCAGCAAGTTCATATGTAAGAGAAAGTGCTCACAAATGCTGCCCAGCCTGAGGGGAATCATGGAGGACAACAAGGTAAAATGTTGAAGCCCCCTCCTTTCTATGTTTCATTAATCATTGGAAATCAGCTAGTGCACAATTGCATGATAGACTCCGGGGAAAGTAGCTCAGTGATGCCTAAACAAATAGCTGATCAGCTAGGGATCTAGTATGAAACAATATCCAAAGGGGTAGTGTAGCTAGATGGGACAGCAGTAGCAACAGTTGGAGTGATTAAAAACTTGAGTCTTACCTTGCATGCATGTCCAAATGTTGTTGTTTTACAAGATGTATCAGTCATAGACCTTCCACCACTCTTTGCCCTATGCTTGTCAAGGGACTTCACAGCCAAGATTGGGGGATATTTGTCTGCTGATTGGTCACACATGCTGTTCAGAACGAGGTATGGAACTAAGGCTACAATCAGGTCTAAACCTATTGCAAACTTCCACATTGAGCCTTACACTCCAAGTCAGATCAACGCCAATTGTTCAACATTTGATCAAGAAGACCACCCAAGCACCGATGAAGCTAACACCAAGGTTGGAAGCATCCCGAATCTAACTCTTGATGAATGGGAAAACAAGGTACATGCTTTTGATCCTTATCAAGAAGTGGAAGAATCTGAGCTAGGGGTATATTGCATACACAAAGAAAATCAGCCTATTCCTAGCATCACCAAGCTATTTTGTGATGGATCAAGGAGTAGACAAGGTGCAGGAGGTGGAGCCATGCTTGTTTCACCTCAAGGAGTAAATTACTACTCAACTTTTAGATTTCAGTTTACATGCTCCAATAACACTGTTGTATATGAAGCCTCGGTGCAAGGGATGCATTGGGCAATCAAGAAGAAAATAAAGAACTTGCAAGTCTTTGGTGACAGTGAATTGATTGTAAATCAGGTCAAGGGACAACATGCTTCCAAGAATGATCTACTCAGGTGCTACAAGAATAGGGTGTGGGACCTCATGGAAGATTTTGAGGGTTTTGGCATCAAATCCATTCCTAGGAAAGAGAATCAAGCTACTAACAGGCTTGCAGCAATAGGGGCAACCTTTGACATTGTGGAAAGCATTCAAAAAGACAAGGTACAGCCAAACATCCACGTGATTGTGAGGGCTTCAGTGCCAGATAACAATGTCAGTTGGCAAGTGTTTGAGAATGACCAACAAATCATCCATTCTTGCAAGAAGAAGTTGAGTTCTCAGCTAAGAATCAAGAAAAGTTGGAACAACAGTATGGTGACCAAGTGGTACAGCTGAGAACTAACAAGCCGCCCAAGGGACTTATCACTTTGGAGTCCATTTTTAATCCCAATGATCAGTTTAGAAAGGAGAAAGCAAACATTCAGGTCAAGAGAGAGGATTCAGTATCCATCTTGGTAGAAGAGAACAAACCATTGCAAATTAGAAAGATGACAACTAATCAAGAAAGGTATGAGTTCATACAGCTGTGTCACGAGTTCCCTGATGTGCTTGCATGGAGCTATGAAGATTTGAAAGGTTTCAATCCCAACTTAGCTCAGCATACCATTGAATTGGATCCAAATACTAAGCCTGTCAGGTAGAAACAAAGACCAGTCAATCCACACATGGAGCCTCTCATGAGGAAATAATTGGACAAGCTGATTGAGTCAGGAATCACATTCCTAATCAAGCATTCTAGTTGGGTTGCCAACTTGGTTCCAGTTAGAAAGAAGAGTGGAGAGATCAGATTGTGTGTTGATTTTAGAGACTTAAATAGAGCATCTCTTAAGGATCATTACCCACTCCTTTCCATGGAGAAAATCTTGCAAGTTATGGCTGGCTCCGAGAGGTTTTCACTACTTGATGGCTACTTCGGCTACAATCAGATTATGGTGAAGGAAGAAGACCAGTTCAAGACAACCTTCACAACCAAATGGGGGACTTTTGCATATAGGAAGATGCCATTTGGGCTGTCCAACGCTGGTGCTACCTTCCAAAGAGCAATGGACATGGCGTTCAAAGGTTTGATTAACAACATGGTGCTGATTTACCTTGATGATATCACTATTTTTTCCAAAAATGCAACAGACCACCTCTCTCATTTGAGACAAGTTTTCACGAGGTGTAGGAAATTTGGAGTGTCTTTGAATCCTAAGAAGTGTATCTTTCTTGCACATGAAGGAAAGCTCCTTGGCCATATTGTCTCCAAAGAAGGATTAGCAATTGATCCAGAGAGAGTCGAAGCCATAAGAGCACTACCATTGCCAAGCCACAAGAAAGCCCTTCAGAGTTTCTTCAGGAGGATAAACTTTGTTCAGAGGTTTGTCCCAGATTTTGCGGCCCTTGTCAAGCCCATCACCAAAATGTTAAAGAAGAGCATGGCTTTCAAGTGGACAACAGAAGGCAAGGAGAGTTTTGAAGCAATCAAAGAAGCCATTTCTCAAGCACCAACTCTCATTAACCCAGACTTCTCCAAGGATTTCATCCTCTATGCATTTAGAGGTAATGACACTATTTCTGCCATTTTAGTACAACAGAACAAGGATAATGACGAGCAGCCAATTACCTTCTTCAGCCAGAGCCTAGATGAATATGAGGTGAAGTACTCTTTTATTGAGAAGCATGTGCTGGCAGTAATCAGAAGCTTGAAGAAATTCAAGCATTTAGTCTCAAACAACAAGGTCCAGTTGCTGGTCTCACATGCTGGGGTTAAGGACTTCCTCCTCAACAAAGATTTGAACGAGAAAAGGGCAGGTTGGATCACCCGTGTCATGGAGTATGACATTGAGATCAAAATCACCAAGCTGGTAAGAGGAAAAGGATTGTGTGAGCAGCTGGTTTTGGGGAAGCAAAAAGAAGCATGCAATGAAGGAGAGGCTGTTTTGACAGTTCAAGAAATCCATGATTCATGTGGCACTCAAGAAGAAAACAATGCTGCCCCCACTCCTTGTTGGACCCAAGGTATAATGCACTTCCTAAGCATAGGCCTATGCCCTCCGGAGATGAACAAGACCCAAAGAAGACACTTCAGATTGCAGGCTATCCCATATGCCATTGTTGATGGATTTTTGTTCAAGAAAGATGTGAATGGAGTGCTGCTGAGATGCATTAGCACAAATCATATTCATAGGGTGTTAGAAGAGTTCCATGGTGGGTCAGCTAGTGGTCCTTTTGCACCAAGAGTGACAGCTCTAAAAATCATGAAGGCTGGTTATTATTGGCCTAAAATTTTCAGTGATTGCTATGCATGGATCAAGAGGTGTAAGAATTGTGCATTCTTCACAGGAAAAGAGAGACTTGCTGCCCTTCCATTGCATCCAATCTCAGTTGACCAGCCATTCATGCAATGGGGTTTAGACTTCATTGGAGTCATTAATCCCAATTCAAGTCAAGGGCACAAATGGATTTTGACAGCCATGGACTACTTCACCAAATGGACTGAAGCAGTAGCACTCAA